>JAJTUV010002414.1:0-332661 GCA_021653895.1 Mastomys natalensis
TTTGAGACCCTTTTCCTTCTCATGGGTTTGCCTCATCCAGCATTGATATGAAGGTATGTGTCCAGCCTTATTTTTAACTTGTTATGTCATACTCCAAAGTCCCTCAGAGGCTTGCTCTTTTCTGAAGGCAAACAGAGAAGTGGATCTGGGGAGAGAGGAGGTAGGGAGAAGGAGTAGAAGGAAGAGAAGAAGGGAAACTGTGGTTGGGATTAAATATATGACAGAAGAGTAAGTAAATTAATATATACATATATGTAAGATTTGGAGCTAAAAGCACAGTTGTCATATGAAAAGTATATATGTTCATATTAGTAGGATTTTTTTTAATATTTAAGTAAAAAAGAACTATTAAGCATTCATATCCTTACTAGTAAGCAAAAAATATCTTCAATCCTAATTAGCTTAAAAATTTGTTCATACTTACCATCCATTTCTTTAATTAGAAAATACTTTAAAAAGCAAATAAATGAGAGAAATAAGAAATAAAAATAAGTATTCAATATAAACCTTCCTAGCATTCAGATAATTAGTAAAATCTTGGTATAGTAGCATTTACTAATATGATACTTTCATCAGTAGTCTTTTGATATAAGAATTTTAGAAACACACTAGAGACCAAGTACAGACATGACATTAATATATTTTAGTATCATATTTGACGCCAGAAGGATTAAAGAATTAAAATGTCTTCAAGACAACTCTAGAGGATACAGCTATTTAAGGATATATGAAGCTATTTAGTTGTATAAACTTTTCTTTTTAATGTGTGTGTCTGCATGTAGCATGTACATGTGTACGAAGATGGCTTCCCTGAGAGACAAAGAGAGGGCTGTAGCTTCTCTGAAGCTAGAATTACAGATAGTTCTGATTGGCTGATGTGGGTGCTGGGAACTGAACTCAATTGGTCCAGTAACGCAGGGAACACTCTTCACATCTGCAATCTCTAACATAATTTATTTCAGAGAGTGTTTTTAGAAGTAATTTTCTTTAAAGATTTTTAAAAGTACCACTAAAATTAGTAAATGAGAGAATTTAGCAAAATGTCAAGTGAGGGAAGCCAGAGAATGCTCGAGAAAGCTGTCTGGATTAAATATCTCTCAGTTTGGCTGCTGTGACATGAGATAGAAAGATTAACTTTAAAAATTAATTAGTGGATGTGAATAAAGTAAATAAAATGAATAATTGCTGCAATTTACAGAAAGCAATATGATAATGCATTTGGCCATGATGAAATGTGAGAATGCATTGAGCTGAGTTACATTTGTGTAGCAGGGCTGTCTCTCCTCACTTTTGCCTCCAGATCTTAATTGCCTACACCTGTGAATCCTCTCTACTTACAGACATCCTTAATGTAGTCTCTCCTTTTATGTATTATTAGAACCTTTAAAAAATCAAGTTAATTCCTCATATACTATTAACATTATACCAGAGTTCTAACATATTTCTTGAATGTGGAGCCTCTTACTGCTTGGAAGAAGCTGCCTGCAGCTCATATGATCTGATTCTTATAAAATTACCATTGTCATTCCACATGTCATTTTAAGGAACTGTGCTCCATTATAAAAGGGATCAAGCCAGTCATCACTTTGATAATAAACTCAAAGTTTTTATTTTTATTTTTTTGCTTTATTTTTGTATGAGATCTGTCGTGGATATTTAAACCCTAGTGCATTTAAAGATTAAATGACTACATTAGATAATTACTCAGGAAGTTCATAAAATTTCATGTAAACATTATGGACAGTAGAATAGTCACTGTCCAGATGGCCTTTAGAGTGAAACACCAGCTGCAGTACCATCACCAGAAGCAGTGAGAAACAGCATACCAGGCCGCTCTCCAGGCAGCAGTAATCAAATATCAGTGGTTTCAGACACAGCAATGGGTATTTAAGAAACTTTAATATTATTTGGTTTCATATTCAAGTATTATGAAATAAATATAGAAATAGCAAGAGATGGGAAATAGTATTTGAATATGGTTTTTAGCTGAAGAATCCTTGCTCTTCAAGTGGAGAGATACAATAATAATTGTTGAATAAGGTGGCTTCTGAGCATATCAGCTATCCTAAACTTGGAAACTAATGCAAGATAATTAATTGCTGCTTTTAATTTATTTCTTCTAAACATTGATATTATTTAGAGCCAGCGAAATGACTCAGTGGCTAAGAGTACTTGTTACTCTTTCAGAGGACTAAAGTAGATTCCCAGTGCCCCACAGGGTCATTCACAACAATTCATGACTCCAGTTCCAGGATTAAATACACACTTATCAACTGTGTCGGCAGCAAGCATAAATTTTTGGGTCTAAAAATTCATACATATAATATTAGTAAACAAATCCTAAAATAATTAAAGTGACAGTTTTTTGCTGTCATACTCCATGCATCCTTGTATGCTTCTTCAATAGCCCACATGTAGACCTGTGACCTTACTCCAAAGTTTTCCCAAGTCGGAATTGAGGGTATTCTTCCTAAAAACCAGTGTCTTCTTAAATACCATCTGCTCATTAGAATACTCTGAGAAAGAATTTTTATCAGATCCTACCAGTCTATCCAAAGGTCACTTTCCCTCTACTTTTCTTAGATGAAAACGATTAAAAAGTGAACAAGTAAATATTAACAAATATTTTTTTTACTTTCTATATTTTTATAGATCAAACAATTTGGTATGCTGTAATGTGATCTTTGTATTTTTTACTGAAGTTGGTTATGCATTAATAATACTACAAAATTCTTATATTAAAAATAGAGCTAGATAGGATCTAGGAAATAAACTCATTTGGTAAAGTGTATGCTATAAGTACAGGAGTTTGAATGCCTAGTACCTACATAAAAACCTGAGTGTGAACCTGCCTCTAGTTATAGCTTGGGTATAATTATATAGTGTAGAGACACATAAATAGAGACATAGTATTACCAATTTGGTGGGCACTACATTTTTCATCTCAAAACATAGAATGGGAAATGATAACAGAAGTTATCAAATATCTACTTCTGGCCTTCACACAGATACATGCATACACAACACAAATACACACACATTAAAAAGTAAACAATCAAGTATTAAGTGGTTTTAGAGACACTCAAAACTCAAGCTTCAAGATCCTTGTATGTCATGCTAATGCCAAGTAGCTGTAAAATCAGATTTTTTTTTTTTGCATTTTGAAAGCTTACATATAGAAGAGTTTTTGTACTTATATGGGACAAGAAAATCTGGTCATACCATTTTAATTATTTGACCTCATCTTCTAGCAATGCACACTGTTTAATATGTCAGCAGTTCCTCTCTCCTATCTCTCTCCCACTCTCTCTCCCTCTCCCTCTCTCTCTTTGAATGTGTACACAATTCTCATAAAAATTCATTGTCTCATGTTTGATGTCTCTACTTACAAATAATTTCCCTTGGAATCTTTAGACCCAAATTTTCACTTTATTTACCCAAATGAGAAATTTATCCGATAGAAGGCTACTACGACTTCCTTATGATTCCTCATCCCATTGTGCTTCTTTTCCCTACCTATTGTTTCCCCATTTCTTTTAATAGGCATGATAATGCTTTATTTCATTGTATTGTTAATATATGTCTTCTCAACTAGATAGTAAGTGCCACAGATTGAACACTTCACATCCCCAAGATGGACAAAATGGTGTGATACATTATAAATGTTCAATAAACTATCACATGAAATGGAATATATGAATAATGAGTTAATAGAATATTATGAGAGTATTAATGTGTGTAAAATATCACTACTTTTTTGATAGATATTGTATGATCACCAGTAGAAAATCAGACAGTAAGTACAGTATAGTAAAAGAAAAATCAGATACTTAATAAAGACAAACCTCATTGATAGTCCTGAATAATTTCTCAAATATAAAACACATGTTAGTGACTGGGCTGGTTCTATATCATTCAAAATTATATGCTAAAAGACATGCCAACATTCAAAGGAAATCTTAAATTAAATAGTAGCTCAGACTAGTTTTCAGGAATGAAACCATTTCTGGTTCCAGATGAAGCAAAATGTACCATTAAAATTCTGTTTTCTAACAAATTGATTTCTATTAATATCCAATTAAGAATTCATAGCTGTATAATACAAATTTGATATTGCAGTATTTGCAAGAATATAAATTAAATAAGAGCCAGACAAAAGCAAATCAAAATAAAACAACAAACTCACCTCTGAGTATAAATAGTCTTTTAACTTATTAAAGTATGCTGCATTATATTATAATCTCAGATATATTTCAAAGAGCTTTGAAAGTTTATCTTCTTAGGTTTTACATTTTATCAATTCTTCTAAAATTCAGTTTATGCATGTATAAATAACAATTCCAAACATCATTGGTATAGTAAGTAACAGAGATGGAAAAATGTTCCAGTAATTAAATACATGTACTGCCCTTGCATAAGACCCAAGGTCAATTCCAAGCATGCACATGGGGTAGCTTACAATTCACTACTATAACTCCAGCTACAGAGGCATCTGATGTTTTAGCTTTCAACAGATACTTGTGCTTTCGTGGACATACCAACCAGCCTGCTCAAACAAACATACTTAAAAACAAAAAGTAAATCATTCTAAAACATTTATTCTTATTTTTTTAAAGTTCTATATCTGAATATACTATTTGTATCATATCCATCTACTCTTAGACCACTCGGCCATCCTGACACTTTCATCTAACTCTTAACCACTCTAACTTCTCCCATGTTCCTCCAATCCCTCTCAACATTTTGACCTCAATTTCTTTGATTACTTATTATACACTATATATATTTGAAGATATATTCAAATAATAATTATTTAATGTAATTATTCATATGAATATATACACACACACAAATTTTATACATTTTTTATACTATACTATATAGAAATACAACCTGCTGAGTCCAGTAAGTGTTGCTCGTATGTACATGTATTTAGTGCTGACCACTTGGGGTCCAATAAGCTATTAGGAGTTCATTTCTGGGAAGACTGGTTCTGCCTCTCTCAACAACCATTAACGTTTGCAGCTTATCATTTAGTGGTGAGGTCTCATGAAATTTCCAACACTCATGTCAGAATGTCTGTATTGTTAAGGTTTCTTTTTTTAAGACAAACATTTTAAGATTTCATGAGTGTTTTTGCCTATCATATATAGACAACACTATCTTACTTCAGAAAACCTGATTCTATGTCTTCTACAATCTTTCTGTATCCTTTTTCATGTTGTTTCCTGAGCCTTACATATAGGGATTAATATTGTATGATTATACCATAGTACACTGTTTTATGTGTATTAACTAGACGTGTGTTTCTAGTTCTGCCAACTACTCCTGTCTGATGAGGCCATGGGCTGCTGTGGACTGTGAAATGATAGCTTCATTTCTGGTGGAACACTGGCTAGAAATGGCTGGAGACCCAACAGGTATCCCTGCAAGGAACAGCATACATTTCAACATGTTCCCAGACTCCAGGCTCCTGACATGAGGCAGAAGACCTCCATTAATCCAATACTTTCAGTCACATAGGGCAAAGCCCCTATCAGCCACTCCACAGGTAGAGGGCATGACTACAGGCCACAGAGCCTCAAAGATCTCCATATTAATGAGATACCTAAAGGCCAGAGGGCATAGCCAATTAAGCATTCCTTCCCAGACTCTCTTTCTTACAAAAATATTTAACCTCAGGCCCACCCTGAGGACACAGGGTAAAGCTACATCCACTTTCTGCCATGACAATAAACCTTTTAAAACCCTGGACTTCCTTGTGTCATTGGGGTCTGCCATGGAGAACTGTGGAGAGGACCTTTGATTACCGAGCCACTATCTAATCTCCTGTGGAGGACCTGTCTACGTTCCAGCCATGGAGGCCTGCCAACTCAAGCAAGCTAGCTGAGCCAGACTTGACCCAGTCAAGCGAGTCACTGCCATGACCAAGAGTTTCTACCCCAGGCAGTGCCATTGGAGCTTCTCTCCCTTCCTTGCCCCTCTCGGCTGAGGGCTGGTCCAGCCAGTATGTTCCTGCATCTCAGTTCTTCTGCAGCTCCCAGCGGCATCTGGGAGTCCAAGGACAGAAACACACCAGCCTCCCAGTCAGGAGACCCCCAACCCAGGAGCTCTGTCCCTGTGGGACTTCAGGCTGAGACCTCTCCATGCCCAGGCAGAGACGCAGCTTCTCATAGGCCAGCATAAGCAACTCAGTCAAATTCCCACACTTCTGCTCCCCGAGGTTCCAGCCGCCTAGGGCAGCAGATACTTGGGATCCACAACTCAGCCCAACAGGACCCATGCCCATGTGGGAGCTACAGCCCCACAGACTGCTGGCAATTTTCTAAATCAATATAATTACAACTTCATTCTAAACATGAATAACCACAAATAATTGTAGTCCTCAGACATAATGAAAGAAGCTTCTTTTTGATGCATACAGGACCAACATGACTAGGTTAACAGTATCACACATGAATTCCCTTCTATCAAATGATCCTTAAGTTCTATTGTAGTATTATTAGTCTCCTCTAAGATATAAGTGCCACTATTGTACCCTTGAGTATATCTTCTCACGGTGATTAAGGACTTTATTACTGGCTTGTACTGTTAACTGCTTTTATCCAATGACAGTATCTTTATAACCTATGGATACTAAAGAGCTAGTACTCAAGGAGAATGCTTCCATAGCTATTAAAGCTAGATTCCTCTAAGAAGATTGTCCAAATCTTTTTATATACTCAGTAATACGTTATTGCCCTTAAGTCCTGGGGGGGGCAAACAATGGCAAAGTCACTAGTCTAGGGTGTTTGGGACCTTGTCAGTCTCCTGTCTGCATGCAAAATATGGCTTCAGTTGTTGCCTCCCGATCCGACCAGCAGACAGAAGACAACTAACGCTGGAACTTCTTCTCAGCACAGTTTATTCAGGAAACCTTAACATACAAAAGGCCCCCTAACCCTCATTCCCAGCCCTTAAATCTCTGTATCTCCTCCAACCAGAATCTGCCACGAAGTCATTCCGGATTGGTGCTGAGCCCATACGTCACATGGCCTGATCTTATGTAACAATGAACAAGCAATATACATACACAGTAATGCCAGATCTACGTGTAGCCAAGACTTCCTGATCATGGCGCAGCAATGCCCAAGCTAGGGCTGGCAGATGGGTCAAAATATGCAGCAATACCTATTAGGGGCAGGGGAAACTCTAGAAAGTTCCAGAGACCTGTAATGTGAGAGATTACCAGGACCCAGTTGAGATGACATTAGCCAAAATGCCCAATGGGGTGATGGAACTGGACGAGAACACCTCCATAGATAGATATGGCCCCTAGTTCAGAAATGTTATATTTATAGAAAATATTTTATAGAGCATTACGTATAAATAAAAAAGTTTGCATGAATGTCGAAATAATAATGGCTGATATCTATCCAATAGTAAAATATTTAACATCATTAAAAACAAAAGTTTGATCTCTTCTTTTTTTTTTTTTTTTTTTTTGCTTGGTATAAACTTTTTTTTTTTATTGGAAAATTTTTTTACATTTTAGATGTTCTCTCCTTACCCCATTTCCCCCCCCCTCCCTCCCAGGAACTCACTATCCCTTCCCCCTCCTCCTGCCTCCATGTTGGTGTACCCCCACCCACCCTCCTCCATACCTCACCTCCCCACCCTCGAGTATCCCCCCCACGACGTCCAGCCTTCATGGGACAAGGATCTCTTCTCCCAGTTATATATAGCTCCCTTGCATATATAGCTGGAGCCATGGGTCCCTCCCTAATCACTCCCAGGCTGGTGGTTTAGACCTGGGGCCTCTGGTTGTTTGGGATTGTTGCTTTCCTTATGGTGTCAAGAATCCTCTCAACTCCTTCAGCCTTCACTCTATTTTCTCCCCTTGGGAACCCCATGATCAGTTTAATGGTTAGCTGTGAGCATCTGCCTCTGAGTATGTCAGACTCTTGCAGACTTCTAGGGAGACAGCTATATCAGGCTCCTGTCAGCATGTACATCCTAAATCCACATCAACCTCTACCTTTGGTGACTGCACATAGGATGGATATCCAGGTGGAATGGTCTGTAGACGGTCCCTCCTTCAGTTTCTGTCCTGCACTGTGTCTCCATATTTGCACCCTTGAGTATTTTGTTACTCCTTCTAAGAAGGACGGAAGCCCCCCCCTACTTGGTCATCATTCTTCATGAGCTTTATGTGGTCTGTGAGTTGAATCTTGGGTATTTCAGGCTTCTGGGCTAAAATCCAATAATCAGTGAGTGAATACCATGTATGTTCTTTTGTGACTGGGTTACTTCACTCAGGATGATATTTTCTAGGTCCATCCATTTATATAAGAATTTATCAAATTCATTGTTTTTAATAGCTGAGTAATATTCCATTGTATAAATGTACCACATTTTTTGTATTCATTCCTCTGTTGAAGGGCATCTGGGTTCTTTCCAGTTTCTGGCTATTATAAATAAAGCTGCTATGAACATAGTGGAGCATATGTCCTTGTTATGTGTTAGAGCATCTTCTGGATATATACCCAGGAGTGGTATAGCTGGGTCCTCAGGTAGTGATATGTCCATTTTTCTGAGGAACCGCCAGACTGTTTTCCATAGTGGTTGCACCATCTTGCAATCCCACAACAATGGAGGAGTGTTCCTCTTTCTCCACATCCTTGCCAGCATCTGCTATCACCTGAGTTTTTGATTTTAGCCATTCTGACTGGTGTGAAGTGGAATCTCAGGGTTGTTTTGAAAACCTCATTTCTCCAGCAACATCAAATATAGAAAAAAATTAATATGATAAGTTTTTTTGAATGAATCAAGGATAATAAACCATGGTAAAGAATTCTAATTTATAAGATAAACAAACATTTCACATAGCTTTTACTAATAGAATATATTTCAGAACAAAATATCACTGGGAAAGTAAAACTTCTTACCTAAGAATGATATTCTAACAATATTTAATTTTTTTATAAAAATCTGGACCATAATTAAAACCTAATTGTATTAAAATATCTTTTTGTGAACTCTCATTTTATATTCCTGAAATATCACCTAAAATACAAAGAGAATTTAAATCCACAATGAATGACATTTATTACACCATGAGACTAAAATTGCTTTTGAGAAAAAATGATTTGGTTTCTATAGGAACCACTTCGGCCAAGAATGTTAATATAATCAATGAGCAACATGCTACTGATTGTCATCTCTTTACCGGCCTCCTTGTTGAGCAATGAGTCTTCCATATGCGTTTATGATAAATTTTAATTTTACACTTTGGATTCCCTAAAAGAAAGTTGATTCATTTTATGTGACAGTCCTACAAAAACCAAGCTATTTACTAAGAGGTAATTGTTGCATAAAATAAACAGAACATTTAAGACCAGAACACTTATTTACATTATGCAGGATAATAAACTCAACAAGAATTAGTAGTAAGAAGCTATCCAATATTCAAGATTTATAACAAAAATAAGTTACTGATTGATTATAGTTTGAATAGGATATAAAATATAAAATGCATTTTGAGAACATAATTTAGAGAATAGTTCTTTTATAAAGTATTTTCCACATGAATGAGAATATGTGGCATTTAATTCTGTTTGCCATTTATGTTGATACTATATCTTGGCACTGTGAATAGAAAGAGGAAGAAAGAAAATCAGTTCTAACAGTAAGGAAAGTAGTTGCAGCTTCTATATTTAAAAAAGAAAAAGTTATCAAATAAAGAATTTAAATATGGCAAATTAAATCCAAACTGAGTAAAAGGAAATAATTATTGATAGACTAACAAATAAATACCATAAAATTTTATACACTGTAAACATAAGTTAAGGAATTTAAATGCATAAATTCAATAAATAAAACTGTAGCTAGAATAAAGGAGAAAATTCAAATAGAATATACTATCAAAATAAGAAAAGAAATATTAAACCTGATACAGCATCAATGTCAAGAATAATGAGATTAATAAGATGGCAACAAATTAATTATACAAAAAAAAAACCTATAATAACTAAAATATTTAGACATTTATAATTTACAAAGCATGAATCATGAAAAAAATACATTTTTTGAACAGATCAAAAATAAATAAAGAAATCTGTCAATAAAAGTTTCCAAAGAAAATCTCAGTGCCTGGCATCCATGCTCAGGGTTATATCAAAATTTAAATATTAATCCTTTCCAAACCCTTTCAAACAATCACACAGTGATGAAAGTTTCCAAGTCATTTTTAAAAGGCTATCATCACCCTTATATTAGAGTCTGAAAAGAACACTGTAAGGAAATAAAACGACAGGCTGATGTTTAGGTGAACAAAGATGAAAAACCCTTAACAAAGTGTTAGGAAACTTAATTCAATGACATACTGAAAGAATCAGTCATCACATCTAGTGGAAATTTTCTCCACCATGTAGAGATGGGTCAATAAAGATAAGTTGACAAATAAACAGTGTCCTGTGCTGGTAAGGATGCTCAGTCTGTAAAGGCACTTGCCTTAAAGCCTGAGAGACAGAAGTTTATTTCTTAGGATCAACCCTATAAACAGATCAAATTCACAAACTCATTCTTTGATCTTCACACACAAACACACCCAATTACAAACATAAACACAAATATGCACACACACGATGATAATTAAAGTTTTAACCTAAAATAAGACATTTTATTCACATTAAATTCTTTCAACAAATTCCAGTAGAAAAATGCCATGCATTATGTTCTAAATATAATATCATTCTCAATGATGAATGTAATTGAGTTTACTCTGAGATCCAGAGAGAAAAATGATGTTCACAGTACTTCCTAGTAGCACACTAATAGAAAAAAATCATTCATAAGATAATTGCAAATCAACAGGGGAGAAAGGAAAGAAAAAAATGACATAAAATAATTAACAAGTTATATAGCAATGTCTGATATCATTTATCATTAAAATGCAAACTGAGTCAAAACATTATAGACTCCCTAACCCTGAAATAATATTTATTATTAAAACTGTGAAGCAAGTGCTTATGAGAACATAACAAAAACAAACAAATACTCAAACAACAATAACAAAAATCCCAGAAGTTCAAATTGGATGGGAGTATAAATTAGCATAGAGATTAAGAAAAAAGTACAATATTTTGTCCAAAAAATAAATAAAATTAATTATTATGGGACCCAGGAAAATTATTTCTGAATATTTTCTCAAAAGATTTGAAGTAAACATTCCAAAGACATGTCTTCCCTCTCATGTCCACTACTATGATATGATATTCATGATATCTTAATCACATTATAAACCTTAGCAGTCACAAACACATGAATCTGTAAATAAAATACATATATACATATGAAAATAATAACTAGCCTTAGAAAACAGCAAAAAGTCCTGTCACATGTAAGAGCATTGATAAAATGAGAAAACATTATTCTAAATAAACATGGTTCAAAAAAAAAACCAAAGCAGTCCACATAAGGAAACAAATATCACATGTTTGCACTTATGTGTGAAACTTGATACAAACAAGTAGGGAAAGCATACTATTGAATGGCTACAAGACCATGACAAAAGAAAGAAGTTGTCTCTGTTTGTATTTATATTTAGCAGAAAGTACAGTGGAGATCACAAATGAGAGGATGAAGTGCATTTCAAAATATCTAAAAGTAAATTTCAAGTAATCCTACTATTTTTTAAAAAAATTGTTATTGGATATTTTCTTTATTTACATTTCAAATGCTATCCCCTTTCCTGATTTCCCCTTAGGAAACTCCATATCCCATCCCTCCTCCCCCTGCTTCTATGAGGGTGCTCTCCTACCCACCCACACCCAACTCTGTGCCCTGGAATCCACCTACACTGGGGTATCAAGCCTTCACAGGACCAAGGGCCTCTTCTCCAATTGATGCCCAACAAGGACATCCTCTGCTACATATGGAGCTGGATCTATGGGTCCCTCCATGAGTACTTTTTTTTTTTTGGAAATTTTATTTACATTTCAGATGTTCTCTCCTTACCCCATTACCCCTTCCCTCCCAGGAACTCACTTTCCCTTCCCCCCTCCTCCTGCCTCCATGTTGGTCTACCCCCACCCACCCTCTCCCGTATCTCACCTCCCCACCCTCGAATATCCCCCCCATGACGCCCAGCATTCATGGGACCAAGCTCCCCTGCATATATAGCTGGAGCCATGGGTCCTCCCTAAGCACTCCCAGGCTGGTGGTTTAGACCTGGGGGCTCTGGTTGGTTGGATTGTTGCTTTCCTCATGGTGTCACAAATCCTTTCAACTACTTCAGCCTTCACTCTATCTTCTCCATTGGGAACCCCATGATCAGTTTGATGGTTAGCTGTGAGCATCTGCCTCTGAGTATGTCAGACTCTTGCAGACTTCTAGGGAGACAGCTATATCAGGCTCCTGTCAGCATGTACATCCTGACATCCACATCAACGTCTACCTTTGGTGACTGCACATGGGATGGATATCCAGGTAGAATGGTCTGTAGACGGCCCCTCCTTCAGTTTCTGTCCTGTACTTTGTCTCCATATTTGCACCCTTGAGTATTTTGTTACTCCTTCTAAGAAGGACGGAAGCCCCCCCGCCCTTCTTGATCTTCATTCTTCATGAGCTTTATGTGGTCTGTGAGTTGAATCTTGGGTATTTCAAGCTTCTGGGCTAAAATCCAATAATCAGTGAGTGAATACCATGTATGTTCTTTTGTGATTGGGTTACTTCACTCAGGATGATATTTTCTAGTTCCATCCATTTACATATGAATTTATCAAATTCATTGTTTTTAATAGCTGAGTAATATTCCATTGTATAAATGTACCACATTTTTGTATCCATTCCTCTCAGACCAATCTCTCTTATGAATATTGATGCAAAAATACTCAATAAAATTCTAGCAAACCGAATCCAAGAACACATCAAAACAATCATCCATCATGATCAAGTGGGATTTATCCCAAGAATGCAGGGATGGTTCAATATTCGGAAATCCATCAATGTAATCCATTATATAAACAAACTCAAAGAAAAAAAACCACATGATCATCTCACTAGATGCTGAGAAAGCATTTGACAAAATCCAACATCCCTTCATGGTAAAAGTCTTGGAAAGAACAGGAATTCAAGGACCATACCTAAACATAGTAATAGCAATATACAGCAAACCAGTAGCCAACATCAAACTAAATGGAGAGAAACTTGAAGCATTCCCACTTAGATCAGGGATTAGACAAGGCTGCCCACTCTATCCCTACCTATTCAATACAGTACTAGAAGTCCTAGCCAGAGCAATTAGACAACAAAAAGAAGTCAAAGGAATACAAATAGAAAAGGAAGAAGTCAAAATATCACTATTTGCAGATGATATGATAGTATACTTAAGTGATTGCAAAAACTCCACCAGAGAACTCCTAAACCTGACAAACAACTTCAGCAAGGTGCAGTTATAAATCAACTCGAACAAATCAGTAGCCTTCCTCTACATGGAAGATAAACAGGCTGAAAAAGAAATTAGCGAAATGACACCTTTCACAATAGTCACAAATAATATAAAATACCATGAGTACTTTTTGATTGGTGGTTTAGTCCAGGGATCTCTGGGCATCTGGCTGGTTGATATTGTGGTTTTCCCTACGGGGTTGCAAACCCCTTCAGCTCCTTCAATCATTCTCTAACTCTCCATGGGACCCAATGCTTAGTCCAATGGTTGGCTGGAGCATCTGCCTCTATTTGTCAGGCTTTGGCAGAGCCTCTCAGAAGACTGCTCTTTCAGGCTCCTGTCTAGCAAGCACTCCTTGGCATCTACAATAGTGTCTGGGTTTGGTGACTGTACATGGATGGATCTCCAGGTGGGGCTGTATCTAGATGTCTTTCCTTCATCCTGTGCTCCACACTTTGTCTCTGTATTTCCTCCTATTGTCATTCCTTCTAAGAAAAACTAAAGCATCCAAACTTTGGTCTTCTTATTTCTTGAGCTTCATGAGATCTGTGAATTATATCTTGGGTATTCTGAGCTTTTGAACTAATATCCACTTATCAGTGAGTAATACCATGTGTGTTCTTTTGGGTTGCCTCACTCAGGATGATATTTTCTTGTTCCAGGTAAAACCGCCAGTCTGGTGGTTCCTCAGAAAATTGGGTATAGTATTACCTGAGGACATAGCTAAACCACTTCTGGACATATACCCAAAAGATGCTCCAACATATAGCAAGGACACATGCTCCACTATATTCATAGAAGCATTATTTATAATAGCCAAAAGCTGGAAGGAACCCATATGTCCTTAACAGAGAAATGGATACAGAAAATGTGGTACATTTACACAATGTAGTACTCAGCTATTTAAAACAATTACTTTATGAAATTCTTAAGTAATCTTACCATTAAAGTAAGTTTTTTTATGAGTAATAAATTAGGATTGTGGTTTGAAATGTTTCCGATAATCTCATGTTTGAATACTTTGTTCCTAGTTAGTGACAGTATTTAGGGAAGATTATGATAGCCTTCCTGGAGGAAGTTCTAACTGAAACGGATCTTTGCATTCAATAGCTCGGCTTGGCTCAGTTTCTTGTTTTCTTTCAGTATTAAGTATGGATGCCATGTAAGCAATCAGCTTCCTATTCCAGCCACTGGATCTTTTCCATAATATGCTTTGCTTCGCTGCCATGACAGACCATATCTGTGTGGAAGTGTAATCAAATCAGACCTTCTTGAGTTGTTTTAGTCAGAGCATTTCATCATTAGTAACAAAGACAATCATTACAGAAAATGCTTCCAGCAGCTTGGTCACTGCCATGATCAGCCTGACAGTAGAGTTCTTCTGTCCTTTGGGAAAGCTGTATGGCTGTCATGTGAATGAGCTTAAATCTTTGGATTTTGTTATAAATGCTGGTGAACATAAAATAGCAGAACATAGAGATCATTATTGTGGGGGTTGAAGGCAAGAAGGCTGAGAGGAATGTGGAGGATGTGTGAATCCTGAGGTTTCAGAGAGAAGCAAGGACTCTATCAAGTTCTAAGATAAGGGGCTATTCATGTATTTTGGCCAAGAATCTGGAATCCTTCTTTCCATGCTCTGAAAACTTAAGTAAAGCTGACTATAAAGATATTGAACTACTTTATTTGGTACATAATATTTGAAGACAAGAGAATGATCTCAATTTGGGCCAAGAAAGCAACTATTGTTGTTAATAACAGTACTGTAAAAAAAATCCAACCAACTAACCAACAAACAAAACAAATGACAACAAAAACCTACTTGCTACACTGATGCAAGGAGGAAGGTGCCCTGAGGGCTGCAGCCTTGACTTGGAGATTCCATCTTGTTCATATATAAATTTAATTAAAGGAAGAAATCATGAATAGTAGGGGTTTCCATCCCTTCAAAAGTGACTGCCTAGAAAATCATTTCTGCATGTGCACAACACAGAAACTGATACTTTTGGTCCAGGCAGAACTTGGTAACATGGTGAATGTAACATCAATTTTGTTACTAAGACAATTTTGGGTAGTTTTTGGATCTTAGCCTCATTAGTGAAGTAATTTGGTTAATTGACTCAAAAGGCAAACCAAGGATAATTTATTAGATTTTAGTAGGAAACAGAGACAAGAAGGCTATAAATCCAGGCAGTTTCTGGAAGGAGGGAATAGAGAAAAAGCCATGACTTCTGATTTATACATAGAGTTCTGAGAAACAATGAGGAAAGCCCAGAGTGTCAGGAAGTGCATGCTTAGTATTTGAGGTAGTATATAAAAAGGGAATAAGGAGAAAGACAAAGCAACATATTGCTAATTCTTGGCCATGGATTTTAGTTCCATGGGCACCTGATTCAAAGCTCTTTTAGTCCAAGACAAAGGGTTGCACCAATAATATATGTATATAAATAAAAATAAAGACAGTTTATTATGAAGGAAAAAAGCACTTCAGAGGGTAAAAGTGGTCTTTTAAGCTGATCTGCAAAACCCAAAGAGCCCTGAGCCAGAAAGATCATGATCCTTTGTCTGACATAAACCCAACATTCATTTATGTAAATTTGTATATTTGCAAAGTGCTTTTTTCTTTTTTTCCTCCTTCTGTTCATTATTTGATGGAGCCTGAAGTGAAGAAGGGATTCCAGTTTTCTGGGAAACACTGAATCTATTTATTGCATTATGCTCACATGAGTAAAGCCCAACAACCTTTCTCTGCTCAGCAGATTATTTCCTTTGTTTATCTTGATGCCACAGTCCTGAGGTTATCTGTCACAGTTTTAAAGGTGGGAAAGATAGATTAAAGGGGTCATGGAGAGCAGCACAACAACAAATGTAGGTGAGGCTGGAGTATCTGAAAAAAGATCCTGAGAGGAGGACACTGTATGAAGCTGTGAAGATAAAACCTAAGCACAGTGGAGATCCCAGGATATTGGAACAAGGACAGTGCAATCTTGCCAAGAACTGCAGCCACAGAATTGAGCTGGCCAAGCAGAAATCTACGTGTGCTACAGATGGTGCAGCTGGAAGGGTAGTACTCCTCAAGCCCTTTAGAGCCTAGCCAAATTCATGATGATTCCAAAACACAGGAGATGAAGTTCAGGATTTAATGTTTTCTCTGCTGGAGTTTGTCCTTTATCTTGGTCGACTCTTGCTATGTCCCAAATTTTCCTTTTGAAATAAGAATGTTTACTATGTATCATTAACAATAGAAGTACTTAACTTGTTATTTTTCCAAGTTGTAAACAGTCCAGAGATTTGGGACTTTTAAAGATTATGGTAACTTCTAAAGTTAGATTGAACTCAATTTATAATATAACAATCACAAGCCTCTAAAGACAGGGTAAAATTTTATAATTTAAAAGTTATATATTTGGGTGCATGGATAAAGTTGTGGTGGTTAGTATTTATTGTCAGAATCACTTTAAGACAGGACTCTGAAAAATAAGTTGGATATATTAATTGTGATGTGAAGACTTTTCCACTGGGGGTGGAGGGAACCATACCCTGATGTTGATATTGGACTGTGTATATAGAGAAAAAAAACTAAGTATCATGTGGGCATTCATTGGTATTTTTCTCTGAGTGAGGATGTAAAAGTAACAGACTATTTTAAGCTCTTGGTGCACAGACATCTCTATTCCAATGCATTGTTTCTTGAGCTGTGAGCAAAAAAAAAAGAGTTTTTCTTTTAAGATTTTTTTTTTGTTGCTTTATTTCATCACAGAACCAGAAATAATTAAGACATGTTTATTTAAATACTACAAATTATACTAAAAATCATCTTAATACATATATACAATCAGTAATGGATAATTTCTCAGAACAATTTACAGCAGATAAGTGATCATGATGGCACATCAAGAGGAGTACTTGCATCCATTGACTATGAATTCAAGTTAGCTAATTACAGTGGCAATTTTTTATCTGGAATGCTAGAAATCTCAGAGATCTTGTAAATGTAGTTTCTAGTTTTATTCTTGGTAGTGAAATGAAGAAATAGAATACCTTCCAAGAGGACTATACAAACTTTCAGGTTAATGGTTGATAGAATATTATGTCTTTCTGAAAACTTATTGCACATAGTAAATGTTCTGTGACTTAGTGATGATACATGAAAAAGGTCACATTGAAGTGAAGACAATAAGAAGCCAAAAAACAATGAAGCTTGGAGGAACAAAAAAAATTCCTCGATAATTTAATACTGACACAAAATTACTCAACCAACATTTAGGTGCATAATTGCTTAGCTACCTCATGAATTGTGCTATATCTTGAAATTACTACACATCCATTTCTACTAAGTGGGAAATTTCTCATTATCTCAAACTATTCTTCTGCTGGCTTTTCTAACCACAAACTCATTTTCCATCAAAGGAGTTACTCGAAGACTCATGACATCAAAGATAAAGTGGACACATGTTCTATTTCAATAATAGATTATTATTTGTATTTTCTTGGCATCCAAGGGCTCTACATTCAGTCTGAAGCTTTACACTTTCCCTGATAAACATTTTTAAAGCAGACTCAAAGGGTCGGGGTTACCTCACTCAGGATTTTTCTAGTTCCATTAATTTGTCTGCAAAATTTGTGAAGTTATCGGTTTTAATAATGAGTAGTATCCTATTGTGCAACTGTACCACTTTTCTGTATCCATTCTTCTGTTAAGGGACATCTGATGTTTTTTCCAGCTTCTAGCTATTATCAATAGCACTGCTATGCAGCAGTGGAGCTTGTGTCCTTGAATTATGTTGGATCATCTTTTGGGTATATGCCCAGAAGGTATAGTTGGGTCTTGGGTAGAATTATTTCCATTTTCTGAGAACTGTATGATTAATTTTCAAAGCAGTTGGACCAGCTTACTTCATCACCACATGTGAGGAATGTTCCTGTTTCTCCCAATCCCTTGCTAGAATCTACTGTTGTTGTAGTTATAATCTTACCATTCTGATTGGTGTAAGGTAGAATCTCAGGGTTTTGATTCGCATTTCCCTGATGACTAAGATCTTGGAATTTTTTTTAGGTACTTCTCGGCCATTCAAGATTCTTCAATTGGGATATTTTTTTTTAGCTCTGTACCCCATTTTTAGTTTTCTGGAGTCTTATCTTCATGATTTTTGGATATTTTGGATATTAGCCTCTTTTGGATGTAAGGTTGGTAAGATCTTTTCAAATCTGTAGGTTTCAGTTTTGTCCTACTGATTAGTGTTCTTTGCCTTACAGAAGCTTTTCAGTTTCATCAATCAATTTTGTCATTGCTGATCTTTTGAGACTGGACCATTAGTGTTCTTTTCAGGAAAACTTCCCCTATGCCAATGGATTTGAAGATTTTCTCAATTTATCTTCTTTAGGTTCAGTGTAATGGTTTTATTTGGAGATCCTTGATTCACTTGGACTTGAGCTTTATACAAGGTAATAGAATATGGATCAATTTGCATTCTTCTACATGCAGACTCCAATTAGACCAGTTGAAATGCATTCTTTTTCCACTATTGTGGTTTTGGTTCTTCTCAAGATCAAGTGACCATAGTTTGTGGGTTTATTTCTAGGTCTTCAATTCTATTCCATTGATCTACATGTCTATTTCTGTACCAATACCATGTGACTTTTCTCAGTATTGCTGTGTTGTATACCTTGAGGTCAGGGATGCTGATCCCCGCAGAAGTTCTTTATTGTTGAGATTTTTTTCCTTTTCCTGAATTTTCTTTTTTATTCTGGTTGATGTTGAGAATTGCTCTTTCTATTACTGTGAAGGATTGAGTTGTAATTTTAATGGGGATTGCATTGAATCTGAAATTTGCTTTTGGTAAGATGGCCATTTTTACTATGTTAATTCTACTGATGCATGAGCATAGGAGATATACTTCCTGATAAGTGACTATTAGTCCAAAAGCTCAGAATACCCATGATACAACTCACAGACCTTATGAAGCTTAACAAGAAGGAAAGTCAAATTGTGTATGCTTCAATTATACTTAGAAAGGGAAAAATATATTCATGGTAGGGAGAGGGATGGAGGGATATTGGTGGAACAGAAGAGAGGGAGGCAAAAGAAAAAAGAGAGGCAGAACCAGTTAGGGGAAGAAACAGGAAAGAAGTCCTGAGGGCTATGTGAATGAATAGAAATATGTAGGAGTGGGGGTTAGGGATGGGAGAAACCATTAGAAAGTCCCAGACATCAGGGATGAAAGATTAATCTCATCCCAATACCTCTTGGATGAGATTAACCGAAATACCCAAAGATGGGGAGATAGAATCTGGGCAGGCCATTTCTAGTAGATAAACATGGCCCTAGTTGAGGGATTGGGCCATCCTCCCATCTCAAAATCTATAACCAAGAATTGTTCCAGTCAAAAGGAAATGCAGGGAAAAAGTGGAACGGAGACTGAAGGAAAGTCTATCCAGAGAATGACCCACCTTAGAATCCATCCTGTGCATACAACAAATCCTGACAAATATTGATGATTCGAACAAGCCTTGCAGACAGGAGTTTGTTATCATTGTCCTCTGACAGGCTCTGCTATCACCTGACTAAGAGTGATGCAGATACTCACAGCTAACCAGTGGACTTAGCCCAGGGACACCAATGAATGAGTTAGGGGAAGGATTGAAGGAGCTGAATGGGATTACAAACCCCACAGGAAGAACAATATCAACTTCCATACACCTCAGAGCTTCCAGGGACTAAACGACCAACCAAAAAGTAAACATGGAGGGACCCATGGCTCCAGCTGCAAATCTGGCATTAATGGGAGGGGAGAGGTTTGGGCATGTGGAAGCTTGTTTCCCCAGTGAAGGTGGATGATAGAGAAGTGAAGTAGGAGTCAGTGGGTGGGTGGCAGAGCAACTCCTTAGGGGCAAAATGGAGGGGCTATGAGAAGAGGCTTGGAAAAACAGGGACCGGGAAGGGGAACAGCATTTGAAATGTAAATAAATAAAATAATTAATAATAATAATTTTAAAAAATATAAACATTAATGACTAAAATTGAGGGATACTATTTATAACTAAATAAAAAATATAAACATTAATGACTAAAATTGAGGGATACTATTTATAACTAAATATGTTTTATAAAAATATAATAAAGGATCTTACCTTTAAAGGAAAAAATAACATTTAGACTCAATGGAAACTCCATACTTTATAAGCATTAAGGACAGCATACACCATTGAAGAAAAAGCTACAGATCTTTGCAGGTGCTAGGAGGAAAGAAATGGAAAGTGAACAAGGAGAAAGAATACAGGTAAAAACAGAGATCTTGGCAAATAGAAGAGATAAGCTATGAAAGAAAGAAAGAAAGAAAGAAAGAAAGAAAGAAAGAAAAGAAAGAAAGAAAGAAGAAGAAAGAAAGAAGAAAGAAAGAAAGAGAAAGAAGAGGGAAGGAGGGAGAGGCAGGGAGAGAGAGAGGAGAGAGAGAGAGAGAGAGAGAGAGAGAGAAATTCTTGTCACATGGCTTTTGTTTCTTGAAGATATTGAGGAGACCAAGAGTATCCTTCTGCCAAGGTGAAATGGCTTCAGGGCACATAGGAAATTTTCTTTTTTTCAAAAGAACTCAAGAAGTTAGATTCCAACAATCAAATAACCCTATAAAAAAAATGAGGTACAGAGCTAAACAAAGAATTCTCACTGAGGAAATTGAATGGTCCAGAAGGACTTAAAGAAATGTTAAAAATCCTTGTCTTGAGGTAGAATTATTTCCATTTTTCTGAGAAACTGCTAGATTAATTTTCAAAGCAGTTGGACCAGCTTACATTCACACCAGCAGTGGAGGAATGTTCCTGTTTCTCCACATCCCTTGCTAGAATCTACTGTTGCCTGAGTTTATAATCTTACCCATTCTGATTGGTGTAAGGTAGAATCTCAGGGTTTGATTCGCATTTCCCTGATGACTAAGACTGTTGAATATTTTTTTAGGTACTTCTCGGCCATTCAAGATTCTTCAATTGGGAATTCTTTGTTTAGCTCTGTACCCCATTTTTAGTTTTCTGGAGTCTTATCTTCATGAGTTTTTTGGATATTTTGGATATTAGCCCTCTTTTGGATGTAAGGTTGGTAAAGATCTTTTCCAAATCTGTAGGTTTCAGTTTTGTCCTACTGATAGTGTTCTTTGCCTTACAGAAGCTTTTCAGTTTCATCAGATCCAATTTGTCAATTGCTGATCTTAGAACTGGAGCCATTAGTGTTCTTTTCAGGAAAACTTCCCCTATGCCAATGTATTTGAAGATCTTTCTCAATTTATCTTCTTTTAGGTTCAGTGTATATGGTTTTATTTGGAGATCCTTGATTCACTTGGACTTGAGCTTTATACAAGGTAATAGAAATGGATCAATTTGCATTCTTCTACATGCAGACCTCCAATTAGACCAGTTGAAAATGCATTCTTTTTCCACTATGTGGTTTTGGCTTCTTTCTCAAAGATCAAGTGACCATAGTTGTGTGGGTTTATTTCTAGGTCTTCAATTCTATTCCATTGATCTACATGTCTATTTCTGTACCAATACCATGTGACTTTTCTCAGTATTGCTGTGTTGTATACCTTGAGGTCAGGGATGCTGATCCCCGCAGAAGTTCTTTATTGTTGAGATTTTTTTCCTTTTCCTGAATTTTCTTTTTTTATTCTGGTTGATGTTGAGAATTGCTCTTTCTATTACTGTGAAGGATTGAGTTGTAATTTTAATGGGATTGCATTGAATCTGAAATTTGCTTTTGGTAAGATGGCCATTTTTACTATGTTAATTCTACTGATGCATGAGCATAGGAGATATACTTCCTGATAAGTGACTATTAGTCCAAAAGCTCAGAATACCCATGATACAACTCACAGACCTTATGAAGCTTAACAAGAAGGAAAGTCAAATTGTGTATGCTTCAATTATACTTAGAAAGGGAAAAATATATTCATGGTAGGGAGAGGGATGGAGGGATATTGGTGGAACAGAAGAGAGGGAGGCAAAAGAAAAAAGAGAGGCAGAACCAGTTAGGGGAAGAAACAGGAAAGAAGTCCTGAGGGCTATGTGAATGAATAGAAATATGTAGGAGTGGGGGTTAGGGATGGGAGAAACCATTAGAAAGTCCCAGACATCAGGGATGAAAGATTAATCTCATCCCAATACCTCTTGGATGAGATTAACCGAAATACCCAAGAGTGGGGAGATAGAATCTGGGCAGGCCATTTCTAGTAGATAAACATGGCCCCTAGTTGAGGGATTGGGCCATCCTCCCATCTCAAAATCTATAACCAAGAATTGTTCCAGTCAAAAGGAAATGCAGGGAAAAAGTGGAACGGAGACTGAAGGAAAGTCTATCCAGAGAATGACCCACCTTAGAATCCATCCTGTGCATACAACAAATCCTGACACTATTGATGATTCGAACAAGCCTTGCAGACAGGAGTTTGTTATCATTGTCCTCTGACAGGCTCTGCTATCACCTGACTAAGAGTGATGCAGATACTCACAGCTAACCAGTGGACTTAGCCCAGGGACACCAATGAATGAGTTAGGGGAAGGATTGAAGGAGCTGAATGGGATTACAAACCCCACAGGAAGAACAATATCAACTTCCATACACCTCAGAGCTTCCAGGGACTAAACGACCAACCAAAAAGTAAACATGGAGGGACCCATGGCTCCAGCTGCAAATCTGGCATTAATGGGAGGGGAGAGGTTTGGGCATGTGGAAGCTTGTTTTCCCCAGTGAAGGTGGATGATAGAGAAGTGAAGTAGGAGTCAGTGGGTGGGTGGCAGAGCAACTCCTTAGGGGCAAAATGGAGGGGCTATGAGAAGAGGCTTGGAAAAACAGGGACCGGGAAGGGGAACAGCATTTGAAATGTAAATAAATAAAATAATTAATAATAATAATTTTAAAAAATATAAACATTAATGACTAAAATTGAGGATACTATTTATAACTAAATAAAAATATAAACATTAATGACTAAAATTGAGGGATACTATTATAACTAAATATGTTTTATAAAAATATAATAAAGGATCTTACCTTTAAAGGAAAAAATAACATTTAGACTCAATGGAAACTCCATACTTTATAAGCATTAAGGACAGCATACACCATTGAAGAAAAAGCTACAGATCTTTGCAGGTGCTAGGAGGAAAGAAATGGAAAGTGAACAAGGAGAAAGAATACAGGTAAAAACAGAGATCTTGGCAAATAGAAGAGATAAGCTATGAAAGAAAGAAAAAAGAAAGAAAGAAAGAAAGAAAGAAAGAAAGAAAGAAAGAAAGAAAGAAAGAAAGAAAGAAAGAAGAAAGAAAGAGAAAGAAGAGGGAAGGAGGGAGAGGCAGGGAGAGAGAGAGAGAGAGAGAGAGAGAGAGAGAGAGAGAGAAATTCTTGTCACATGGCTTTTGTTTCTTGAAGATATTGAGGAGACCAAGAGTATCCTTCTGCCAAGGTGAAATGGCTTCAGGGCACATAGGAAATTTTCTTTTTTTTCAAAGAACTCAAGAAGTTAGATTCCAAACAATCAAATAACCCTATTAAAAAAATGAGGTACAGAGCTAAACAAAGAATTCTCAACTGAGGAAATTTGAATGGTCCAGAAGGACTTAAAGAAATGTTAAAAATCCTTAGTCATCAGGGAAATGCAAATCAAAATAAGCTTGAGATTCTACCTCACACTAGTCAAAATGGCTAAGAACAAAAACTCAGCTGACAGCAGATGCTGGAGAGGATGTGGAGAAAGAGAAACACTCCTCCATTGTTGGTGGGATTGCAAGCTGGTACAACCATTTTGGAAATCAGTCTGGCTGTTCCTTGGAAAATTGGAAATAACATTACCTGAGGACCCAGCTATACCACTCCTGGGCATATACCCAAAAGATGCTCCAAAATATAATAAGGACACATGCTCTACTCTGTTCATAGCTGTCTTTTATTTTTAATAGTCAGAAGTTGGAAAGAACCCAGATGTCATTCAACGGAGGAATGGATACAGAAAATGTGGTATGTTAACAAAATGGAGTACTATTTAGCTATTAAAAACAATTAATTCATGAAATTCTTAGGCAAATGTATGTAACTAGAAAATATCATCCTGAGTGATGTAACCCAATCACAAAAGAATCCACATGGTATGCACTCTCTGATAAGTTGATATTAGCCCAAAAGTTCAGAATACCCAAGATACAATTCACAGACCACAGGAAGCTCAAGAAGAAGGAAGACCAAAGTGTGGATGCTACAGTTCTTCTTAGATGGGAAAACAAAATACTCACAGGAACGAATACAGAGACAAAGTATGAACCAGAGACTGAAGGAAAGACCATCCACAGACTGCCCCACCTGGGGATCTATCCCATATCCAGTCACCAAACCCAGACACTATTGTGGATGACAAGAAGTGCATGCTTAAGGAGCTTGATATAGTCTTTCTCCTGAGAGACTCTGACAGAGCCTGACAAATACAGAGGTGGATTCTCACAGCTAACCATTAGACTGAACATAATGTCCGCAGTGGAGGAGTTAGATAAAGGATTGAAGGACTGATGGGGTTTACAACTCGATAGGAAAAACAACAATATCAACCAACCAGACCCTCCCCACAGAGCTCCAAAGGACTAAACCACCAACCAAAGAGTACACACGGAGGGACTCATGGCTCCAGTCGCATATGTAGCAGAGGATGATCCTTGTTGGGCATCAATGGGAGAAGAAGCCCTTTGTCCTCTGAAGGCCCCAGTGTAGGGGAATGCATAGGCAAGAAGACAGGAGTGAAACATCCTCATATAAGCAGGGGGATGGTGGATGGGATAGGGGGTCTCTTGGGGGAGGGCAGGAAAGGGGATAACATTTGAAATGTAAATAATGAAAATATTCAATAAAAAATTCCCCAGGTACCCCACTTTTTCTACCCTCTTTAAAAAAAATATTGAACTTTAATCTTATTATTTAGTCTTTTAATCTGGAGATTTAGAACTAAGTATGTTTCTGAGATAGCAATGAATAATACTCACTGCCTTTATTGTTGAGAAATCACATTATATTTTTTTTAAAGTTGCTCTGAAAACAAATAAATAATGTTTTCTGTTTGTTAGTCTTCTGTTTACCTTTGAGACTGTTCAAATAAACTGCCACCAGTTCAGCTGTAACCTTGCAATTTGGTATAAGCAGCTTTTGGATTTTTATCACCACCGAGAGCTGAAGACTGGTTTATTTTTAATCTAGCTGTGAAAGGCCAGGCCTTGAAAATGAATTACATGCTGATTGGACATTTTCCATTATAGTGCTTGATACACACATTCTCTTTACAATATTTAATCCCCTGCCTAACAGGGTATTACTGACCACTGATCATGCCATTTTTCTCCTTTAGAGGATGCTATTAAATTGATATCCACACATCTAAAGTGCTGCCTAAGAAACAGCTGGCTGCAGATGGCCCTTTCTTCCCCTTCCTCTTGCCTAACATCCTCATAATTCTCTTATTCCAGTCATTACCTTGATTCACTGTTTTGTTTCTGCCTACATTCACCATCTATTTTCCATTAGATTAACTTGCAGTGGGTATTTATCACAAATGAATATTATACCTCTTTGTTACAGCATGCATGTGCTGTGCTGGTGCTACACACTTTGGGAGTTTGTAAGATTTTTATCCTGCAAAATAAAATAATAATAATAATAATAATAATAATGATAATATAATAATAAAGTAATGAACTCTCCTAATATATTTACAATACTATATTTAAGTGATTACCTAGGATATAAACCAAGAATTAGAATTAGCAGATTAAAGGACAGGATTCTACTATCATCAGATGATGCCAAGTCTCTTTCTGCAGCTCTCTTATTATTTTATGTGATTATTTTGAGGTTTTTGTATTAAACCTTGTAAATAAATTGCCAGACTAAAAAAAATTATTTTTTTCAACCTCAACCAGATGAAGACTGCTTGGCATGGCACCACATCCCTGTAATCAGCACTCGGGAAGCTGAATCAGGATGATAATGAGGATTGCAAGACCAGGTTGGTGTACACAGTGAGCTCTAGACTAACCTGGATACAGTGTAAGATACTGTATTTAAAAATGTTATAATAGCTGATACCCCAGGAAAGGTTGTGCTTGGGGTGGTAAAGTGAAGGAGGGTTGCTGGGTGAGTGGAGTGGCTTGGCTGGGAGGAGGAACACCCTCTAGAGCCAAGGGGTAGAAGGGATAAGTTGAAGAGCTCTTGGAGGGGTGACCAGGAGAGTGGACAACTTTTAAAATGTAAATAAATAAAATAATTTAATGAAAAACACTGTTTTAATAGGTAAAAACATGACTATATGATGTTCTTTTCTATTTCTATTTTATTTCTAAGACAAGTTGCCTTTGTTTTGGCCAGTATTCCCTTGGAAGCAGTTGTATACATATTTTTCAACTTAAATTCCACATCATTTTTGAAGGTCAATAGCTATTTTACATTTTATGAATCTTGTAAACGTTGTGGATGAAACTACATTTAAATTTTCTTTTACTCTCTCTTATACTGGATTGGATTTTACACATTTTATCATCATTTTTATTTCCCTTGATATTTTATTAATACTTTTCTATATCCACTATCACTGCAGTATTATATATTGACATAAAAATATAAAGTGATTCCCCTTTAAATGTGTGACCCTCCCAGTACTCCTGACTGTATTTTTATAGAAAGAGTTGTTGCTAGTTTTATCTATTTATCAATCATTTTATTTATTCATTTTTTTCTTATATCTATAGCCTCCCTGATCTGGTTTCCTCCAGTCTAATATTCCCAAAGACTTCTAATTAATTATCAAGTAATATTTTCATACTGGTAAACTCTAATGTTCAGTTAATAAGAATTATATTTTTATTCTTTATGTACAAATTATCTTTTGTTAGACACTTGTTTTCACTCAATTATTTAAGAAAGAATTCCTGAAATATAATTATAAATGCTATTTGTACATACACTTAATATACATACATTTCCCTTGATCCTCACTCAGGCTGTACTGTAATAATATCATTTTAAGATCTAATTTCTAAATTATTGGGTATTTTCTCTTGAATTTTGATATAACTTTTTTAAAAAGCCCAAGCTGGGCAGTGGTGGTGCACACTTTAATCCCAGCACTTGGAAGGCAGAGGCAGGTGGATTTCTGAGTTTGAGGCCAGCCTGGTCTACAGAGTGAGCTCCAGGACAGCCAGGGTTAACAGAGAAACCCTGTCTCGAAAACACAACCACACACAACACACACACACACACACACAAAGCCCAAAGCCTGGCAAATAATTTTGAAAAAAAAGAAGGAAAATTGTCTAGTTGGGTCAATTCAAGCTCTATTAAAAATTGTGTATCATGTTGTGAGAAATTATGTCTAGAAAGGCTTATGTGGGAAAACAAAATTTTACAAAGGACATTTTCACATTATTAAAGGCTGCATAATTTCAGACATATCAAATTTTAATAGAAGTACACAGTATTTTTCTTATTGTTCTAATATAAGGTGCTCTGGAAAACACTACTTGATGAAACTTGTAATTTATTCCTATCCACTTCAAAGGAAATAAGCAAATTCACTCTTCAGATACTTGCTGGTGTTCTTGTCACTTTTAGCTTTGCTGCATAAGCAGATAATTGATTTTTCCTGCGATTTCACAAATAATTCTAACTCCTGCAATTTTGCAATTGTCTTTGTGGGAAAGTGTCATCCACTTTAAAGGAGCCAAATTAGTGTGCAACTGCTAGGTCTCCATGAGAATTTTAGATGTAGATTGTGAGTAGATTAAAATTCATTTTTATCTTTAATTACATATGTTGAATTGATGCTTCCTTTTATTGTACATAGATCAAAACAGATTAAGAGAGATGCTTGAAATGTTAAGACCTTGACATTGATATTTACTTAACATCAAGAGAGTGTGTTGAAGCTACTTGGAGATATAAAATTTACTGTTTAATGACATCGTCTCATTGCAATATCGCAGACATATAACTTTACTGTCTAACCACAGGAACATGATTTCATTCCATTTATGGTTGTTTCTCAGAATGTCAAGAGTGCTTTAGAATGCCATTAGACTTTTACCTCTCATATACATGTCCAGATATTAGTCTGGGTTACCTGAAAAGCAGCAGTTATTTGAAATTATGGTCACTTTACAATTTGACCTTGGTAGTGCAATTGTTTTAAAAATTACATATAATGATTTGTGCATTGGTAATAAGCATATTGTATTAATTTAGGTTCTATCTAGCTAAGGAATAAAGTCAGATAAACAATATGCATATCATTCTTACTTAAAGACATATTTACCCATAACTGCAAGAAAAAAAGAACAAAACTGCAATTTTTCAATTCAAGATAATATCTTTGCATTAAAAATAGGGTGAAGAATTTCATCAAATTATTAAAGATCATAATTGATATACAGATTTCCTATAAAATAACATGAACAGCACTGGAGCAAATATCATTGGAAATTTTTTTGTAATACCTTTATATACAGGTCTAAATTTTTATTGATATGTAAAAAGATCTTCTGAATAGAATCTTCAACAGTCAGGTATGGTATGGTAATTTATGAATATCAAAACCAGTCTAGCTTAAGAGATGGTTGTTGAAATTGTCTGAGCCCCTAGCTGCCCACCTCTACCAGGTACACAGCACCAGGAACATACAGGTTAGCTACTTTCAATCCTCCCATTGCCTTGCCTACCAAGTTCCCTGGAAGATGCCCAGCTGCTCTGACACATGCACATGCACATGACTTCCGTTGTTGGGCCAAGGCTGCTCACCGAAAACCTAATGCACCAGGAATATACAGGGACAACTAGATGTCTAAGGCCAGCTTAAGAAGACAATTACAAAGACTCTAGGAGTTCTGGTTGGTTGTTATTGTTGCTCTCTCCATGGGGCCACAAGCTCCTTCAACTCCTTCAGTTTTCTCTCTAAGTCCTCCATTGGGGACACTGTGATCAGTTTAATGGTTAGCTGTGTACATCCATCTCTGTATGTGTCAGGGTCTGGCAGAGTCTGTCAGGAGTACAGGTATATTAGGCTCCTGACATACACAACAGTATATGGTGATTGCACTTGGGATGATCCCCAGGTGGGGCACTCTCTAGATAATCCCTCCTCCAGTTTCTACTCCACACATTGTCTCTGTATTTGCTCCTATGAGTATTTTGTTACTTCTTCTAAGAAGGATTGATGGGCCCACTCTTTGGTTTTTCTTCTTCTTGGGCTTCATCTGGTAGGTGAGTTGTAACTTGGGTATTGTGAACTTTGTGGCTAATATCCACTTATCAATGAGTGCATATCATGTGTGTTCTTTTGTAATTGGGTTATCTCACTCAGTGTGATATTTCATAGTTCCATTCATTTGCTAAGAATTTCATGATTTCATTTTTTTAATACCAGAGTAGTACTCCATAGTGTAAATGTACCACATTTTGAGCATCCATTTCTCTGTTGAAGGACATCTGGTTTTGTTTTTATTTTTGTTTCAGCTTCTGGGTTTTATAAATAAGGTGGCTATGAACATAGTGGAACATGTGTCCTTGTTATATGTTGAAGCATCTTTTGGGTATGGGCCAGGACTATTATCGCTGGGTTCTCAGGTAATACTATGTCCAATTTTCTGAGGAATTGCCAGAATGATTTCCAGGAGTGGTTGTACCAGCTTGCAATCCACCAAAAATGGAGAGTGTACCTCTTTCTCCACATCTATTCAAGTTTCCTCAGTTGAGAATACTTTATTTAGCTCCCTACCCATTTTTAATAGGGTTATTTGATTGTTTGGAGTTTAACTTCTTGAGTTCTTTGTATACATTGGATATTAGCCCTCTATCAGATGTAGGCTTGATAAAGATCTTTTTCTAATCTGTTAGTTACCATTTTGTCCTATTGACAGTGTCCTTTGCCTTACAGAAGCTTTGCAATATTATGAGGTCCTATTTGTCAATTTTTGATCTTAGAACATAAGACACTGGTGTCCTTATGAGTTTAAAGAATGCTGCTCTACTGAGAGTTGATGCTGCAGATACCCATGGACTGAGGTCATTATTTCTATTTTGGTCAAGATTCAAGAATGGCATATACAGCTTGATCATGCTAGCCCTTTTTGTCCTGGGAATATTTTTATTCCTGCCCATTGTGTTAAAGCTTGTCTTTAACAACATTAATATATTTGCAGCCAAAGTAATGGTTTGAACCTCAAAATGGACCCCCAAACAGAGTTATTAAATTAACAGACTGGCAAGCCAAGGACAGATAAAATTCTGCACAGAGCCTTACCAACCTAATACAGAAGTGCATTGCTTTTGATAATGCATATTCAATTACAGATAAGGAAGGAATTCTTGGCAGAACAACTTAAGACAGGCACAGTCTTGTTTATGAAATATAAAGGGGGAAAGGCAGAGAGATTTGGGGGCTGCTTGGCAAGAATCTGACATTAGGCTAGAACAAAAAAGTGATTTCAAGCAGGAATCTAAATTTTAGGCTAGAAAAGGAAGTAGGCTTCAGACATGAAAATGATTTTGAGCTAGAACAGGGAAGTTGGCTCAGATATTTTGGTCATATCCTGATAAGGCCTTAGAAATAGTGATTATGAGAATGTTCACAGAATTTTGTTTATTGCCTTGCTTGTTCATTGACTATTTGTGTTTATTGTCTTGCTTGTTCCTTGACTATTTGCATCTATTGTATTGCTAGTTTCTCAACCTAGGACTGACTTTAATACTTTCATGTAACTAAAATGGTATAAAAGCAAAAAGGAGGAAGGGGTATGGGATAGGGGTGTCTAGGGAGGGGAATGGGAAGGAATGGCATGTGAAATGTAAATAAATAAAATATCCAATAAAAAGAAGACAATTACAACAGATATAGCAATATGGCACCTTCAGAGTACTGCATTGTACTGTAGAAATCCCTGGATATCTTAACACAACTGAAATACAAGAAAATGACCTTAAATCCAATCTTATAAAGATTATATAGCCCTTTAACAAGAAAATGAATAAATCCCTTAAAGAAATTCAGGAAGATAAAATTAAACAGGAGAAGGTACTGAATAAAACTGTTCAATTTCTGAAAGTAGAAATAAGAAAAATAAAAGATAATATAACTGAGGGAATCCTGGATTTGGAAAACGAGGGAAAAGAACAGGAATAAGAAATGTAAGCATCATCATCAGAATACAAGAGATGGAAGAGAAAATGTCAGGAGTAGAAGATATAACAGAAAAAATATTGATACATCAGGCAAAGAAAATGTAAAATCTAAAAAATCCTGACACAAACCATCCAGGAAATTGGTGATACTATGAAAAGACCACACTTAAGAATAATAGGAATAGAAGTTGGTGAAGAGTCCCAGCTCCAAGAACAAGATTTTTTTTCCGACAAAATCAAGAAAACTCCCTAAAAGCAGAGATGCCTATAAACATACAAGAAACATACAGAGCACCAATTAGATTAGACCAGGAAAGAAAATACTTGTGTCATATAATAATCAAAACACAAAATCTACAGAACAAAGACTACAAAGGAAAAGGACAAAGAAACATAAAGTCATACCTATCAGAATTACACGTCACATCTTCACAGAGACTACAAATCAAGTTCAATATTATTAGGAGCTAATTTGCAGAAAGGAAAAAACTGTGTAAATGGCTACTAATGATATTCCCCTATAAAAGCAGAGATAATTATGTGAACTTCCCCAATCTCTATTGTTTGCAGTTCACAAGAGTGCCAACAGATTTCTCCCCTTCAGCATGAAAATTATAATGATAAACTTTGAAAGCTGTCTGATATGTTGAAATGGGACATTTTAATATAGTTAAACCCCTGAGTACTACATAGATCAAATTGTAATCATATTCATAGAATTCTTAACACCAATAATGTCATTTAAATTCCTCCTCCATTAGTTATCATAATGTCTCATACATCATTATCCCCCTTTTTCTGTCTCTGTCTCTCAATTCCTTAACCACTGTATTTCTATTCATTATTCATTTATTTTACAACTTACTTTTTTAGGTGTCATTTCTCTCTATCTCTTCTCTTTGATCTTTCTGTGTCACTCTTACTTCATTTTTTAGTTTCACCTTCTAAAATATATAAATATCCATAAATATTTTACCTTTTACTTCATGCTATGCTATTTGCTTCTTTTAGCTGTTCTTTCTCAATTTCAACTAAAATCCTAAGAATTTTCTTTCCACATTGATAATTCTACTACTTGGATAGATTTGAGTCAGAGCAGCATGAACTGATATTAAAGTATACCAAAAGTCTTTTTAAAATAATTATTCATTCAAGCAGACAAATCCTTCACATAGTTCTAGCAGAAGCTGATTCATGATTTGAGTAGAACTGATTCACAAAGTTTGTATGGTGTCTGGTATCACTGAGACTGTGAATGAGCATAGTGAAGCGATGTAAAAAATACAAGCTCTTCATTTCAAAATGAGACAATTTACTATGAAATACAGATGATGGCGAAATTTTACACATATTAGAAACCTGACTGTAGGAAATCACAAAGGGGTTAATTATTATGAGAAATGACTCTCCTCATGTTTGGTGCTTCAGAATTAATGCATTGTCTGTTCTCTGAGGGTTTAGTAGCTAAGGTCAACTCAGGCATCTCTAGGCATTCAGATTCATGAAATTATCATTCATAGCCCCTTTGTATTAAGCTCTTGAGAATTTCATTCATACACTCTATTTTTAGCTCTATGGCTTCTTTGATTCTCTGGATAAAGAACTGTGCCAGACATGTCAGTTATTTCATGCCATTGAATGAAGAATGCAAACTCTGAGAATGATCTTCTCCCTTCAGACTCCAGATATTGTATTCAGGTCCTTTTCTACGAGCTTTACCTCTTCTTTGTCCTTGATAACCACAATCATGTATGCTGAACCACATTTTGACAGAAAAGCAAATAAATTGTAATGATGCCAAAAGGCTTTTCAACAAGTAGTGTTGGCACAATAGATATGAATATACAAATATTAAAATTTATATTTGTCACTCATCACAAAAATATATCAAATTAGATCACAAAACTGCATAAAAGTTGCAAAATTACAAAACTGTTACAAAATAACATGAAACAATTTAAAGGACTGTAATTGTGACAGAACTTGAGAGACAAAACCAATGATCTGATTTATTAAAAAATATGGTTACCAGAATTTAATTAAAATTAAAATATCCTAACAATGTCAAGACAATGAGACAATATACCAAAGATTAGGGGAAGATTTTGTAAAGAATAGATCTGAAAAATACTAGATATTCAAAATTGCCTTAAAGAAAGAAAACAACACAAAGACTATAATAACCCAAAAATAAATATAAAAAATGTGGACATCTTCCTCACCAAAGGAGTTATGCAAATAACAAATAGACACTTAAAAAGCTGTTAAACCTTGTATATACTTAGAAAATTTCAGATTAGAATGAGATTTAACCACATACACTTCAGGAATAGCCAAAATCCAAAAAAATTGACACTAACAAATGTTAACATGGATATGAAGCAACAAGTTTCTTCTTCATTTAAGGTTGAATGAAAATGCACAGCCAACTTGAAGATAGCCTAATGGTTTCTAACAAAACCAAATAAAACCCTATCTTCTGAACTAGTAACCATCTTCTTAGTGAGGATGCTGTTCATTATAAAAGATTTAATTCACAATCTTTTAAACTTATAGCAACATAAACTGACATGTATTTCACTTGATCTTAGTCAAAATGCCTAGAAGAGATACTTATATATTTAATATAAGCAATGTTTTAAAATTTGTTCATTGATCTTTTCATTATATAATATGCAGTATATATGATCTCTCTCTTAAAGGATAGACAGAAGGTGTTATACAAAATGAATACAGTATCATTAAATGTAGCATTATGAAGTATATGAAAAATAAATCCTCAAAATATAGTAATATATGTACTATATTGAAGAAAAAGTTATGTTAGCACTTCAACAATATTAGAACAAAACAATTTATTGTAAGCATATTATAAATAAAAATTGAAATGACAGATGCACAAAATTATTAGTATAAATTACCCATTTGTTGTAAGAATTCTAAAGTCATATGTATTTGATCAACTGAAACATTAATTTAAAATATATTCATATTTAAAATTCATCCTATATCCAATTAGGAAAAAATGTTAGTGATTTTTGGGGCAGTGGGCTGTGGGAAGCAGCTGGGTGCCTGGTTGAGCAAGCCTTGAATCCCGGACCTTTACCAGGACGGCAGGTGTTCAGCGCTGCCCCCAGGCCCTGGTTCTTTTCATTCAGCTTCGGCCCTCCACAGCCTCTCCCAAAGAGAGGTCTATGACTATCAGTCACGAGGAACAGTGCCTCAGGCCCTAACCCACATGCAGATGAGGTATCTCTAAGCTCTCTGACCAAGCCAATAAGCGTTATCTGCTGTCAGACCCTAACCCACCCTGAAACTGTATATAAAGGCTCTATTCGGGAGAAGTAAAAGAGGTGTGTTCGAGAATCATCTTGGTGTCCGGAGTTTTTGTCTCAAGAGCTGTAACACTTGGGAACCTTCCTGGGGCACCAAGCTGCTTCCTTGCCTGCTAGCCGGCTTCTATCGGCCCAGCCCGGGCGGCTCAGCGTGGAGAGACAGGTGCAGCACCTGGGAGTGACCGAGCTGTGACAGCGGAGACTCGAGCAGAGGCAGCAGCGGAGGCAGGCAATCTCTCCTCCCTGCTTGCACCCGCACCCTTTTGGTTCAGATCTCTCACACCAGGCTGGGCTGAAGACCAACAGACAGCGGAGACGTGGGTAGAGGACCCTCCCTGCTCTCACTCTGGGATCATCCTGGGACACCCTCCAGAACCGGGAACCCACAGTGATTGTCTGGATTTCTTTTGTTCAAATTAGTTTTTTTTTCTAGAGAAAAACATGAAAATAATTTCAATCTAACTTTGTATTCTTAGTTATTCTATAAGACAATAATTTTACACAGTCATGTGTACACACACACACACACACACACACACACGCACACATACACAATGGTCAGAAAAAAATTTTAATTCTCAAAGCTTGAAGGATATGTTATATTATTTATTCATATTTAAATGCTATGTGAAATTTCATTTTATTGCATTTATCTATCAATATTAAGTAAACAAAATTGACTTGATAACAGCACAATAGAATTCACATCAATGATCATAAATTTTGCTAAACATAGCATATTTATTTTTTTGTTTCAAGTATAAGGAAAACATACCGTCTTAACCACAGAAAATAAAGTAATATAAAATATCATGCAATTTGTTTTTATAAATATCAGTCTTTAAGTACTGATTTTTTATACATTTTACCAAAATCGTTCATGGTTCTAGAAGGTGCAATACAGATTCCTGGAAGGACACACCGTTTATTAATGCTCTTACCCAGTAATGGACCCTTCCTGATAAGATCAACCTATGTGTATGATAATGGCATGATGATAGTGGAGGTAACCAACAACTTATTGAACATGAGCACTACTTCACTGGAGGGACTCAATGTCTTGGACTACAAATTTGGTGAAAAGTCTATAACTGGGATGTCAATTGCCCGAGGGATCAACAGACATTTTTAGCTAAGTGGTTATGCAGATAAGCTGAATATTAATTTTTTATATATCAAACATATTTTTTTTAAAGATTGGGCCAGTAAATTAATAAAGTAAGCAAGAAATTATGCAGAAAATCTCTACATTAGTAAATAATCTCTTTTCAATTTAATTAAAGACATTTGCATAGAGTTTATAATTAAATATAAACATTATTTATGTATGAAATAAAGTTTGGGATGTTTTCTACTTGTCAGTGTTTGCACATTAAATGTAGTTACTAGATTCCCAGGAATTGACTGAAACGCCTTCCTTTTGTAAATGTAATCCACATTTCATGTTACTACTATGCTTCCTTTACCCAGTTCAGTTGCATCCCAAAGTTTGAATGACTAGTTTCATTAACTTTGTGCAGACTATCTAGAAGGAGTGTGTTAATCTGTGAGCTCAGTGCCACCAGAAAAGATGATACCATTGCTTTACAGGGAGACACTAGAAACCTAGTTCCCAGTTTTTTCCTTTCAAGATGTTGTTTCTAAGTGAAATTCAGGTTATATTAAAGCTGAATTCAACACTATCTCTCTGCAAGTTTGTTTTTAGCCAATTATTTTCTTATAATGAGGCAGTGCTCCACTGCATATAAATAATATCCCCATGCCACATTTGTCTTAAAAGTCTCATAACAAATTCAGGAAAACATGTCTATTGCATATTGCTTTCCTTAGGTAAAGGTAATAACTCATAATCCCCTTAGAGGCACCTCCCATAACAAAAAGGTTTGTAGTGTTCTGTGAAATTACAGTGGGAGACATTTTATTCAAACAGATACAATGTTACTTACTTTGCATAACACTGTTGCCTATGGGTCAAAAATGAGAATTCATGATTAAAAGAAAAATAACTTGGGATACAGTCCTGTCAGTCACATCACTTTTGAATAATAACTGGTGATAACGACAAATATGGTTTAAAGCATTTTTACCTCTAAAACTTCAAAGTATGTATGAAGGTCAAAAACACATGATAAAATTCATTCCTTTTTCCTAACACATAACAGGGTTGCATAATGTGGGAAATCTATTAATGTAAAGGGTGCTTTCTCAATGATTGACAATGGAATTATGAGCTTTGTGTACCAACACTAGAATAAGTACTTATCTAGAAAGCAGGAATGCTAAAGGCCATCTGGAATCCATTTGCATGCATCCATGAAATGTGTACTACATAATCAATTATAAAGTGTTTCTAAATAAATCGTACCATTGTAATACAATTTATTCAACCAAACTAACTTTCTGTGAGGCCTTTGAAGAGACAGAGTCCATCAAGTCACAGGGCTGTCTTAGATTCAACATAAAACCAAAGGCTATTTCAAAGTTAAAACTAATTGTCATAGCAGATAAGGTTTGATGAAAATTAGTAGCTAAGTTATCATGAAGTTTCAGTTAAATCTATATTCTTTCTATATAGCTTTTTAAATATTGCTTGATTCTTAAGAAAAATCAAAAGTTGAAACTTCCTTTAATATTTCAAAGTAAATATGATGGTTTGTGGGCCTCTTTGCCTTTAATTTTTACATGAGAGTAGAAATGTTAGTTTATAAGAATTATATTTGTTAATTGATAGTAAGAAGATACTCAGTACTAAAAATATGACAATTTACCATAATAACTTGTTTGTACCAATCACCTTTATGGTAAACAATCTAGCTGTGGTTGTCATTGCTGTGTTTATTATTCTGAGTATAGGTGCTTACCACTTACTGGCTGGTCAAATTTGTTTAGAACTTTGAAAAGGTGATCCATTCTAATTATACACTTAAAACACAACCATGCTACATATAGGAGGTTAACCAAGTATTTTTTTAAATTGGGAAATTTTAGATTTAATGTATTTTTTGAAGCCTACACAAAATTCTCTAGTAAATAGATCCATACAACGATTGTAAATTGCACTATCTGAGCTGGGGAGATATATTCATCAAGAAAGTGTGGGCAATGCAAGTGGGAGGTCCTAAGTTAATTCCTGGATTCCACATATCATCTTGGTTTTCTCCATTTAAACAAACAAGCAACAAAGCAACAACAACAACAAACAATAACAATACCAACAAAAAAAAATGGGCCTTGTGATATGTATTTGCACTCTCAGGGCAAATCTCTAAGACACAGTGGTCTGTCAGCCAACCTTACTTTGGATAATTTTAACCTGAGAAAGTCCCTATCTCTAAGAATATAATAGCTCCTCAGAAAAGACCCTAATACTGTATTATAGCTCCCAAACAGATGAACACATATGTACACATATAGTTGAAAAGATGTGCAGAGAGACACTGAGAGAGAGGGAGAGAGAGAGAGACTCAGAGAGAGAGACTCAGAAAGAGAGAGAGTAGGGAGAAGGAGGAAAAAAGAAAATGAAGGAGAAGAAAGAGGAAGAAAAGGAGGAGAGGAAGAGAGGAAATAGATAACTGGTTGATACTGAAGAATGGAAAGAATAAATATCATGCTTATGTGACAGTAAAGAACACAAAACAAGCATAGGAAGAAAAGTGGTCATTGTGAAGGCCCTAGAGATTTACATACTAATGAAGGTCAGAGGGTGGAGCCAATTAAGCATTCCTCCCCAAACCCTTCCCACTTCTCCCTCCCTATTTAACTCAGGTCTGCCCAGAGTTTAGGGGGGGAGGGGTACATACAGATTCATCAACTACACGCCATGAAAAATAAACTCTTTTGGGACCAAGGACTTCCTCGTATCATTGGGGCCGGCCGTCGCCGAAGCTTCCAACCTCCTAGAACCTTAGACTTTCTCCTGTATGTGGGACCCGCCATGTGGAAGCCTCCAGGACTCCCACCAGCCCCGTGGCTCATTTACCCACATTTTGGCGCCCAACGGAGGGCCTCAAACAGCTATCTCTCAGCCAAGCAAGTATAACAGGCGAACACTTTCCACAAGGTGTGGAGCCAGGGCTCTCTCTGTCTTTCTCTTGCTCACGAGCTGCCAGCCGAGCTTGCGAATTCCCATCTCTGTTTGCTGTGCACCCCCCACTCAGTGATATCTAGAGCTCCAAATAGAGACATTGACCCCTTGGGTCCACCTGAGAGCTCTGCTCTGCCTTGTGGAACCCAAGATTGAGTGATAAGTCCCCATGCCAGTCAGGGCCCTGCTGCACTTGTCTGCTGCTGTGAGGAATCGACTCAGTGAAGATTCCATGCTTCTCCCATGCTGAGCTGTGGTTCCAGCCGGCTAAGGGGGCAAGCCATGGGGGAGCTGCGGAAAAGGCCTTCAACAACACCACTTCGTAGCTGCAGCTGCTTAATCTCTCACCTGAAGGACTTCTCTGTATTCCAGCCATGGGGGACCTACATCTTCAAGCAAGCTAGCCAGGCTGCCGATCTGCTAAGCAAGTACAGTAACCAAATCTCATCTCACGGGGTGCTGCCGGGGCCTCTTTCTTCCCTCCCCTTCTTGTTTCTCTCAGCTGTGGGTTGGTCGGTCTAGCTGCCCACATGTCCCCAGTCTCGGTCCTTCTGTGGCCTCTCATTGGTCTGAGAGTCCAAGGGCTTGAGACCAGTCGTCTCCAGCTAACTTTTAGCTCGGAGATCCCCAATCCAAGAGCTCTATACCCCCGCAGAACCAGACTGAGTGAGAATTCCCCATGCCAGGCGGGCCCTGCCACATTCTCCAAGTGTTGCATGGAATAAACTCAGCTAAGATCCCGTGTGCTCCTGCTAAACTACAATCCCAGCCTACTTCGTTGTGGCAGACACATGGACCCACAATGCAACAGAGACTCATGCCTACGAGTGCCCATGTGCGGGCCTACATTATTCCCTACAGGTGGTGGAGGATGTGGCCAAAATAAGCTCCAATAGTACCCCCTGCTGGTGCCTGCCAAAAGCCTCTCCACAGAACCATGAGTAACTCCAGCCTGGTTCACAAGACTAGGCAGGTCTCTCTCTGTCCCCACTCCTCTCTCTTTCTCTCTCCAGATGTTTCTGGCCATTGTCGTCTTCTCTCTGACTCAGCTAAGTGCAAGATGGCGGCGACTCCCTAGCCTCCACTCTGCCCATCCCCCAGCTCCACAGAGAGGGTTCCTTCACAGCTAACTGTGTCTTTCAGGCCACAGCGCCTGCAGCATTCTTCATCCTAAGACTCTTTTCCTTGAGTGAGAGACTCCTCAAGGCTGAGACTCTCCTCTCAAGGGTGGCAACATCAGTCTTTAGCACACTGCCTGCTAGCTTAGGTTTCTTTCTTCCCATGTGTTTTCCAACTCAACAAGATGGCACCCAGCCCTAATCTCTGCTCTCTGTCCCTCTCCCAGGGGTCAGCCTTTCATGCTCTGCCTGCTAGCTTCTCAGGAACACTGGGTCTAAACTCTAGTTTCCAGTGATTTTCCCTCAGGAGGTCATCTTTCACATGCTGCCTGCTAGCCTAGGCTGCCTGCTAGCCTACAGTAGACTTCCCCGATTACTCCATCATTTGCTGCCAGGTCTGGCTTTCCTGTAGCAACAGGGCTGCACCTGGTTTCTCCCTCCCCCTTCACCTCCTAGGTTATTTGTGGCTAGCTACAGCCCAGCTGGCTTGCCTGAAGCCCCTTCGCCCCTGTGTTCCCTCAGCTTCTTTCTCACAGGTAAAACTCCAGGCTGAGCCTGGAGAAACTGTGCGCTGATTCCCAGCTTCTCCAGGAGCTGCCAGCTAAATGCCAGCTTCCACGTGTCTCTCTCCCATAAGTCAGTCTCTCACACAGAATCTCACTCCTTCTAACTCTGGCTCTCCTATTAAGCCCCTATGTTTCTTGCTTTGAGCTTTTCTTCAAGGTTGGCCTTTTACTTCTCTACATTTAAGACCTCTAAGAAAAACAAATGGGGAATACCCTGGCCTCTCTGCTAGAGCATCCAGCCACCACATGGCAGAGCAGGTCCCTCCCCTACTACTTCTAAATCCGATATTAATGCCTTTTCTCCCCAACAGGAAGATCTAAAACAACAGTGTTTGTGCTTTCCAAACCAAAATTTTTTCACTTTTTGTTACTCAAAGGTACCTTCTAAGACTAAATTTCCTCAAACACCTTTGCTTTTCTAGGATCTCAACAGCACACTATGATGTGCTTGCTCCCAAGTAGCCTAATGTTTACTACACACCCTTTGCAGGCATCCCCCTGCTGGGGTACTGCTTCCCTGTTGTGATTATCCTATGGTGCTCCCACAAGTCCAAAAGAGACAACACCACCTTCTGGAACCTGCCTAGGAGGCTAAGCTGTCTTCTTCCAGCCACACTACCTGAATGAAGACTCTAGAAACAACACTGAGATCCAGAGACACATGGTAAATACTACAGAAGACAGATCCAGACCTTCCAGCTACAGATGAACTCTTTTGCCAAAGTCAAGTAGCTAAAGTTACATGTTAGTGAGGCAAACTTAATGTCTATCTAGATTTGTCAGATGTTATTACCTTCAAACTGTATCACCTGTATTCAATTGATTCAGTGATCCTTTGCCTTCCCAACACCCACCCTCAACTCCCCTTCCTTCCCAACCCCCACCCTCAATTCCCCTTACCCTGTGACTTAATTGTGCTAACCCCTCTGGCCTGAATAGTGCTTTCTATTAACTTCCTCATGCAAAATTTTTACCACAGATGACACAGTAACCCCCTTCTTTTAAAAAAAGTAAAGGGGAGGAGATATGGGACTACGTAAGGGTATCCTGGTTCTTGGCTGGGCATGGGCCTAGAACCCCAAGACTCCAAGGGAGAAATGGCAGGAGTTCGGCCACATCCCCAGAACCCAGGGTCCTGACAAGCAGTCTAATCTCCATAGACCTACATTGTTCAGTCACAAAGTCCATTACAGCCCCTCCCAAAGTGCACAGGTAGAGGGTGTGACTACAGGCCTCAGCCCTAGAGGTTTACATACTAATGAAGGCCAGAGGGCAGAGCCAATTAAACCGCCCCAGAACCTTCTCCTTTCTCCCTCCCTACTTAACTCAGGTCTGACCTGAGTTTGGGGGGGGTACACCCAGATCCATCCACCATCCACCATGACAATAAATCCTTTTGGAACCAAGGACTTCCTCATGTCATTGGTGCATGCTTGGCCTGCCGTTGCCAAAGCTTCCAGCCTCTGGAACTCCAGACTTTGTCCTGGATGTGGGACCCGCTGGGTGGAAGTCTCCAGGCAGTCTCCTCCGCTGCTGCCCCATTTACCCACAGTGAAGTTTCTCCTGAAACTGTATAGATAAGAGATTGACAAGTGAGAAAAAAAGCAAAACAGAGACTTTTCCAGACACTGTTTTGCTATTTGTTCCCCATTTGTCAAAATTCCAATATGAAGAATTAACTGATACAGCTGTCTCCTAAGAAGCTCTGCCAGAGCCTGACAAATACAGAGGCAGATGCTTGCAGCCAACCATTGGACTGAGAATGGGGTCCTCAAAGGAGGTGTTAGAGAAAGGACTGAAGGAGCTGAAGAGATTTGCAACACCATAGGAAGAACAACAATATCAATCAACCAGATCTTCAGAATGCTAAGGAACTAAACCACCAACCAAAGAGTACACATGGAGGGACCCATGGCTCCAACTGCATATGTAGCAGAGGATGTCCTTTGTAGGGCTGTAGTTTTCGCAAGTGGGCGTGGGTCCTGTTGGGCTGAGTAGTGGTTCCTGTGAGTCTGTTGCCCCAGGCAGCTGGAACCCCTGCTCAGGATGGGAATTTGGTGCAGGGTGGACATTGGGCTATGAGAAGTCACAGAGCTCCACTCTGGGCATGGGGAGATAACTGTCTGAGACCCATAGGGACAGTGCTCTTGGGTGGGCACCCCCAGGCAGAAAGGCATCGGGGATCGACTGGTCTCAGAACCCTGGGCTCCCAGTTGCATAGGAAACCTCGGAAGAGTTGAGACTCTGGGCATACGGGCTGGACTGGCCTGCAGAGGAGAGGAACAAGGGGGAAAAGCTCTGGCAGTGCCATGCGGGGTAGAGAGACTCTTGGTAGAGGCAACTCACTTGGCTAGGTCATGACTGGCTCAGCTAGCTTGAGTTGGAGGTCTCCAAGGCTGGAATGCAGAGAGGTCCTCTGGCAGGATATTAGGAGGCAGCTCATTGTTTGAAAGCCCCTTCTACAGTTGTCCCAAAGACATGAGGATGTCCATGGTTTTAAAAGTTTTATTGTCATGGGGGAAAGAGAATGAAGCTGTACCCTGTGTCCTCAGTGCAGACCTGAGGTTAAATATCTTTTGCAAGGAGCAGGGTCTGGGAAGGAATGCTTAATTGGCTATGCCCCTGGCCTTTTCATATCTCATTAATATGGAGGCTCTGTAGCCTGTAGTCATGTCTGTACTATTCAACTGAAGGGTACAAATCTTTCTTTGGAAGGAGCTGTAGATGGCTGAAGCTAAGTGAAAGGAACCAGGGCCCAGGAGCAAGGCCAAACTCCTACTGTCCCGTTAAGGTCACCAGCGTTCAAAGCAGACTCAACTGGGTACCCCACTGCCTTTCACAGCCCACTGCCCCACAGTCCTTGTTGAGCATCAATGGGAGAAGAGACCCTTGGTCCTGTGAAGGCTTGATGCCCCAGTGTAGGGGAATGCCAGGGCAGGGAGGCACGAGTGGGTGGGTGGGTTGGGGAGCACCCTCATAGAGGTAGGGGGAAGGGGGATGGAATAGGGAGTTTTCTTGAGGGAAACCAGGAAAAGGGATAACATATGAAATGTAAATAAAGAAAATGCCCAAGGAGGAAAAAAGAATTAATTTCTGTACTTCTAAGCAGTGTGGTCTTATGCCTTTAATAACTGAGGTATCTTAATACTTTCTTGAAAATTGGGAGCATATGTGATATACAATAAATTTATGAAGATAAAATAGATAATGAATTATTTGAAGAAGCTACCAAAAATTTCAAAGTTATCAAAGTTTATCTTTAGGGAAGGCAATAAGGTGATCAAGTAGTTGGGAGAAAGATCATGGAAATGGATCTGAAATGGTGCTTGCTCATGGCACTCAGTCAGAATTGTGCCCCACTCTTTTATTTATTTATTTATTTATTTATTTATTTATTTATTTATTTATTTATTTATTTTTTCTTTGAGGCAGGGTTTCTCTGTGTAGTCCTGGCTGTCCTGGAACTCACTCTGTAGACCAGGCTGGCCTCGAACTCAGAAATCTGCCTGCCTCTACTTTCCAAGTGCTAGGATTAAAGGTGTGTGCCACCACTGCCCGGCTGCCCCACTCTTTCAATAGGGTTCTATATAATAAAACAGGATATCTGTTGTGTTAAATATATTTTTATCTATTGTGAAGGAGTTATCCATCAGACAGAATATTAATATATACCACATTCAATCTCCTGTCATTCAGAAAGAATATTAATTAGTTAATTAATAAAAAAACATAAAATGAAATGAAACCAAGTGTGCTAGCTAATTCAACTTCCTCTTCATGCCAATGCCAAACTTTGGGGGACACCTTTCTTTCAAGGAGATACCATATGGATATGTGTTGTTCTGCTTTCTCAATTAACAAAAATGAATATAGGCCTTAGAAGAATATTTTTTAAAGTTTCTTAAAATATATACCTTCATGCACTAAGCTCTGATTATGGACTACCCTCAGTTTCCCCAAGATCCTCTCCACTGTGGTACCCACCCAAATCTGTACACCCCTCTTGATTTCTCTCTCTCATTAGCATACAGCTACCTTAAAAAATAAATAAGTAAAATAAAAAACAAAAACAAACAAAAAACAGACCAGGACTATCCAGAGGGGTAAAAGGCCAAACAAATATCAGATTAAACAAATATAGAGGCAGAGACAAACATGTTCACACACAGAGAAATCACATTTAAAAAAACCATAAACATAAAATGAGGCCAAAACTATAAGGTAATAAAAATAATAACAGTAAAAAGCCCTGATAAGGCATTATGAGAAAACTAATTTTTCATTTATTAGAGTTTATCACTTGGAAAAACTTTTGGGTTAGGGTTGGATGTTTGTGTACTTTTCTCATCTTAGCCGAAGAGACCAGCTAGCCCAGTACTGTACAGGCTGTGTGTACACTGTCATAGTCTCTATGAGTTGATATGTACATAGGTCTTTCTATATTTAGAAAGCCTTTTTTTCTCAGTATTTTCCATTCTTTCTGGCCCTTAAAATTGTTTTTTCTTCTTTTCTCCTGGTTCCTTGAGGCCCAATGGAAGGGATTTGATAGCTGTATTTGATTTAGGATTGAGTGCCTCATGTTCTCTCAGTCTGTACTTTCTCTAGCTGTGGGTCTCCAATATATTTCCATATGCCACAAGAGGAAGCTTCTATGGTGTTTCCTGATCAAGACACTGATCTATGAGTCAATCAATAGGCTAAACTTATATAACTATAGAACTTAGGTAGACAGTAGGGAACAGGTTAAAGCGTGAATTTTCCTAAAAAGTGAAAATCGAATAAATACTATGAATAGAAATGAGGGCAATACTGGAATCTGGAACAGGAAGATTAAGTGGGGAAAAGAAAATAAGGGGATGAGGAAAGCAATAGGGTGATGGACAAGTAAAACTAAGTGCCATTTGCCAGAAGAAAGCCCAATAGAGTGGACATTTCCTAAAATATATAGATATGTGAAGATGATATAGCTTTGTTCTTGCTAACTGGTAGACCTTTGCAGAACATATAGTTTCAGTGACAGAAACAAATTGTGTACACATGATGGTCTGATAAGCTATCCTGCTTAAATTCCTTGGCATCACAATCAAATTAATCTTGTTATTGAAACATGTTACTGTATGCTTGCAGATAGGTCTGTGCATACCATTTTCTTGGAATGCAAGCCTATAACTCTACACACTGTAATTTTATATTTTACAAATATATGACATATAAAAATGGAGAAATAAAGCAACTAGATTTGCTGATTGCAACTTTGTATCAAAAACGAGGAATGACCGATCCAGAATAATATCCCTCCTGAATCTGACTCTGAGTGCCACAAGTGCTAATGGCAAAGGATAGAGGAGAGTAACATGTTAGCTCTAAAAGAGAGACATGATTCTCCATTTCTTCCTTCTTCGCTGTATTCTTACTCTCAATGTATTAAATAATGATCAACTCACCAATGAGGACAAATCTGTCCTGAGTGTACTGATCAAAATGCTAAGCTTTATGGAAGAACCATCACAGACATACTCAGCAATGTTTTATCAGTTATCTGAAAATTTCACAGCTTGCCAGTCTTCATTAGTATATTGCCACAGTCATTATGAAGACTTTCGTGTGAGCAAAACTATAAGGAAAGGTAAATAGCAGAAACTGTGAGTCACCAGTTTAATTTTCAAACTGCAATGTTCTTGCTCCTTGCTTGGTTCCAAATATACCAGTAATGCATGCTACTAAAATGGTGCTTTTCTCTGGTCATGACTATGACACTTGCAGGTAGCCTTTCAAGAGATAGAAATATTGTTAATGATACTCTAAAAATATACTTTTGTAACTACTAAATGAAGATGAATTGACTTTATTCTAATTGAAAAGGAGAAAAACTACATGTAACAGACTATTACTGTGGATTTTATTCACCAGAATGGTTTCAAAAATATGATATATTTTTTTCATTTTAAATTATCTATATGTGTATATATTTGAGGCTGGGTATGTGAAGATGACTGCAGCTACTCAATAAATCAAAAAATAAATTGAAAATTATTTGTTCATATTTCTGATGTAAGCTACTGTACCTCAACTAATATCACTACTGTCTTTTGGTCACCATTTTATCTAATCATAAATGTCTGTGCAAATAGTAGCATCTTTAAAGATGTAAAGTCTATTCTACCTTAGAATTACCCAGTTCAAGTGACTCTAGCATTTTTTTTTCATGATAGCATTATACACAAAATGCAAAAGCTATCAATTGACTTTATGCAACTGTTGTTATACTTTGAATCTCTGATCCATGAACACACAGTTACAGAGAATGGCTGTATTTGCAAATATATGTGAATCTTGAAATAAATGATTCTGAATTATGCATAATAGATATATGTACCATAGTGATACAGTTATTGAATTATTATGCCTCAGTGTCTTTCTTAGACTGCTCAGTCACTCATAATTGAAAGACTATCTTACTACCAACATTATAAAATAATTTTTGTACATTTAATATTGATACTAGAGTTAAATTAGTTTTGTCGTGATAAACATTTGCCAATGATTGATCATAGAATGGAAGGTGTAGATATGGTTCTTATTCATTCTGGGCAAACAACCATTCATTTATATTTCTGGATTTCTTTCTATTTTTTTTTTTTTATTGAAGTTGTCCAATCTGGCCTTAAAACTCACCCTGTAGCTTATGCATGCCTTGAAATGGCTATCCTTTTGACTTAGCTCCCTGAGTAGCTAGAATTTCAAGCCTGTATCTGCAAACCTGACTTATGTAGTCATTACCTGGGTTTTCCCTAAAAGGACAAGAGAACATGGAGATAAATCACTCAAGACATTTCAGGGAACAGTATCTGTTTTATTGAAGATGAACAAACACTTTTATGGTGGAAGCCTATCCCTATGGTTAGCATATTATCTCTAACTGAATTGCGAGAGTTCATACCACCATGGTCTATATGTGGATAAATTTCATTGAAGGATACATGGAGAGTACAGACTCATCAGTAGGCCAGCTGCTAGCTATTTATGCTGCCTCGGAAATACAATGTTCTGACTTTTGGGAAATGATAAGCATGCTTCGTATTTTGAATCACAGTGTGCCACATAGGCTGGCCCACAGATCATGCCTGTGTTTTTCCTACATGTTTAAATATAACTTCATATGGAACTATTTAGGAAAGGAGTGTTGTGAGACCTGCTACCATAAGCCTTTGTATTTACTTTCAGGGATGGAGGATTTGTTAAGAAAATATAATTTAGCGGTACTGATAATGGTAAAGATTTCTACTTGTCCTTTTTCATTTATTTTTTTATGAAAATTAACTCATCTTCAGTTCAAGAAAATTAAGAGAAAGTTATACTATCATTGATAATATATATTTTATTGGTATGTAAAAATGAAATTCCCTTGATATCATTTTATAAGTACTGATTCTGCAAAATGCAGTAATTTGGTTTCATTTCTATTTCAGGCCACATAATGTGCTGAAATTGCATTATATAGAAATACAGTTCATTTAAGTAAAAGTTTCCCAGGAAAGCAAAATAATCTGCATTAGCTACTAAATTTCATCCCTGCAAAAGTAATGTACTACTTAATCTTCAAATAAATTTTAAATAGGAACCATTAGGGTTAAATACTTTATAAAAAAGAATGCAGTTTCATATAATAGAAATTTCTACCAGTTATTCATGAATGCATGAAGCAACATTTTCAGCTGCAGATATCAGTCTTATGTATCAATCAAGACACCATCCTCTCTCCAATTATAGTCATATTGTACCATTGTTGTATACAGTCACTGTATTTCACTCATTTATCTCCCTATAGAGAACAAAACTCTTTCCTGTTCTCAAACATAAGCAATATCACCAAGAAAGTCATTCAAAATATCCAAATCCACAATATACTGTGTATTTAATCTCTCTTGGCTTCTTAAATCAACCCCTAATCTCTATGCACTAAAAAGTCAAATTGAACCACTGATGGTATTACATTGAAGAGAGAAGTACAAAATCATGCCTCAAAAGGAAGTCTATCCTCATCTAGCAGTGATGAATTACAAAATGAAATGTGACATACATTCTCTCTAATATATAAATATATATATATATAATATATTATATATTATATATATATATATTATATATATATATATATATATATATATATATATATATATATATATATCAAGTGGCCTCATTTGTTTTATTTTTCCATTAGATGTGTTGTGTAACCCGTATATCTTCAAATGTAGTACACATCTAAAGAAAATAGAAACAGATACAATGAATTTATCTTGTATATATTTGACTACTCCTTTATACATGATTGACTGTGCTCATTCCAGAAGAAAGACAAAGAAGAGGGAAGACCTCATTAGATACCTGTTACTATGGCAGCAAGAGGAAAAAAAATGCATTTCGTCACTGAAATAGTGAGGACTGTGGCTACTCTTCTTATATGCTCATTTTGTTCTGTTCAGATGTTTCTTGTACCCAGAAATATGTAACTACATCTCAATAGCTGAGAAGAGTATGATGATTGTAAATTAGCAGGCTAAGCATTTTCTTTCAAATATATTTTTATGATAAAGCAAGGAATAAATAAGATCAATAAGAAATAAGGAGAAATTAGCCTGACTTTATCTAAAATATTTCTTCACTTCTCAGCATCATGGAAATAGATGGTTTCTCCATTTGCTTGGTAAGAAGTTCCTGCTGGGATGTAAATTCTGAAGTTATTTCAGTATCTTTCCCCAAGAACCAGGATCAAGTCAATATAAATAAGCAAGATAGAAACAGAGCTACTTCTGCATCAGTCCTGAATGACTTTTACATTTTCTTGGAACTATTTATTTCATCAACCTAGTGAGAGTTGGGCTTTCTCTGTCTTACAGCTGAAAACATATTCATGCAGCATGTTTTTAAAAATTTCTTCTTTTAAATATATATAACCTGATATAACCTGATCTGGTCTATTTAAATAGAAATGATGTAATGACTTGAACTGGGTGAGGGGCATTGTTTTTGACAATATGAATAATTAATTGTGGAGATACATAATAAAACATAAATATATTTCAGTTCAGAAGTAACTGCATCATTTAATTTCATTTTTATAAGATAGTTGCTATGCTAGGTTTTTAAAAATGACAAAACATGTTCCACTCTGTGCCATTAATATGAGAAAATGAATAGATACAAGTAAAATAAGTTCATTATAATGTATAACCACGCATTTGTTCTATTTTTTTCCTTTTCTCTTGGAGAAGAAACTTATCATGGTATTTATTTGATCCTTGCATATTCTATATGTACATCAAATTGTCATAGTTTATGCCATAAATAAAAACAAAATGTATCAATTAAAATTAGCTTTAAAGTAATATTTGATTAGAATATCATCTGTTAATAATTTTTTAAATCATATAAAAATATGTTTGGGAAAAGGAAAAAGGAAACTGAGAAGAAGAAACAAGCGAATAAATCTTGGCTTAAAAATCTTGTAATACAAAATAATTACAAAACAGGCTACCAATTCTTGGCACTCCATAAGTTTCAACCAAATTATTAAGTACTATATTTTAATTGAATATAGATTTTTTCTCACAAAATATATCCTGATTATAGTTTCACATAGCCTGTTCTTTTGTGTTCATTTTTAAAATTTATTTATTTAGTTTTTCCTTATTCATCATACATCCCTCCACACTCCAGGTCACTCTCTTTCACAATCCTTTCCCTCATTTTCTCCTCCTATTCTCCATCAAGGTGGGTAGGCTCCCCTGGATATCCCCACAAACTTGGCACATCAAGTATGAAAGGAATGTGCTTCCTCTTTCACTGAAGCCAAACAAGGAAGTCCAGCTAAAAGAAACTATCTTATGGACAAGCAACCACTTTGGGGATAGTCGCCACTCCAAGGTTGTTTAGAAGCCACATGGAGACCAAGCTGCACATCTGCTACATATGTGCTGTGAGGCCTAGGTACAGTCCACGTATGTTCTTTGTTTGGTGGTTCATTCTCTGAGAGATCCAAGGGTTCAGGTTAGTTGACCTGTTGGTCTCTGGTGAGGATAATGGGCAAAGAGAATACACCTCCATTGTTGTTGGTGGTATAATTTGTATAACCACTTTGGAAATCAGTTTGGTAGTTTCTCAGAAAACTGAAAAAATTTCTACCCAAAACACAGCTATACCACTCCTGGGCATATACCCAAAAGATGCTATATTATTCCACAAAGACACTTGTTCAATTATGTTTATAGGAGCTAAATGTGTAATAGTCAGAAATTGGAAACAAGCTAGTTGTCTTAAAACTGAAGAATGAATAAAATGTGGTACATCTACACAATGAAATACTAATCAGCTATTAAAAACATAGTGAATTTCGCAGGCAAATAGATGAAACTTGAAAGTATCATCCTGAGTAAAGTAACCCAGTCCCTAAAAGACATGCATGGTATAATAGCACACTCACACATACCCAAAGAATCTAAATAAGAAGGCAGACACAAGTGAGGATGCTGGATCCTCACTTAGAAGGGGGAATAAAATAAAATATTCTCTTTCTTTTTTTAGATTAATTTTTTATTGGATATTTTATTTATGTTTCGGATGTTATCCCCTCTTCTCCATTTCCCCTCACCCAGAAACACCCGATTCCATCCCCCCTCCTCCTGCCTCCATGAGGATGTGCCCCCTCGGACCCACCATCTCCCTCCTCCCCTTTCAAATTCCCCCACCTTGGGACATCCAGCCTTCACAAAATTGAGGACTTCCTCTCCCAACTATGCCCAACAAGGCCATCCTCCCCTACATATGCAGCTTGATCCAAGGGTCTCTTCCTATGTGCTCCTAGGCTGGTGGTTTAGACCCTGGGAGCTCTCTTTGGTTGGTATTGTTCTTTCCCCATGGGGCCACAAATCCTTTTAGCTCCTTCAGTGTTCTCTCTCACTCCTCCTTTGGGAACCTCATGATCAGTTCGATGGTTAGCTGTGAGCATCCACCTCTGTATATTTCAGGCTTTGGCAGACCTCTAAGGAGACAGCTGTATCAGGCTCCTGTCAGCATGCACTTCCTGACATCCATATCAGCATCTACCTTTGGTGACTGCACATGGGATGGATACCCAGGTGGAGAAGTCTCTGGATGGCCCCTCCTTTAGTGTCTGTCCCACTCTTTGTCTCTATATTTACTCCCATGAGTATTTTGTTAATCCTTCTAAGAAGGACCGAAGCACCCACACTTTGGTCTCCTTGTTCATGAGCTTCAAGTGGTCTGTGAGTTGTATCCTGGGTATTGTGAGCTTTTGGGCTAACATCCATTTATCAGTGAGTACATATGATGTGTGTAATTTTGTGATTGGGTGACCTCACTCAGGATGATATTTTCTAGTTCCATCCATTTAAAGAAATGTTCAACGTCCTTAGTCATCTGGGAAATTCAAATCAAAAGAACCCTGAGATTCCACCTCACACCATTCAGAATAGCTAAGAACAAAATCTCAGGAAATAGCAGATGCTAGCAAGGGCTTGGAGAAAGAGGAACACTCCTCCATTGTTGTTGGGATTGCAAGCTGATACAACTACTGTGGAAATCAGTCTTGTGGTTCTTCAGAAAAATGGACATAGCATTACCTGAGGACCCAGCTATATACTCCTTGCCCTATACCCAGAAGATTCTCCAGCATATAACAAGGACACATGCTCCACTATGTTCATAACAGCCTTATTTATAATAGCCAAAAGCTGAAAAGAACCCAGATGTCCTTCAACAGAGGAATGGATACAGAAAATGTGGTACATTTACACTATGGGTATTACTCACATACTAAAAACAATAGTTCATGAAATTTTTTTCTAATTTTTTTTAATGAGAGCCAAAAAGGAAGTGAATCCAGATAGGAGGGGAGGTGGAAAACTGAGGAAAAGTAATGGAGGGGAAAACATTTCAAAAATAAGCCCTGCCATGCTTTAATCAGTGTCTGAAACCTTTAAAAGGCCATGGAGATTACAAAAAAATTATTCATTATTAATGGGATGGATCTACCAAGCACATAGTCATGCAATCAAGTCAAGTTATGATCAGTATGTTTTTGGACAACTATCTCAAAGGATAAGTTTGAGAGCAATCAAGTAAAGTTACAACTTCAACCTCTGTCCTTCACACAGATGCAAATAAGCATGAACACCCATGAGTACACTTGTGCCCACACAAATAAACCAACTTTGAAAACTGTGGATGAGTTACAGCAGGATACACTGGAGGATGAAGGAAACAATTATAATTATTCAGGTAATACAGAATAAGTGTCTTCATTTTGGCAGGGCAGTAAGTATTCAGAACTATGGCTGGAATTCTTGATTGAACAAGACAGATAAAAGATTATTAGAGGTCCCTAATATGTCAAACTATCTGACATAATCAAAACCTAAATATAACATTAAGGACAAAGAAGAAATTGTATATGAGGCTGATAATGGTATTTCTAAACCACTTTAGTATATTCAGATAGAAATGCATTGTAGCAACTGGAGATCAAGACATTAAGTAAAAAACGATGTTTGAAAAATCTATGTAAGAAATATTAATCTACATAGTTTAAAAATATTAAGTTGTATGAATAATGGTGATCACTCTGAAGTGGAGACAGAGAAGCATGAGATTCTCAATATGTTAATATTTGATGATTTTATAAAGAAGCAGATTTAATACAGAGACTAACAGATGACACAAAATATTTATAGGAAAATAGTGAAGATGCTGATTTCCATAACCCATGAATGATTGTGCCGTGGCTGTTGCAACTGTTGAGTTTTATATTTTTGAAAGACAAGAATTTACCAAGAAATGTTAGCCAGAGAGGTGGTTAAACAGCTTAGGTGGCCTTAGATTCTCCCAGGCTATATAGGATCTCTTCCTATAGTTATTTGCAGAAAAGACAGGATTAAAGTTAAACTCTGTCTCCTCCAGATTGACTTCCTCAGTTATCATACATTTGATTGCACTCACCAAGGCCCCTTTTTACACTGGAATATACACGTGTGTATGTATGTGCTGAATGCAGCTCAGTGAAAGAACATCCTTGATGTGCAATACAAGCATTCACAGTTCAATGCTTCTTGAGAAACTACAAGACTTAATCTGTAAACAATAGACTTTGTATCCTTAAAAGGTCACAAGCTATGAGTTGACTACATATTTATTTTGTCTCCAGTGCTTAACTGGTGGTGTCCTCTATAAAGTCATATAACTATATTTGATGGCATGTGTGTACCTATTGAAACTGGTATCTGTTGTGATTTTTTGTGAAATCTACATTGTTGATAAACATAACTCTAGATCATTAAATTTAACTGAATGTGAGCTTTAACATAAATATATTGCTTGGTTTTTCTCCCAGTCATTCAAATTTGATCACTTTGAATCCCATTAAACTACCAGAAATGACCATTAAGTGATTGACCAGCACAGATTAATTTGTCTTAAAAATAAAGGTTAGTGTGCAGAATTATGCTTCTTAAAATTTATTTTAAAAAATTACTGAGCTAGTTTTAAAAAGTTATTTACAAAATGTCCTAAGGTACTCCAAATCTGAAATACTCATCAAGCTATAGGTTTTATCAAAAAATAACGTTAATATAAACACACTAATAACTAATTTTAGGTAATTGTTGAAACTAGAAAGAATAAGATCACTATTTTAAAATATACATAATTAATATTATTTAATCCATATAAGATGTAGAATTGTCATTTTCAGTTAAGTGTATAAACTGAGGGCAAACTAATTTTATACCAATTTTAAACAGTCATTGTCACTTAAACTCAGGTACACAGATATTAGCTTCCATATAGTTAATCTAGTTGAAACAACTAAGAAAGATATTCTGTATTTCAGCATGAGGCAGAGTAAAATGGTTTTCACAAATAATTTATGTGAACAAATTTGGAATGTACCAGGAAAAAGACAACAAATCCTACCACTTTAAAATGTAATAGATTATCTATATTAGAGTCTATACACAGAATAGCAGTGGGCTAAACACAAATTGCCTTGGGAGGATGGCTTTTTGTTTCACCATAATAGATTCCATCTATTTTATGTTTTAGAGGTTTATATAATACAACCAAACTCTTAGATGATGAGAGCTGTGAGAAATATTTAGACTGCAAATAGCAGGGGTTACAAAGTGTCACAACAATTATATGATGTTAAGGATGCTAAAAAAGAATAATATGCATATAAGATAAAAATAAACAAAATCTAAGAATCATTTTAACATTGTTGTGAAAAAACAATCTTAATTCTCCTATTAAATGTAATAGGCATTCATGACCCAATAAATAAACCCACGCTCACACTTATATATGCAATGTCAATTAAACTCAGTGGGTTATTTTTAAATAGTACTAAAGTTTAAGAGGAAGGTATTGTGAAGAAACTGGTCTCCAGATGAAGAGAGGATAATTTGGAGTGGAGTGTCCAAAATGCTTGATATACGCTTATGAAATTGTTTATACATTTTTGTTGTTGTATTTTTTAAGTTTTCTTTATACTTTTTTTAGAGTCCAGACTTTATCCTCCTCCCATTTCACTCTCACACTGTTCCACATCCCATACCTCCTCCCTACCCCCACCTCCATCTTCAAGAGAATATCCTCGCCCCTACACCTCCACTACAGCAGACCTCCCCACTCCCTGGGGCCTCCGGTCTCTTGAGGGTTAGGTGCATCTTTTCTGACTGTGCCAAGACCTGGCAATCCTTTGCTGTATATGTGTTGGGGGCTTCATATCAGCTGGCGTATATTGCCTGATGTCTGAGAGATCTCTGTGGTCCAGGTTAGTTTGAGTCTGTTGGTCCTCTTACAGGGTTGCTTGCCCTCCTCCTCAGTTTCTTCCAGCTTTTCCCTAATTCAACCACATGGTTCAGCAGCTTCTGTCCATTAGTTGTGTGCAAGAACCTGCATTTGACTCTTTCAACTGCTTTTTGGGCTTTTTAGGAGGCAGTCATGCTAGGCTCTTGTTTGTAAGCACACCAAAGCATTAGTAATAGTGTTAGGCTTTGAGACCTTCCCTTGAGCTCGATCTCAATTGAGGCCTGTCATTGGATCTCCTTTTCCTCAGGCTCTTTTCCATTTTTGTCCCTGCAGTTCTTTCAGGCAGGAAATTCTGAGTCATTGTTTTTGACTGTGGGATGGCAATCTCATTCCTCCAATTGATGCTCTGTCTTTCTACTGGAGGTGGGCTTACGAGTTCCCACTCCCTACTATTGGGCATTTCATCTAAGGTCCCTCCCTTTGAGTCCTGAGAATCTCTTACCTCTCAGGTCTCTGATACAGTAATGAGCATTTACAAATAAGGTCCAATATCTGTCACTTTTTAAACTAGGAATCAAAATCTGTTTTCCCATTAAAGTCTAACATCAGCTTCTTTTTTGTTATTCTGTAAAAAGAACTGTATTTTCTCATGTAAAGGAATATTGAACACATTTATAACAACACAAAAATGCTTCTTCTCTCCCAACACCACTGGATGTTACTATGCTGACTTGGCCATTTCCCTTGTCCTTTTTAATAATTTTATTATTATATAAATAGTTTAACTACAGCAGTTCTAGTTCATTGGTCATTAGCATTAGTGCTGCTTAAGAGGTTTGCGTTTCCAGACCAGTGATTAGAATTGCTAACTCTGCTCTGCTCAAGCCAAGTTGTCCATCAAAATAACTTCCATTTCCTTAAAATTGTTCTTTTCAAACTCCCTTTTGTCCTCACAGTTTCAAAAAAGAGTAAAGGCAGTACCCATGATCACAATATGCCAGACTATTGCTGTACCAATGGAAAAGACTGTTAGATGTGATAGCATTACCGGGTTCAACTTTAAGTGTCTTCAAATATTAAGTGACTAATATACTTATTATTGTAATATGAATAGACTCAATTAATTTGAGAACAAAATTAAGGCAGTATCGATAATGAAACATTAATGCCATGTTGAAATTCTCCTGGTTTTATAAATGAAAGATTCATTTTCTAATATTAAATTTTTACTTCTGAGTTATAAAGTTAAGTCATTTTTATAGCATTGAGATTTAGGAACGTAAAGAAGAGTTCAGTTAAATTATGTGGATAAGTGCCATGACTTTTAAAGGGTTGGTTGAATGAATATAAATAGATAGTATTCAACTTAATGCTAAAGGGTGATACACTTTTAAGGGAGATAACTTTGTTGTGTCAATTTAGGCAAAGATACCTGGCACTGACAAATCTTTTTGTTGAAAAGGAAAAGTTGAGAGTCACTACTACAAATGAACTGTTAACAGCTTAAAAAAATATATGATCCAAACCATTATCTAAGAGTGCTTCACTTTGGAAAATGATTGATTACATAAATATGACCAAAGTGGTTAACCATGAATTCCTAAGAAGTTAAGTTTTTAGAGATTCTTTTTAGTTATTCAAGATGCAAAACAAAATAGTGACATAGTATTGATTAACAATTTTAAGTTTGGAATAGTATAAACACACTATGATTTTTGATAACTTATTTACTGAATTGTGATTTATATTTATCACTTTAACATGCCATATGTATTGTGGAAAACACCCTAATGATAAAGCATATCATTATGGGACTAATGTATAATGACTAATTCCCTGACTATTTTATGGTTTTTATATTAATGTAGTCAGATAAAAATTATTTTCATTAATGTGTGTGTGTGTACATGTGTGTTTTGTGTGTGTGTGTGTGTGTGTGTGTGTGCAACTTGTTGATGAGAAATGGTCTAGCTTACTGGGAAAAGTGGCAACCCTGGACTATAAAATCCTGGGTACTATAAAAAAGTAAGCCACGAGTAGGCAGCACTCCCAATGGCCTCTGCAGCAACTCCTGTCTCCAGGTTACTGCTGTTCTTCACTTTTTGCTCAGTCTTCTTTAGATGATGAAATAAATCCTTTTCTTCTTTTCTATGATGCTTATGGTCATGGTGTTGTATCACAACAATAGAAATTCTTAGTAAGATATGTCTTTATCAAATGTGTGTGTATGTGTGTGTGTAAATCTGAGTATAAGAAAGCTATAGATTTACAATGGGTATCTTAATTATCACTCACTCTTCAGTGTACTGTTTGAGAGTGATTTTGTTCTAACATGATATTTTTATTGATATTTTTGGGGATTTTGTACAATGCACCCCATCACACTCATTTTCCATTGCTCCCACATTTGTACCCCTAATCCCTCAAAAATTGAGCAAGTCCAAATCATCTTGAGCATATAATTTATTGGAGCATGGTCAATCTTCCAGTAACCAGCTGCTTAAAGATAACTTAGTCCTTTCCCATAGTCCCACCAGAAGGCATTAATTGTGAAGAAACTGCATACACTTAAGCATCTTCATCACATTTTTAAAAGACTCTCTTTAATGACTTCCCCTCTACACTGTTTGTGGGCAGGGGTAGGGTTTGTTTTGTCACAAAATACTTCAATATCTGTTTTTCTCACTTATGAGTCTGGAGTCATTAACGCCACTGCCACAGAAGCATCCTTGCCTGTAACAGCCAACAGAAACAAAAATTAAAAAAAAAAAAAACTGAACTCAAAGTACACTAATTGATTCAATTGTCCAGCCTCAAGACTTTGGGAATTCTTCTACCTCTGTTTTTCCATGTCTGGGATTATAGATATATACTATTATGCCCAAATTTTATTATAGTTTCAGAGCTTTAAACTCAAGTTCTCATGCTTACATGGCTATCAGTTTAATCACTGAGCCACATTACAGATTTTAGTATGAAGTTTTAAACATCAAGGTCATTTTAACATTTAATATATTTACATAAAATTACACCATTCATTTTTAAAGATGAAAAATGCTGAAAGTAATTCATATGTATACTTCAAGGTAATTTTCTTTTAAGCTTTTAATTTTCACCATGACTATTATTTCACTTAATGGGATGTTGAGTATTTTATCAAAACTCTGTAAATAGAATAGTGATGTGGGTATAAAATGCAGTGTTCTCAATATTTTGCTTAGAAGACATATTTCAGCCTTTTAAAATAATTTTATAAGGAAAAGCCTTACATTTCTTTTAATTCAAAATTGAGAAGATAAAAAGTCAATAAAAATGAATCTTTTAAAATATATCAATATAATTAGTCAATCAAATAAAACTTTAATCCTAGATATAAACATTTGTCTAAATTATGTTTGAAGGAAATTGATGCATGATCAAAGTTATTGATCTAATAATGTTATATAAATAGAGTTATGCACTCATTGGGCCACCAAGCTATTTAAAGCATTTTCTGTTGAATCAACTTGATTTCCTGCATTGTGTCCTTGAGAGCAGCTGAGATTATTGGAGTGTAAAAGTGAAATTACCTGGAGCAGAAGGTATTTTTAAACACATGTTTTCCCAAGGATAGCAGCTGCCCACTGCATGTGTTCTCTGAGCACTGCTGTGCACAGCAGCTGACTTCCTTTACCTGACATTACCAGGGCAAGAAGAAAACTGTAACACATTTTAACACATTGCTTTTCTATCATTTATTAGAGGCAAGAGAGAGAGCCACAATTCATTGTTTTTGTGTAATTTTCTATGATCTCACCAATATCAAAAGACTAATATTTGACAGTGTAAACTTTTTTTTTTTAATCTTGAAAACAAACAGAAGGTACTTGTTTATATGCTCATAATAACACTTCTATTTTTATTTTATTTAATTTCTTTTAAACAGTAACAAGAATCATCTATTTTATATTAACAACAGGAAAATCTCTTCCTGCAATATTTCTTCCATTCATCTTTCATTTTTAATACAAACTCATGTTTATTTTATCTGATAATTAAAATTATAATAAATGTAATTTGCTTCAAGTAAATTAGTATTTATAATCTTACATAAACCGTCTTTTCAATACAAGTTTTTAAATAGATTGATTAGCTGTTTGTACTTATAAAATGTTAATAAATTCTAATCCTTTGCTTGCATATGTAAACCCATTGCAAAGGAAGCTAACAATAGCAGGGTAAAGCTATTTATTATCCTTCAAAATCCACCAAAATGTCATATAAATATACTTCACATTTGGAGCTGTTGAGATTTTTATTGATAGATATATACAGTTGGAACTTCTTGACATTCTAGTCAAGAAACTTCTGAGGTTGAGTGAGAAAGCACAGTTTGGAAATAATCAAAGGACACAGCAACTTCTAATTTGGGATGTCAGACAATTTAGCAGTTGAACAACTAAGGTTGTTTCCTTGCCCTCTGGAAAAACAATTAGAAGACTAAATAGTAGTAATTGCATTCTACTTTCCTGATACAAACCAAGAGAAATTTGTACGAGAAGTCCTTGATGTGTTTGGTTTTATTTTTCTGAAATTTTTATAAGGATTGGTGAATGTCAAGTGAACAGCATTCTCCAATAAGATCTGTTACTAGAAACTCAAATTGTCTTAGCATTGGCCAGGCCAGTCTTCTTGAACTACTTGATAGACCCCATTGATTAACACATGGTTCGTTAAGCTGAGAAAGAGCAATCCCATGATCCTCCTCAAAGATGTTCACAGTCTGTTCCCAGAACTTGGGAATATATAGCATCAAATTATAGAAAGAACTTATTGTGATTAATGCAAGATTAATATGCTATATAACTGAGAACTCTTTCATCATCAGATCCTTATCAGTGAAAATCAGAAGGCTAAAACCAGGAGGGAGAATGTGAAGAGAGAATTAAAGTCTCAACTTTCATGCGTTGAATATATAGCACAGGACTTTGGCTAGTCACAGCAGCATGCTACCAAGGACTGGAAAACAAACAAGCAAGCAAACAAACAAACAACAACAAAAGCCTAGGGAATCATCCTCTTCACAGAAATAGGAATGAGGCATGGGCTTTTGACCACCCAGTCAACTCAGCAAAACCTATTTTGGCCCTAAATTTTAAAACAAATATATTTCACAGATGTGAAAAAAAAAAGAATTTTGTCTAAACTGAAAAATAGTACTATATTGAAGTTGATCTTTAAGAGTTATTTAAGGATAATAAAATATATTCATTGTTACCTAGGTATCTGAGTTAAGTTTGCCCAGGTTAGTAATAAGATTCATGTACTTTACAAAGGTTCACAGAAATATAAATAAATATATAAATATAAGTAATATAAATACAGATACTGAATGCCCATTCATGTTATTCTTAAATTTTGTGTGACATACTAATTTGTCTATTAAAATTATAATATTACAGTAATCTTACATCCATTTGACAAAATGGAAGATCACCTGAAATTTTCTAGAAAACATTTTTCCATTTTTTTTATTGGATATTTTATTTCAGATGTGATCCCCTTTCCCCATTTCCCTCCCACCCAAGAACCCCCTATCTCATCCCCCTCCTCCTGCTTCTATGAAGATGTGACCCCAACCACTTGCCCACTTCCCCACCCACAATTTCCCCACACTGGAGCATCCAGCCTTCACAGAACTAAGGACTTACTCTCCCACCTATGCCCAACAAGGCCATTCTCCCCTACATATACAGCTGGAGCCATGAGTCTCTCCCTGTGTGCTCCCAGGCTGGTGGTTTAGATACTGGGAGCTCTGGTTTGTTGGTATTGTTGCTCTTCCCATGGGGCCACAAACCCTTTCAACTCCTTCAGTCTTCTCTCTCACTCCTCTATTTTCAAGCCGATGATCAGTTCAATGGTTAGCTGTGAGCATCCACCTCTGTATATGTCAGGCTCTGGCAAACCTCTAAGGAGACAACTGTATCAGGCTCCTGTCAGCATGCACTTCCTGACATCCACATCAGCGTCTACCTTTGGTGACTGCACATGGGATGGATACCCAGGTGGAATGGTCTCCAGATGACCCCTCCTTCAGATTCTGTCCCACGATTTATCTCATTTTTAAAGATTTATTTGTGTGTGTGTGTGTGTGTGTGTGTGTGGTGTGTGACTTTCTGTCTATCTGTCTGTCTGTGTGTCACACATTACTGCATATACTCATGTAGTCCAGAAATGATAGTAGAATGCCTTATAACTGTAATGACAGGGGTTAGCATGTCATTTGACATGGGTTCTGTTCATGAAATCTGCCCTGTGGATAAAAAATGCATTTAGCTGCTGAGTGTTCTTTGCTGTCCTCTAGTAAAATTCTTCTGAAAGAGAAGCAGTGTTATCCTTTGCCTAAAAATCTTCCACTGGGCTTATTTTGATAGATTAGTTCTGCGGTGTCTGGTGACATGACTTTGGTCCCCTAGGCCCAAAGTTGAGTTCAGAAAAGAGAGAATGAACTCCTACGTGTTGTGCTCTAAACTCCACAGACTCTGTGGTACATATACACATAAAAACAGAATTCCAGAGGAGCGGTAGGAAGTAGAGAGCAAAGAAAGAGCTGGAAAGGGACAAGGACAGATAGAAATAATGTAATTCAGTATACTTGTGTGTGACATCCTCACAAGCATATCATGCTGACCTTGATAGACCATCAATGGATCATGTGAAAAAACACTAGTTTTTATTCAAAAAGTCTCATTTCCCATATACATATATTTTAAATTCAATTATTTAAGTTTATACTTTTTAAATTTATTCTTTAATCTTTTATTACAGTCCTGATGTTATCCCTTCTTCAGTCCACCCTCCCGCACCTCCTCCCTCCTCCTGACCCCCACTCCAAGAAGATATCCCCGCCCTCAACTCGACTAGACCTCCCCATTCCCTGGGGCTCTAAGTCTCATGAGGGTTAGTTGCATCTTCTCTGACTGAGTCCAGACTCAGCAGTCCTCTGCTGTATATATGTTAAGGTCCTCATACCAGCTGGTATATGCTGCCTGATTCATGGCCCAGTGTCTGAGAGATCCCTGGGGTCCAGAATAGTTGTGAATGCTGGTCTTCCACTAGGGTCACCCTCGTCCACAGCTTCTTTCAGTTTATTCCTAATTCAATCACAAGAGTCACCAGCTTCTGTCCATTGGTTGTGTCTAAATATCTACATCTGACTCTTTCATCTGCTTTTTGAACCTTTCTGGATGCAGTCATGATAGGCCCCTGTTTGTAAGCACACCATAGCATTAGTAACAGTGTCAGGCTTTGGGTTTTCCCCCTAAGCTGGACATAGTTGAGTCTGTCACTGGATCTCATTTTTCCTTGGGCTCTTCTCCATTTTTGTCGTTGCAGTTGTTTCTGACAGGAACAATTCTGGGTCAGAGTTGTTCACTGTGGGATGGCAAATGACACTTTGATACCTGAGAGTCTCTAACCTCCTATGTCTCTGATACAGTCCAGAGGGTCTGCCCACCTACACACACAATATTCATGAGTGAAATTGTCATTTTGTAACCCAAATAGATGTACAAATACTATATCTTAATGAAAAACAAATAGTTTGTCACCTGTAACGATTTATATCATAATAGAATTAGTTGTGTAAAATACTTAAGTGTTTTTCCTTAAAGAATTAGTAATTATATATTTTTCTTCTCCTGTATGATCAATGGGAAATAGATCAGATGAAGGAGTAAGAGCCAATGAGCCTTTCCTCCATTCACAAATGGTTGCTAAGAAGACTACCACTTTTGCAGGTCAACATAGGTAACTATAGTATAGGTGAGTTTATGATAACACTGGCTATGTCATGGTCAAAATATAGCAGTACATAGCCCTACTCTTTACATTCTGTCTGTTATATACACTCTTTATTTTTCTCTTTTTGAAGATGTTCCCTGAAGCTTACAGAGGTGTTATAAATGTTGTATATATGGCTGAGTACTCAACTGTAAGTGATGGGATTCATAGCTGGCTAAGATTACCAATGACTTTCTTGTCTAAGCAATCATCACAGCAGCTGTAATGAATAACAAAGTTAACTATCAGGGAAGATGCTTCCAGTAGAGATCCAGATTGATTTCTCTGAATCTTGATACCAAAGAGTGTGGTGCCTTTAGTAATAAAATATTATAATCTAGATTTTGTTAGAAACCAGGAGGACTACCAAGATTTAATATTGCTTTCAGAAGTTTTGGGGGACATCCGTGACCAATAACTCATAAGAAAGTATCCTAAACTTGGCAATGTAAAGAACTACTTTGTAATAGTTCACAGTTTATTGGACTACCAATATCTAGGTATTCAAAACAATCTCTTTGTCTTCGTCTCTGTCTCTGTCTCTCCCCTTCTCTCTCTTCCTTTCCCATATCTGTGTATTTTTCTTTTAAGCACAAATGATTTTGAAATAGATATTCAGTTTGTTGGAGGAGGATTACTTTCTTGCTCTTTCTAGGGTATGATTGCTCTCCTTGTATTGGGGCTTTCCTGCTATTATCCTTTGTAGTGCTGGGTTTGTGGAAAGATATCATGTAAATTTGGTTTTGTCATGGAATATCTTGGTTTCATTATTTGATGTGCTTTTTATTTGTTTATCCTCATTGTGATGTCTCCTATCCAGTTCCTCCACCTCCATTCTTGTATTCTCCAACTCTACATTCAGATTTCTCACATTATATTACCTCCTCCCTTAAGACACTCCTCTTCTCCCATAGTGATCCATTCTAGTATTCTGGCATCTATACTTGTTTCCAGTAAACTACATAAATCTAAATATTTGAAGCTAGGATCTAGATAAGAAAGATAACATATGTCTTCATTTAGGGCCTGGATTATCTCACTTACCCTAATCTTTCTCCACCCCATCTTCAGTTTAATAATTTTCAATACAACTTAAAGAAATTGGATCTATGTCACTATTCATTCATTATTTAATATCTGGGCCAATTCCAGTTTGTAGCTATTGTGACTAGAGCATCAGTGAACACAGAGGAGCCAGTATCTCTATGGTAGGATATGCATACAATTTGAGATATACTCCGAAGAATGATGTGGCTGAGTCATATAGCACTTCTATTTCCTTGGCTTTTTATTTTTCAGATGAAACAGGATTTTATATGTATGTATGTGTATATATATATATATATATATATATATTATATATAATATATAAAATAAATGTGCACAATTTGAGTATGTTTTAAGATGCATGCATAAAAGTATGTATCTGGTTGAATAATACTTTTGGAGTAGTACTAGGGAGTGATGTATGGAAGAGTTTGGACAAAGGAAAGGGAGGAGAGTAATGAAGCAATTATATTATGAACTCATAAGTTATAGTAAATAATTTTTAAAAATTAAAAGTGCTTCTTATGTGAAATCATAAAGAGGGGTTTTTATAGTTAATAAGAATGAAGAAAGCAGGTATTTTAGAAACAAAGTCTAAGATATGAATCTGATCATACATACGCTATGACCTCCTCATTAATATTATTCAGGACTCTAGATTCACAGACTGTATGAAATGTCTTTATGTATTAGTGGAAATTACTGGAATGACTCACAGTCTGCAGTACAACTAAAACAACAATGAGCAGCTGTGAATAGGAAGTCCTAGAATTTAGCAGTTACTCAGTCCCACGAGGTTGGGTGTCTCAGCTGGTCATCTATATAAACTAAAATCCTGAAGAAATACATTCCAGCAGATGTGCTGGTAAGTAAGTAAATGTAAGCAGCTGAAGAAGAAGGAAGCCTTCCTTCTTCTATTGTCATTATATAGGCATCCAGCAGAAGGTATGGCTCAGATTAAAAGTGTGTACCACTATGCCTATACCTAAGCTGTTGTTTTACTTGGGACTTGCTCTGTTCCAGTCTGGCCTTGAATTTAAAGATCTGCTTGTGTCTGTCTCCTGGGATTAAAGGCAGGAGACTAAGATTTTCAGGATCACTATACTTCAAGATCCGGATCAAAAGCCTGTGTCTTCCAGCCTCAAGATCTGGATCACAGGTGTGTTCCAATTCTGGATTGTAATTCATTCCAGATATATTCTAATTAAGAACTGCAAAAAAGGTCATCACTCCATATTAAAGTAGATAAATATATGTAATAAAAAATATAGAGTGTTTACAGGATTTTTTTTTTTAATTTTAGCAGGATCAAATATATTCCTCTTTTGGTTTTAGACTTTGTATATGAACTGTAGCACACACTGCTAATACATGTTTTTTTAACATATGTTTAAGTATTTTCATTACCACAGACTCCTACATTTATAAAATAGATTTTATTGATTTATTGTCAATTGGGGTTTATAAGAATGTGTCATCTGGAGCACACAGCTATTTGTGAAATAATAGACAATTTGAGAAAGATTGTAGGTATTTAAGAAATTTTAAGTACTAACATATAGCATATGACATGAATGAAGAAAAATGAAAATATACATACTAAAATCTTTCTTAGGTACACATGAAACCAAGAAAACAACTTATTACATGTTGTCATCCAGTAGTTAACAGTCAGTTTCTCCCAGTTTTTAAATTTCTTTAATTAAACCAAACAATCACAACTTCATCATGCCTTCTTAAAACATTATTTTTTTTAATGTCAAGTAAAATTTTCTTTTGGAAAACAAAATTAACCACACATATTTTCCTTTGAATATCTGGTTTCTTATAGTCTACTGAGTATATAGTTGATTCTTTGGTATATTTATTAAATAAACTTGCACCAAGTAACTGGCACAACTATAAAGGACATAGAATTAATCAAGATGACTATTTAATTCAAAATTCATTTCCACAGATGGAAATGATGATAATCACAACTTCAGAAATAGAAGCTGGTACAGCTTGTTTTGTACAATACAAAATTCCATATGGGTCATCAGACAGAAATTACTTTATTTTGAAATCAATATTAAGAGCAAATATTCATATCTTGCAAAAAGGTGAATAAAATCTCTACACTTGTTTGAAATTTATTCAATATAAGCACAATACATTTTTTCAAATGATAGGCAATTGCAAGCACCTTAAACTGAATGGAATCACTTAAACTGCTAATCCTTTTATTGCTACTATGTAAAAATAAAAATGGCCAATATAGTGATACAAATTCATTCAGACAACCAGGTTTCATAGCCTACTATGTGGAAAACTCAGGACAACCAGCTTATCCATAAGAATAAATAAAGTATCATCAATTACTTTATGAATATTTTAACAGTATCACATAAATTAAGATATAAGGACATTAAAATGATTTCATACAAATAGAAAATACTTGTAACTAAAATTGAAATCATCTATAACTTCTATGAATAGTTTGTAGCATGACTGAGATATGATGTCATTGTTTTATACAGACATTCATAAAGCTAGGTAAGAGAGCATGGAAATGATCACTTATTTGAATGCCATGTGACATGCAAATTAATCAAGCATCCCATGTCAGACAAGTGTGAATGCTAATTATTGTCAATATAACATTTTAGTGCATCAATATTTCATCTAAGTCATTTTGAAAGGGAAATAGTTCATAAGTTTGATATAACAACACATTGTGACTCCTACAGTGTCAGATGATGGTTTTCAGTTCCAGCTGGGGTGTAGCTATTAAACTCTTGGCATAAAGTAATTTGTGATCATGATTTTAATAGGAAAACAGCAGATAATTGCAGGAGTTCTTTCATCCCATCTGAATAAGCTCCTCTCTTTAATCTCTCACTAATCTACAATCAATTCTCTTTATTGACTACGAAGTGGAATGGATAATAATTATACAGATCAAATATTCAAATACCATTGTTTTGAAATAACAATATTTACAGGAAAGTACAATTTTGCAAAGCTTTTAGCCAGAAATAGAAGATAAGTTCATTTGAGCTGGTCTCAACTCAACAGAAATCAAAATGGTTATTCTGCAGACCATAGATGACACTAATGGCCCACATTCATCTTCTCTTTCCACAATGAACCCTTGGCTGCTTTTGATTTACCATGACTTTATCTATTCATAGTTATTGCTGTGATTCAGGTGAAGGTATATGAGTTCCTTGTGGCAGAGAGTAAACTAATTTTCTTGTCTCCATCCTCAAACTTCAGGAGGAGTAGGGGAGAAGGAAGAAGGAAAGAAATAATTTTCTTTGTATATTTTTGGCCCAAGTAGAAATCATGTGAATGCCTAGGAAAGGAAATGGGTATCTGCAGTGTAAAACCAATAAAACTTCCCATCTAAATAAGGCAGAGGGCAACAGGGTAGATGGATCTTTCTCCAAACACTTGAGAAATGTGCATCAGGAAATGCAGGATTGTAATTACAACAAAGCTGGAAATAGATGCTAGGCAGACAACTTGCTGCTTGAACAATCAGTAATGCTGTTTTCTTAAAAGCTTAACTACATTTATATATAATCAAATGTGTGCTTGATTACTTGTAGGCAATACTGTGTTATCATCTATGACGTTAAAATAACTTGTAATGACTTTGAGACAAAAAAAAAATGTCTAACTGATTAAGTCAATTCACTGAACTTGATGAATTTATTGAGACGCTATTAGGAATCAGGGCTGTTAACCAGACCCTGATAAATAAAGTGTGTGAATATGTGATCCAAACAAAACTAACATAACAAAAAAGGTTTTGGGATTAAGGTGTTTTCCTGTAATCACAGAATTTATAATACTGATTCAGGAGAATTGTCATGAATTCAAGGGTAGATTATAGGGTAAATTTTAGATCAGCCTGATATGTATAAACAACCAATAAAAAGTTTAAATACTACTACTACTACAATAATAATATTCAAATGGAGTACACAATTTATCTATAGAAAGCATATAATTTGCAAACATAAAACTTCAGTTTTAAGAAATGATATAGATTCTTGAAGTTTTTCTTAAACCTTTAAATTTCCATTTATATCATTAAATATTGCAAGGTTGCTGATAAGGTTGTCACTGGGAAGGTCACTTGCTTGAAAACCTGACAACCTTAGTTTGGGCCCTGGAATTTACAGGTGGATGGACAGTAAGAATCTGCCAAGTTTTTTCTAACATCCATAAATACTCTTGTCTATTGTATGTGTACAAACATTCACATAGAGTTAATAAATAAAGGTAAAAAATATTTTGGACAAGAATGAGCTATTTTTATCAAATCCTACTTAACTTCTCTTTTAGCTGGGGCAGCATTAAACTCATGGAAATGAAGTAATTATTGAAGTACTATGATTTCAGTAAAATGTGAATGTTAATTAATTCTACTTGAAGGACACTTTCATACTCACATTACAATGGAATAATTGCATAATGATAGAATTATCAAATGAATGAGATCTACAATGCAATTCTTTGAATGATGTACATTGAAACGCAGGCTGTGACTGCTGCCTTTAGCAGAAGCCAGAGATATTCACCCTTGGGCTTATGCTGTTTTATCCTTCTACAAAGTTGATAACAGCTACAGAATCGTTAATAGCAGATCCTATTTAATATTTTATACTTGGTAGAGAAATGGAGAAAAGCAGAATTCTCAATTATGCTTTTGGAAAAATCAGTCTTTTGTGTTTTTGACTCATTGTGACTGTCCAAGAAACAAATATATTTGTTCTATACCTTTATTGTCAAACATTTTAAATGTAAAATTTTCTTATACTAAGTATCTAAAATTTTGTCTCTTGATCTGATATAGTACTGAGGAAAATCTAGTTACTAATTGATTAACTCTCCTATACAAGGTCAAGAAGAGGCTGAATGCTTGCTTTGATCACTGATGCATCCCAACAACGTGAATAGAGTCTACCATATAGTATGAACACAGTAAACATTAAATGAACAAAATGAAAATACTGAAATTTCATATCCTGTACTGTAGGTGGCATCCTGTTTTACTGCTTCTGCAAAGTACTGAGAGTTAGTGCTTAATAGATATAATTCATATCAGTAAATGATATTTTCATGTAAATTATTTACATTATAATAAGAATATATCAGTTTCTCTCACATTAGTAGAGACAATGTTTCACGTTTTAACTGTTTGAGCACACGCACATTCCAAACTAGTTTATAAAGAACCCTACAAAAATATAAAAGTAATTTCTCAATTTTTTGCAGTATGGTGATATTTCAGTGTCAGATCTATATATTTTGTATGTTCTTAAGTGGCAGAATCAATTCAATTAATACATTTAAATGATGTGAGAATGGCAGGCATTAGAGGTTTTTAAGTGCAGTCAGAAACAATTGCAATATTATTGAATTTTTAAAAATATACATCATGGATAACAGCAGTAGCCCAAAGTATGTAAGTTTCTACAAAATTTTGCTATACCAAGGTTTTGTTTTTCTTTCCAATAAATACTTGATTTTCTCCTTATAACTTATCAATGTCTAACATTGTTCTCTTTCAGAAGAGTAGCACATATTCTTAAAGGCATCAAAAGAGGCACTGTTCCATGTTTTCATTATTTCTTAGTTATTGATGAAAATATTCTTATTATTCTAAGTTAGGAAAAAATATAACTATTGTTAAAAAGTAGGTAGGTGTTTATGTGAGCCACAATGAGAATTTTAATGTTATATCAAGATCTAATGGAAGTAATAATATTATTATGATTTAATTCTAAGTAATTTACTATTACTATGGAAAGCTAATAATGCAATTCTTTTTATTGAAACAAAAAGAAAGCAACTAAAATCTGTAAAGTGGGTATTGTGTATAGAGCAGTTATTTGCTTAATGAGATTAGCAAAGGGTCATTTGGGAAGCTGGTATATTTTCTTGTGCTTTGGCTGTTGGTCAAATAAACGTGTTGTTTTTCCAAATAGCTATTTAATACATAAGCCTCAGTGTTGATAACTGCTTCCAAAGAAGAGTGGCTAGTATCTGCATTTTAGTTATCTTCAGAAAAAAACCCATAACAACTAAATGTGAGAGAAAGACACTGATGAACTAGAAGTTGGATGGGCTCTGCAAGTTTCATGAATAACTTCCCACATCACTCTATCAAGATAACTAACAGAAAAAAGTAAGGGGAATGCTTAATTTCTTTCACAGTTTCAAAGGAAGTTTGTAAAGCATGAAATGATGGGGAAAACAGCAACAAGAGTAACTCCATCTAGATCAACAACTGTGAGATCAATGCTGGCCAAATGTTGTAAACTAAGAAGCAGAGACATCAGATTGGAGCAAGGAGATCACATAGCCATTCAAGACCTGTCCTTAGTGACAGACTTCTACTAGATTTTGACATTGTTACCACCAAAAGCTTTTTGTTTTGTAGCGCTTCACTTATTTTCCTTTTTCTCAACCACTCCTATGATTAAGTTTCTTATTCTTCCAAGTTCATTTCCGCAGTCATTCTCACCTCTGTATTGCTTTAAATATTTTCCTCCCTATACTCCCCAAATTTGTAGTCACATAAAGGTTTACCACAACATGTGAATTTATTTGGAAATATGATATTTGCTAACTATAACTACTAATATTTGAAAGAGGAAGTGATTAGAAAGTGTCTTAAGCCAAAGGCCAATATTTTCAAAAGAAAATTATATTCTCAGAAGTGGATATGGATAATGTCAAATATAAAAACAGATATTGAAATGATAAATATGTAAGCCAAGGATAAATAGAAACTATGAGAAAGTAGGAAAATTTGAGGAAAGATATTTCTTAGAGCCTTTGAAGCAGATGTGCCTATGAAAAATATGAGTTTAGATTTCTGTTCTGGTAAAGATTTACATATACATCCACATATGCATATATGTATGTACATATTGTGTGTATATGTGTGTGTGTGTATTTCCAATATATAAACACAAACAGCCAATACAATGTTACTTATATGTATGTTTGGTATCAGATAACCAATTGGTAGATTCTACAAAAGAAAAGACATTTGTTTTACTCTCAATATTTCTTACTTGATTCTAGTACTTTGTGTAGGGTTAAAACCTTATGAACTTTCTTCCATTTTTGTAATATGCATTGCTGTCTTCCATTTGCAATACACATTTAGTCAATCCTCTTGGTGAGACTTTAGGGTTGTAGCTTTATACATCACTAGAATACACAACCTCACAGTAAACTTTCTGTTTCTTTGCTTCAGAGCCCCCCCCCCAATTTGATATAATTCCTGAGTCTTAGCTGTAGGTACTGTGCTGTAGATATATCAGTTGGGCCTGGAATCCACAACTATGCATTTTTAATTGATTGAGGCTTTCTCTTATTGTCTACATATATTGCAAATAGAAGTTTCATGAGATATAAGGACTACACTTTTCTATTGGTATAAGGATAAATATTTAGAAATTAGTTAGGGAATATGCTAGCATACTACAATGGTTGTTGTAGATTCTTTTCTGACATTCATGACTTTACTAGCTAGCTTTTGGTAGCTGGCTAGATTTCCAGAATCAAGCATGGTATCCTCCTTGATAAATGGGTTTTAAGTCCAATTTGAGAGCTTTTTTTTATGTACAAAGTATCTGTGCCACCACTGAACCCTTATAACTAGTGTGCCATGATGCTCATTGTTGTAGTTCACAGCTCTGTAAGGTTGTTCCTTTCCTTGGAAGCTAGCATAGTGGCTTACAGAAACAAGAGTGATGATCCTCAGAAAGTATGCTTTTGTGTCAATTGTATCTCAGGTAACTTTGAACCTTGTAAATAAAAAGCATGATGTCTTTAGCAAAAAGAATTGATCGTCTACTTATATGGATCAAATGACCAAGGACAACAGCAATAACCACCAATGTTTTTGGAATCGCTCAAATAACCATGATCAAGTCATAAATGCTTATTAAATCTTTTTGTCAGGCCTCCCATGTTTGTTACCTTTTATGATACATGTCTATACTGCCATTACACTCACTTTCCTTTTATTCACACTTAAATATTATATACTTCATTCTTGCCCCTTTGTTTTAATGACATAGAAGAGAGTTCACTTAGTGTTGCTGATAACACTATATTACAATTTGTCCCTATTGTCTTAACCCTCATAACTTTTGTTACCACTATATGACCAGGTGACACCATGTTTGAGATTGGATAAAATTTCTTGCTGCCCTACCTAAATGGAACAAGTTACTTATTATATGTAATAGGAATGATTCTTCACCTGTCAGGTTATAACATAATAATGAAGGAAATCCTTCCATGACTTCCTATCTCACATATACTACAAATCAAAATGATCCAAATAATATATAAGACATTCCCTGAACAGTGAACTTTCAAAAGCTTCCACCCTCTTCACATTTCTAATGAATTCTCTCACTTTGCCCTATATCATTGGCATGTTGGAATGCCCAAACATGAATAGCAATTTGTCTTTTAGTGGCTTGTTTGAAACTTGTTTTTTTATGGGTAGAGTGATATTAGAAAAAAAGATAGAGAGGTGTTGTTCTCTTTAAATGGAGTTCAGAAAATCCATTGACCAGCTTTTCAAATGATGAGTTATAATGATTATAATTTCTGTGTGAAATAAACACATCTAGCCTTAAAATAAAATATCACAGTGTTCTACCAAATCTCAACAGTCCAGGTTTTAATCTCTATGTTTTGAAAGAAGTTTGATTCTCATTGATCTTAATAGTTACTTTTTAATTAAAAAAAAATCAATCCTACAGCACACAGAAAATCTCCTGTCTCCATCCAGCTATCTTTTTCTCCATATTCAGATATGATTCCCTTCCCTCATTGCCACTTCCATTACAGCAGTTCTAATTTCCACAGGACAGCAAGTGGTCTCCAGCTACCAGCCTGATTATATACATCCTGGCCCTTCTAGCGCTCCTACACTTCATCTGTTTCTGCTTCATTTGAAATGCTCTAATTAACACTATTCCTCACTAGATTTCTTCAGTGGAAACAAACTTATTTGACTTCTCATGACTTTAAACTGGGGTAGATTTTAAACACTACCATGAGTATCATTTAAAAATTTATTATAATAAGAACAATCTTCATTTGAAAAGGGGAAATAGAAAAATCAAACCCATCATGTGTGAGGGAAGCATAATGAATCATGGGATAGTAAAAAGAGCCATTTCTTGAGGTGGTAGAAAGAATGTGGGTGGGATATTAAGAGATAGGACTTGAAGATAATATTTCTATGTTTTTATTGCTTCATGTCAAAAGAATAAAAAGCAGAGTTTACAGTGTTAAAAATGAACAAGAAAATCACAAAAACAGATAACTCTGAGCTTTGAGGAAATGACTTGAATATTCCTGAAACTGTTTGTCTTAAAAAAAAAAAAGGTTTTTTTTTTTCATAAAAGAAAATCTAACTTTTATTGTTTATGATATTCTAAATATGAATCCTAATATTATGCTATAAATTTGAAACAGAGGAATGTCTATCTACCAGTAGGTGACTAAAACATAATCCTATCAAAAACTTTTTCCAATTACATATAAGGTAAAACAGTAATCTACAAAGAAATTTATATCATTAACTTAAAAAGCAGAAGAGTTGGGACTTTTTAGAGTGCTAGTACATAACTGATTATTTAAAGAGAAATAAGAAAATAAAAATTGTAGCGTATCAACAGATTTAGAAAAATTCTCATAAATTTTAGATGCTTAATGAGAACTTGTGTGAAAGGCAAAAAATAACTCCAATATATATCTGTATTTTGTCCATTCTGCTGCGGTTTATTTTTCAAGTTTCTATATTCTTTTTTTAAATTTCTAATAGACTGTATATCATGCAACTCAATCTCACTCATCTCCCTGTCCCCTGTTGAGCTTTGGTATGTTGCTATGTATTTTAATACTGAATGCAGGTCTCCAAGACCTGGTTGTTCCAGAGACAAGAGAATCTGCATGCAGATGCAAATGATGTTAAGTGACCATGCTCTTAACTTACTTCCTATTAAAGACGCAAAAAACCAATATCTAGGCATAAGAGACATAGGTGGGGTTTAGGGTTCCCAGGCTTTGGGTTGGAGGAAAACCATAAGAGGGAGAAAAAAAAAGAGAAGAGAAAGTTGCCATGGGTTAAATGAGTCATAAAATAATGACCATGTAGTTCTGCTAATTGGAGTTAAGAGCATCCAAAATGAAATACGAGTGTGGCACACATGACAAATTATATAATTGGATTATTAGCTGGGAAATAGTCATAGTAACATAGAGGTTAGATATCTGTCCAGCTCTTGTGCTTATTAAAACTTATTGTAAATATAAAGTATGTGTGTGTGTGTCTTTTATCCAGGAACTAAATGGTTAAAGGCAAGGTAGAAACCCTGGATTGGGATTAAATAATTTCTGCAATAATCCCTCTGCTATTTGCAATTTGCCCTTGCAACCTCTCCCCCAACATTGAAACTCACACACAAGAAACAAAACAATAAACAAAACAAAGCATAGAAAACATACCCTGTCATGGAAGCTATAGCATATCATAGTGTGTCCACAGTGTATTCCTGTGTCCACACATCTTCACATGCAAATACTCATTGGAATGAGTCATTGGTCTGGTTCAAGGTCTCCAGCTTCTGTGTCAGCATCAATACTGAATCCTCACTGGGCCTCCTTCTGGCAATCCTGTTGTTTCCCTGTGTCATGAAGATCCTGCAACTTTGAATCATCAGAAGCAGCCCTATAATTTACCCAAACAGTTCACAGATGATGGAGATTTGGGTTTGTGCCAACTCAAATTCCCCTATCTGGGCCTGGTTGGTAGCTGAGCTGGTCAGCTCACGGACTCTCCCTTATCCACATCACCAGGGCAAGCTCTTCAGCACTTCTCTGCTTAGAAAGAATTCCAGTGAGAATAAGGATCCTGGCCCCTAAGATGAGACTGTATGTACAGGTCACTGATGCCTTATCCAGGCCTGTCTATCCACTAGGAGCTCGTACCTGTGGAGTAAGTGATGGATTTCATGTGGAAGGCACTGAAGTAACTGAGCATGAGCAAAATATAGTTCTTTTCAATGGAGCCAGATTCAATTGGAAAATATTTTCTTTAAAGGAGGGCCTGAAAAAGTCTTGAGACTGTTCTGGAAGGCTTTACCCCGGAAGGCTGAGTCAACTGACTTTGGCAAGTCCTGAGTTATAGGTGAGAGAAAGCAAGTGAATCAGAAATGGCAGTTACCAAGATCAGCTCCGCATCAATGTAACATGATGAGAATAACTTTTAAATAGCTCAACATTCTCAAGGAACTTGATGTAGGGGCCTATGCATTCTGGTGTGAGACAGGCATATTGCCTCAGCAGTAATCACTTCCTTTGTGATTACTAGTTCTAGTTCAACTAGTTCTCTGAGGAAGACATTTAAGAGACTGGTAGAATCCCTGTATATTTGTACATTATTTTACATGCTGGTGTCCAAATATGAATTAAAATGATCTGGACTTTGCAATAAATACAATGGCTTCCACAACAATGAGTATATAAATAAATTGGGAATTTTAATTTTATTTTTATCATTAGTTAATTTCTTAACTTCATATACCAATTGTAACTTCCTCTCCCTCTCTCCTCCCAGACCCTCCCTCTGCCCACTCTTCCCTTTCTTCTGAGGGAAGGAAAGGAGTCCCATAGATATCCACCTGCCTTAGCATATCAAACTACAGTAGGACTACTGTATCTTCTCCTAATGAAGGTAGACAAGGCAGTTCAATTAGGGGAAGAGATTCAAAGGAGGCAACAGAGTCATAGACAGTCACTTTCCCAATTGTTAGTGGCCTGACATGAAGACTCAGATGCACATCTGTTAAATATGTATAGGGTCCATCCCATGCATGCTTCTTGGTTGGTTGGTTCAGTCTCTATTAGACTCTATAGGACCAGATTAGTTGATTCTGTAGGTTTTCTTGTGGTGTCCTTGTCCTCTCTGGATCCTTACATCCTTTCTCCACATCTTCCATAATATTCCCCGAGCTCAGCCTAATGTTGGGCTGTGGGTCTCTGCATCTGATTTTATTAGCCCATGGGTGAAGTATCTCAGTGATTCAGTTATGCTAGGCTCCTGTCTGCAAGTATATCAGAATATCATTAATAGTGTCAGGAATTTGCTCTCTCTCATGGGATGAGTCTCAAGTCAATACACACCATTGGTTGGTCATTCCTTTCATTTCTGCTCCATCTTTATAACTTCACATATTGTAGGCAGGACAAATTTTGGATTATAAGTTTAGTGGGTGTGTTGGTATCCTTCTTTCCATTGAAAGTCTTGCCTGTGACAGCCATTTCAAGTTATATAATTCTATTGCTTGGATTCTTAGCTAGGGTCATTATCATAGGTTCCTGGGAGTTTCTCTTCTGCTAGGTTTCTAGCTCATCCCAAAGATGCCTGTTCTACTTCAATTTTAGATGTCTCTCCCATCTCATTCCCTCTGGTCTTCCCTCCATCTCATTCCGCGTATTCTCATCCTCAACCATCCCTCAACCAATCCCCTCCCACCATTTACCACCAATAGCTAACATACTTTCCCTTTTCAGTAAGATTCAAGCATCCTCCCTTGGGTCCTCCTTGTTACTTAGCTTCTTTGGGTCTCTGTTTTGAAGCATGGTTATCCTTTTCTTTAAGGCTACTACCTACTTATAAGTTAAAACATACCAGACCTAGGAAAAGATGGCATGTTCTCACTTATAAGTAGGTACTAGAAACTATGATACTCTAATGGTGAAATCTTTCACCTACAAAACTCAGAGAGTTGTATTAACCACTGAGGCTTTTTAAAGCATTTCAATGATTTTTTCAAAGTTTTTTTTTTATTTGGTTTTTCAAGACAGGGTTTCTCTGTGTAGCCCGGGCTGTCCTGGAACTCACTCTGTAGACCAGGCTGGCCTCGAACTCAGAAATCCGCCTGCCTCTGCCTCCCGAGTGCTGGGATTAAAGGTGTGCGCCACCACTTCCCAGCTGATTTTTTTCTATGTTTATTTTTATTTATTTTTTTTAATTTTTATTTTCAGCAAATCAAAAAAATTTAAAAAGCATTCAAGCAGAATAAAATGAAAAGAAACAAACAAGCAAAATACCAAGGGTCAGATATACTTATACAAGAATTCTATAGAGCCTTCAAACAAGTAATACTTTTTGAGTTATGTTTAAAAAAATTCAGAACCACAATAAGCTCCTTCACAAAGCAAATAATATTGAAATAGTGAAATCAAGTGTAAACCCAACAGAAATATATAAGTTATAGTCCAGTATCCCTCATGAATATACATACAAAAATTCTCAATGAAGTAGCTGCAAACTGAATACTAAAGATATAAAAAAATAATATTCCATGAATAACTGAACAACTTTTTTTTTTTAGAAGACCATACTCCATATACAGGCTGCATGTTTTGGGATAGCCCCCACTCCGGATGTTTGAGACCTGCATGAAAACCAAGCTGCACATTTACAACGTATGTGCAGGGAGCCTAGGTTCAGCCCATGGAGGTAGATCTGTGTAGACTAGGTATGCTCCACGGTTGGTGATTCAGTCTCCGAGAGCTCCAAGGGTTCAGGTTCGTTTACTCTGTTGATCTTCCTGTGCAGTTCCTATCTCCTTAGGGCCCACAATCCTTCCACCTATTCTTCTTTAAGAGTTCTCAAGCTCCATCCACTGTTTGGCTCTGGATGTCTGTATCTGTCTGAGTCAGCTGCTGGTTAGAGCCTCTCAGAGGACAGCTTGTCCCTGTCTGTTCTCAGGCTGGAGGTTTAGATCCTGGGGGCTCTGGTTGAATCTTTTGATACTCGTTCTAAAAAGGACAAAAGCACCCTCACTTTGGTCTTCCTCCTTCTTCTTGAGTTTCATGAGGTTTATGCGTTGCATCTTAGGTATTGTGTGTTTTGGGGCTAATATCCACTTATCAGTGAGTGCATACCATGTGTGTTCTTTTGTGATTGGGTCATCTCACTCAGGATGATATTTTCTAGCTCCATCCATTTGTCTAAGAATTTCATGAGCTCATTATTTTTACAGAGATAGAAAGAGCAATCTTAAAATTCATTTGGAATAACAAAAAACCCAGGATAGCGAAAACTACACCCAACAATAAAAGAACTTCTGGGGGAATCTCCATCCCCGATTTCAAGCTGTACTACAAAGCAATAGTGATAAAAACGGCATGGTATTGGAACAGAGACAGTCAGGAGGATCAATGGAATAGAATAGAAGACCCAGAAATGAACCCCCAAACCTATGGTCACTTGATCTTCGACAAAGGAGCTCAAACTATCCAGTGGAAAAAAGACAGCATTTTCAACAAATGGTGCTGGTCCAACTGGAGGTCAACTTGTAGAAGAATGCAAATTGATCCATACTTATCTCCTTGTACAAAGCTCAATTCCAAGTGGATCAAGGACCTCCACATAAAACCAGCTACACTGAAACTAATAGAAGAGAAAATAGGGAAAAGCCTTGATCATATGGGCACAGGGGAAAAGTTCCTGAACAGAACACCAATGGCGTATGCTCTAAGATCGAGGATTGACAAATGGGATCTCATAAAACTGCAAAGCTTCTGTAAAGCAAAGGATACGGTCAACAGGACAAAGGGGAACCAACAGACTGGGAAAAGGTCTTCACCAACCTTACATCTGATAGAGGGCTAATATCCAAGGTATACAAAGAACTGAAGAAACTAGATTCCAGACCATCAAATAACCCTATTAAAAAATGGGGTAGAGAGTTGAACAAAGAACTCTCAACTGAGGAAACTCGAATGATTGAGAAACATCTAAAGAAGTGCTCAGCATCCCTAGTGATCAGGGAAATGCAAATGAAAACAACACTGAGATTCCACCTCACACCAGTCAGATTGGCTAAGATCCAAAACACAGGTGACAGCAGATGTTGGCGAGGATGTGGAGAAAGAGGAACACTCCTCCATTGTTGGTGGGATTGCAAGCTGGTACAACCACTATGGAAAGCAGTCTGGCGATACCTCAAAAATTGAACATGGTATTACCTGAGGACCCAGCTATACCCCTCCTGGGTATATACCCAGAAGATATTTCAACATGCAACAGGGCCACATGCTCCACTATGTTTATAGGGCCTTATTTATAATAGCCAGAAGCTGGAAAGAACCCAGATGTCCTTCAACAGAAGAATGGATTTTTTTCTATGTTTAAAAACCTTAATTATAGAACAAATTACATGTCATATTTGGCAATGTAGAATACATGATCAGAATAAATGTTGTTCAGGATAGTAAAAGATGACTATTATAAAACCACATATTACTGCAAGATTATATGTGTAAAATTATTCATGAAGCAAATAAAAGAAACGTAATAATGTAAATCAACATAAATATATAAATTATACTGTTCAGAAGACCTTGATTCTTGTTTATTTCTTTATGATCATTATTGATTTTTAATTTGACTATGCAAGTTTATCATTTTTCAGACTATTAGCACCCCTTTACTATTCAATGTCACTTAAACTATTTCTATTTATTGAAACAAATTATCCTTTGTTACAGTATAGCTTGGGGAGAATTTTGTATATAGATTATTTACCTGCATTATTATGAAAAGTGTGTTTAGTTTAACAGACATGTATTCAATTTCATACTTGTTTTATGTGTCTTTTGCCCACACAAAAGCATCTGATTCGGTATTTTATTTTAGTTAAATTTATATATACCTGATTACACATGCAAACTACTACACAATTTAGGACATTGGTCAGGCAAATAAGAAGAAAGACATTTTGTAATTTAGAACAATGTTTATCATGTTTTTAAAATATGTCAAAAATTATCCTTTAAACGTGAGTATCCTCTGATGAGTTTTCAGTGAAATCAGAGATATGAATGGCTTCAAAGATCATGAAACCTTACCAGATTCTAATATGCTGATATTTATACTGGGAACTAATATTGAGGAACCCAGATATATTTTCACAGACATTTTCTTATGAAGCTTTTGAATTTTAGAGGTATAAACTTCTTTCGTTTCTCTTTGTCTATCAACCAAGGGTAGAACCTTTTTTCAGCACTATATAATTCTTCTGAAAATGAGAGTATGAAATAACTTGTTACAACTATGATTAAGGAAAGAAAAGGTGTATCTTTACGACCAGTAATGGATATTTTACATGTATGGAACCTGACTCAGTCTAAATGAAAGTTACTGAAGACAGTTCAGGAGAAGCCAACGCTTCATTTATATCAAAACAGAAATTCTTAGAGTTTGATTTTCTCTATTACAGGAACGAACATTTTGTCTCCTAAAAAATTTCTTATGTGTTGTAATAGTTGATATGATTGGCTTTGTGGTGTGTGTGGGAGGGTGTGTGTGTGTGCATGTGTGTGCTTCATGTTTACTGCTTTCATTTTCCAAAACTTTGTTCCTTTCAAGTGAATGACCATTGAACAAAACGTTAGTGTTGAAAATTGCACATCATTGACTTAATTGACTTGTAAGTGCAGCTTTCATATTCTCCCTTGAAAGTGGAGAAACCCTGTCTCTTGCATCATAGTCTGCATTTCTTATCAGGCTGCTGTGTGAGAGATAGGTCTGCTTTACATCTCTGTTACACCGTGCTAACAAGAAACATCATGATTCAAGGTTAATCCTTTCAACTAGAAAAATAAAACAATCTACCTTTTCTTTTTTACTGGAATATGAATAATAGAATTAAAGTTTCAATGACAAATTAAGTAGAAAAACCTGATTTTACTATTCAAAATATCATTATTTCCAAGTATTTAATACATAAACATGAGTTCATGATAGGGGAGCACATGTGTTTTAAAGAATGCTTCCATCATATTCTAATTACTATGTAATTAGGGAACTATTTTAGACAAAGCATTCTGAATTATTTGTGTCTGGGTTTACAAGTGCATGTGGGTGCACATATGTGTGTTGAATGTATGTATGGTTACATAATTATTTTAAATAATCTTGAACTTTGATGATGAAATCACACCTTAAAAATTAAATGACTTTGTCATCCCAAAAGGAAGGCTCAGAACGATTCAGAAGGCTAGTGGCTTAGAAGCAGGCAACACTCAGTCTCAAACAGTTTTAAAATAAATAAATTCAGGGTTTTATTGACACAATGAATTAAAATTTATACATAGTGACTACACCAAAACTGAAACAAATTCAGAGAATTTCACCACATATCCAATATCCAAGTTGATTACACTATAATGTTTGTTGTTTTCCTTTCTCTAACTAAAATACAGTGGTATTCTTTATCAGGGCCTAACAAATAATGAAATCCATTTAATGAAGAAAGATTAGGACAATATCATGTCAAAGGGCTCTTCAACTAGGAGGTTTATCAGAAATTTTAGGTGAATAAAAAGACACAAGTCCCAGCACTTTCAATACAAATTGAGCAGGAGACTTTCTTCTTTCCCAGGTGCTATAATGATAAGTTGCTTCATGCCAAATTCAGTTTAAATGTATGATAATAACAGAATTGAAAAATAAAAGGTTAGGAAAGTTCTAGGTTTGTTTTGGAAAATTCAATTAGCGTATTCTCTCTTTTATTCTCCCACTTTCTCTCTCAGCTTTTCCTTCTCCAAAGCCTTTTTAATCTTGTGCTAACTTTTTTTTTGTTTTGTTTTGTTTTGTTTTTTTGTGCTAACTTTTAAGAAGCAGAATTTAAAATCTACTCAGCTCACAGATATGTAATTTTCTAATTTCAACTCATCTTTAAAAACTTATCTCAAAAATCAGGAATACTGCCTCATAATGATTTCCAGTGTCCTGTATCATAATATGTGTTGTGTAATTTTCTATGATTTTCTCTTTCCACTTATTAATTATTCTCTATAAATCATGATTAATTTGGGCACAATATTTCTGAAAACAAGATTTTTAGTATTTAAAAGAATATCTTTTCCAACATCTTAGCAAGTTTGAAATTACTAAAGTTATCAATGTTTCTTGGGCTGTTTGCATTCTTGAAATTTGAGAAACATTTAGAAACAAAAGTAGTTGTTCAGAGTTGTTCAAAAAGATGACAAATCACTTCCAAGGCATGGATTGGTATTGAGAACAAAAGGTAAACTATCTCAATGTCTGAATACTTACATTCTATACCAAGCTAAAATTCTAATGAAAGCTGAGCCAGCGAGTCTAACTTTGTTTTTTATGTGTTAATGTACATAAAATGTTAATAAATAATCAACAAGATTGGTGAGGGCTGAATGTCTGTCACCCAGGTGATACCACATATGGAGGTTTTGTTTGTGTGTTTGTGCAAAAGAAGAACTATTGCATCACTGGTAGTGGTTTATGCTAGCAGCATTCTCAGGAGACTGACATACTGACCAAGTGATAAATTATGAATATATAATGATGTATGCAACTATCCAGAAGAAAATAGTATTCATTTTCCATATTCAAAGTAAATATTCTCTGGAGTAAACTTCTCATGAAAGGAACAAAGGAAGTGCATGCTAGTAATTAGAATTTGAGGACACAGTATCAGTTTACACAGAGCCAATTGTTCTAATAGCCAAGATAAAATAAAGCATCTTTATTTCTAAGATTTGGATTCTCTGAAAAGACTCTATACCATTCCCTTTCTGATCACATATTATTCTTTTAACAAAACATGGCATGATGAAATGAGGAGATTGCAATTACACTAGTTCAAATCTTACAAAAAATAATCTCAGTGTTTGGGGGACATGCTTGAAATAGTTTCAAGAGACAAGTTTCCTCTACAGCATAAGCTTTATCACCAATGGCCTCTGATTTTCAATGCCACATAGCTCTGGAGCTTTGACAAAGGAAAAGGAACGTGCAAACTGATGATAATCAACATCCTTCATAGTTTTGTTGAATATCTTACTTGGTCAGAATGTAGCTCATATTTTATGTACAAGTCAGGACAATAAGGTCATGTTGACCTATTTGAATAAGATTACCTATTCCTTGGTATGAATACCTTCAACCATCACTTCTGCTGAATTAACAAATTTATTCTTCAATTATTTTCTGTTCATTGATGACTTCCTTGCATTGTTTTCAGATTCTCAACAATCTTAGAAAATCCAAAGAGGGTAAGAGAAGGCAAAGGTATGTGCAGGTACTAACACCGAACTCATAAGTGGAAACAACTCGAATTTTACTCTCATATAATTTTTCCAGGCCATAATTCCATAGCTGACATCTGGAATATAAGTTCATGCACTGTTGATGCAGAGAATTGAAAAAATATAACTGTCTTGATAATATAAGTCTTTACTAAAACCATAAGGGATGGAAAATATCTATCATCATTTTCAGTTGTTGTTTTATTCTTAAATATATACCGAAGATATAAACGTGAATGAATTATAGTCAATGTGGAAAATCTTCCAACAGCCATGTTTATTTACTTCTTACATTTTAAATGAGCAAAAACGTTAAACTCAATAGAGATCTCAGCAAATTGCCAAGCATAGCATACAAATATCTGAAGTTGATACTTACAAATTTGCTCCAGCATGAGACATCATTAATAATGGGAATTAACAACCAGAAATTGAGAACGCCTCATGGGACTGTCAATGTCAAATTTTCCTTGAGTAAAATTTGGGAAGAGACAGTGAATTGCTTATTTTCTTATAAAATGTGATGTTTGAAAAGCATGAAGCCAAAATGAACAAGTATAACAAGTGTATCTTGTGAAAGTAACCCTTTCAGCTATTTTAATTTGTAATTCAGTTTTCAACTTCAAAAATGGTACACAAATAGGCTTTTCACATGCCTGCCATGGGAAACATAGTGTCATAAGCATACTCTAAGTTCACAGTGCTTGTCTCTGGCTCTGATTACAGGCACTGCACTGGGATTAAGAGAATTTTAGAATTTAAATTGAAGATGCCATGGCTAACAAATACAAGTACAAGCAAATCGAAAAGTCAGGAATCTACACAAACAAATTATAAGAATATTCCTTCCTTCCGTAGGGAGACATGGCATTGCAAAGAGATTTCCCATATATTCTGGACTAGAATTATTCTCCACGTAGACTAGATTGATCTTGAAATCACAAAAATCCAATTGTTTCTGCCTCCTCAGGATTATAATTAAAATCACCACCTCAGCAATATGAAGAGTTTGGTTTTTTTTTTTTTTTTTTTAAGAAATTTGATTAAAAATTACAGTGATAAGATCTCACTATCATGACTATCCAAACGTGAGCTGAACAAAGGGGACACCAACAAACATGCCAAAGTGAATGGGGAAAGACCTCAACACTATAGACATAACTGTACCCAGTGGCAGTATTCTGGTAATGAAGCAGAAGTAGTGGTGTTTGTCAGTGAAAATCATACTGATTTGGTTGTCTATTGCCAAATGGTCACCCCTGACTACTATATAGACTGAACAAGTTATATTGAAGAATATATATATATATATATATATATATATATATATATGAGTGATTCAGTAACAATTAGTGAAAAAAAAAACATGAATCTGAAAGATAACATAAAAAGACATATAGAAGAATTTATCAAAGGGATTGATGTCAAAAGTATCCCCATTACAGGAAAAAGACATTGGGATGGGTATGGCTCTCATGCCTCACTGGACAACGACAGGAGGACCAGAGCCAATACAAGGTCCCCTTCAATTATTGGAGGTTAGGCTTCTATCCCTGCCTTCGCAAGATTAGAATCCCCATGGTCCTTCTATACTTAGAGAAGGGAGGAGATGTCAGGGGCAGCCCTGCTTATACACTGAAGGCCTAATGTCAGCCATAGGCCTAAAATCAGCAATAGGCCTGACATACATACATGCTAACACACAAGTTTTGGGTCTCTGTGGAAAAAACACTGAAACAGATGGCTACAATCTATTGTAAACAGGCAGCTTTTGTGGAAATTTAGCAGCCTGAGTAGTCATAGACTTTGTAAATATTTAGCCTTGGTGGATAGTATTAACTTAGATAATGTCAAGTGAATCATAGGCAGAGTCATAGTGACCTGTCCCCTGAACCTTCACCCAACTGATACCCTGTTCTGAAAGATATCTGGACTTCCCCTGAACACCTATTCCTAGGTGTTAGCCCCTTCCCTATGTTCTGCCTTTTGTGTTTATAACCCCTGTATGAATAAGTAAAAACTACAATTTCATTTAAATAATTAAATAAATAAATAATAATTTTAAAAAAGAATAGGTTCTTTCTTTTTTGTTATTTTTCTTTGTTTTTTTTTAAATATTTTATTTATTAATTAATTTTTTACATTCCAGATTTTATTCTTCTCCCATTTCACCTTCCAACTGTTCCACATTCTATACTCCCTTCCCGCCCCCCTTCTAAAACAAGCTTTGCCATAGACAGGAGGTCACTGTGTGCTGTGAGAAGAGAAAGACAATTAATCTAGCTGACATTGTAATCAAAGTGATAAGATCAGTCTAAAAATAGGCTAAGCCAAAACAAGTTTTCAACACAAAGCCATTAAAAGATTCTACTTATGCATTCTGAATAAGATAACCCCAAAATTGTGGGTTTTCTTACATTTGAAGTTGTTAGCTTTGTGTGTTCCTATGTGTGTGGTTCGTTTGGAACATTTGTACAGATCAGAAAACTTTTAAAGATTCATGCATGAAGGAAAGTGGGATATTTTCAAATGGAGCAGAATTAGAACACAATGGTATTAGGGATAAAGATAATAATGAAACAAAAATGCTTAAATAGTTGCAAGACAGGAGGATAGAGATATGAGTATGAGGACGGATGTCTAGTACTAAAGATCTTGAAAAGTAACTTGAAAAGCTTCTAGAACAGAAGCTTTCTAAAATATACATATAAATATGCACACATAAAATAGAATTTAATAGAGAGCTAATCAACAACGTCCCTACTAGATATCACAGAATGTGTGGATTAGCAGGATCTCTGTCCTGCAGTGAATGTCATGTGTGTGGTTGAGGTTGTTGCTCTGGACATCTCAGTGATGAAGCTCCTTAATGCTACAGCTCTTTTAGATGTTCAATGAAACACCTCTCTTAGATGGTCTTAGTTTGTGCTCACATCTTTACGCATACACATTACTCTGTATGAATCAGGACTATATATGGGCTTTGGAGAGTGAGGGGGAGTTTTCAGGGAAATGAAAATCTTTGACTAAAGTTGAATGTTTTATGAATGCCTCTTTTGCATGGAGAGGTAGTCTAGGAATCCCAGGCACTTGCTGGGCAAATTCTTACCAGGAAAAATGGACTGAGAACAGGGTCCCTAATGGAGGAGTTAGAGAAAGGACTGAATGAGCTTAAGGGTTTGCAACCCCATAAGAAGAGCAACAATATCAAACAACCAGACGCCTCAAAGATCCCAGGAAATAAACTACCAACCAAGGAGTACACATAGAGGGACCCATGGCTCCAGCTGCGAATGTACCAGAGGATGCCCTTGTAGGCATCAATGGGAGAAGAGTCCTTTGGTCTTGTGACAGCTTCATGGCCCACTGTATGGGGAATACAAGGGTGGGGAGGCAGGATTGGGTAGGTGAGTGGGGGAACACCCTCATAGAAGCAGGGTGAAGGGGATGAGATAGAGGGTTTACCAGGGGAAGGACCAGGAAAGGGGATAACATTTAAAATGTAAGTAAAGAAAATATCCAATAAAAAAAGAAAAATGGAAGATGTAAAGAGGAAGTTGAACTTGTAGGTCTGTGAAGAAGAACTCGATTTTCTTCAAGGAGAGGGTGTTGGGGTTCAGTCTCCCCAGGAGAAGTCAGAGAAGAGGAAGCCCTGCTAGTAAAGGGAGAACTCTATTTGTGTTAAGCTAGAGAAGCTAGCCAGTTATGGTTGAACTTGATTTTAATTAGCAGGGTTCCCTGCAACCCATCCTGGATTTTTTTTCATTGAGATATAGAAAACTAGTAGAACTGAAGGGGAGGAAAACTTGGGAGATTGGATGGAATACAGGGAGGGGAAAGTGTAGTCAAGATATATTATATAAGAAAATAACGTATCTTCAGTAAATTTAAGGAAGAAATCATTTAATTTAAGGCCTGCTCATCAAGTGGGAAGACAAAAGTTACCATTTATCAATAATTGAATGAAAAAATATACTAGCAGATGCTGCTGTCAATGAATGACAAAAATCTAGCAATATACCAAAACCACACTTCATAATTAGTTGAATACATTGCAGAAAATATTCCATCAATAACAAAAATTTCAGGTATAGTTTCTTCCATGGTCCTATTACTATAATCCATAGGAGAACAAATACCAGTAATATCAGCATTTTTCACAAAATAAAAAGATAAAGACATTTTATTAAGGTTATTATGCTTAGAGTATAAGACAGCATATGATAGGAAAACTAGAAGATGAAAATATAAAGAAAATCTCCACAAAACTGTTCAAAAATGAAAATTGCAATGTTTCAACAAACTTGTAAGACTGACATATTCAGAGGCAGATGCTCACAGCTAACCATTAAACTGATCATGGGGTTCCCAACAGAGAAGATAGAGAGAAGACTGAAGGAGTAGAAAGGGTACGGGACCCCATGAGGAGAGCAACAATACCAACCCACCAGAGCCCCCAGGGTCTAAACCACCAGCCTGGGAGCGCTTAGGGAGGGACCCATGGCTCCAGCTATATATATGCAAGGGAGCTATATATAAGTGGGAGAAGAGATTCTTGGTCCCATAAAGGCTGGACATCGTGGGGGGGGGGTATTCGAGGGTGGGGAGGTGAGGTTCTGGGGAGGGTGGGTGTGGGTACACCATCATAGAGGCAGGAGGAGGGGGGAAGGGATAGGGAGTTCCTGGGAGGGAGGGGGGGAAAGGGAGTAAGGGGAAAACACCTGAAATGTAAATAAAAGTTCCAATTAAAAAAAAAAAAAAAGACTGAGCTCTAATCTGTTCCAGGTATGTACAAACATATACTTCCCTATACCTGTAATTAAAATGAAATCACATTCTTATGATATTTTTGTGATTTTAAAAGAAATCAAAATTCCAGAATTCACAAAATTGTCATTACAGAAGTCTAAAAATAGAAACATTGTTAAATTTAATGTCAGTGACAGTGGAGGCATCAAAAATTAATAAACAGAAAATGGAAGAGTCTACAATTATGCCTTGAGTATCTAAAGATATATGAGGGGGAACGTTGCTATGTCATTCTGGTAGACAAAGAAAAAGAATATGTCACTAGGAAAGGATTAGGTGGATCCTGCTACAGGCCACATAACAAGTGAAAGGAATGTGCTGGTTGAACAGCTGGTTCATCATCCATGAAAAGAGTGTGTTAGTAGCACAGGTGTTCCAGAAATCACTGAGTGTGCGTTGAAGAGAAACTGAAGAGAACACAGTTGGCTTTTTTGCAAACAACAACAAGAACATCAACAAAAACCAAAAACAACAGCTGTTCATTTCCTGATGCTAAGTTCATCATGACTCCTTTCTTTATGCAATGGTAAAGTGTTTGATAAGGTGACATTAAAGATCTATTTTAGTGTGGTAAACAACATCAATTGTATCATATATAGTTTCTCATCTTTGAATGATAACAAACTGAAATAAATTGAGTAAAACTCAGTACAAGGAGTTCATAGTGAGAAAATGTAAGCTTCCATCACTGAGGGAAAATAGTAAGTTCTGTATTGTAAAAAATAGGAAATGTAAAAACTGTTGCCATATATATATGGAGAGACAGAGAGAATTTAACATATTTACATATATACATATTAAATACAATACTACAAAAAATACCTAAATGTAAAAATGTCCAAGTGCTCTGAAAAGACTCTTCTCAAAATAAGTGTCATGAGTGGCCATCACACATGAAGATTGTCTTGATGTTTCTATAGCTGTGAAGAAACACCCCAGCATAACAACTCTTATGAAAAAGAACATTTAACTGGGGCTGGCTAATAGGTTCAAAAGTTTAGTTCATTCCTTGTTGAGGTGGGAAGCATGGCATCTTGCAGGAAACATGTCATTGTTCAGACAGACATGGTGCTGGAGAAAGAACCAAGAGTTCCACATTCAGATAAGCAGGCAGCAGGAAGAGAGAGAAACAATGGGCCTGGCTTGAGCATTTGAAATTTCAAAGCCCAACAAAAGTGACACACTTTCCCCAACAAGGGAACACCGACTTCCGTGTAACATGCCTAGTCTTTTCTAATAGGATCCCCCCCATGAGCCTTTGGGGGACATTTTCATTCAAACCACCACACAATCAAAACAATGATAAATCATTTCATTCTAGTTAGAATAGCTACTATTAATTATTTAAATAATCTATCTTTCCAGTGTTCCTTAGCAGTGTTCCTTGAGCATTATGTCATGGGTTTAATTTTGAAGATTTCTCCATAGGGACCAGGCTCCACAACCTAAAAGGAAAGTAAAAATGACAGAACTGTATTCTAATATATATATAGTTATTAGTATTAAAAATTAATCTAATCATTTTGAATTTTCAATTTTATATCTGTGAGGATGATGGATATGTGTATTTTTGGCAACATATATGTGTGTACTACACTTTTATGCCTGTTAACCACAAACAATGGATGAAAGAGCCAAATGCTGTGGAACTGAATTACATATCTGTGAACTGTGCTCTGGGAATCGAACCCAGTCTCTAGAAGAGAAATTAATAGTCATATTTGCTGAGTCAACCTCTATCACTTGTGATGGCTGTCTGTATCCCATCTTTAGCAGCATAGTTCTCTATGGCTTAAGTACTCTGGCAAGCTGGCTAGTCAGGACTACTATTTAGTAAGTCGAGTTCAAACTCAAAAGCTTCAATAATGAAAATGTCAAAAAAACATACTGAGTTAACACATCATACAAGAAGCAATTAATATTGTTTATGTATAGCTTTTGAAAAGCAAAATAAGTATAAATAAAAAAACAAACACATAGTAAAAATAGAACAAAATAATCATGTTATATGAAATCTACTAGTCTACTGAAATCATGAAGAAGTCCTATAAATACCATTTTATTAAATAGCAAATCAGTAAACTAAAAACCAAACTAAAATAATGAAAACCTGTCTTTGCCAAAATCAACTGTCATTATGTCTACTGAGGTTTAAAATACTTCATAGTTCACATAACACTTGCAGCAAATGAAACAAGAATAGAGCTTAAATTGAAAAGCCTGAATACATTCTCATGTAAATTTGCTTCATTTATTTGATTGAATAACTAATATTTCCATAGAGAGAAGACTATGTAAACCTAAACGAATACAGTGCAGGACAAAGATTTCCTATTGGTTTTATAACCAGGATAGACCCAGGGTGGTTTGAAATCAAGTACACATTACACTGATAAATAGTTCTGAGGTTCAATTACAGCAGTCTGAATGAATTATGATGTTCAAAATTCTATAAACCAAAGACTCATGTATTGATAACAAGCAATTTGATATCTTAGTACTTAGCTAACAGAGCTGTGCTTATTTATTTTAAATGCATTATTAACTATAATCCATGCTATTTAAACTTCATTTGTTTTCTTTTTCCTTAAATAAGAATACATTTTATTCTATACTGTTTATTACAATTGGAAAACTATATCAGAAAATATATTCAGACATATTCAAAATAATTACATCAAAATTTTCCGTAAATAATTTCTAAAACTATAACTCAAGAAATTAAGGTTGAATTATCTTCAAACAGACAGAAAGAATAATTTAGATATTTTTTATTTCTTATGTTTTTGCATATTTCATAATGATAACTTGTTTGGATAATAGAATCAAGGTCACTATCATTATTTCACTTATTATTTACAAATACAATTAAAATGTGTCCTTCCAAACTCACTGAATATGTTATGTGTGCTCCTTAAAAAATAAACTTTTTTCTTTTTTGTTACATTTATTTATTTATTATTTTGCTTATTAATCATTTTATTTGTTTACATTTCTGTCCTGACCAGCAGGGCATTAAACAGGAGTCTGGGGAGATCCCCTGAAAGAGAAAGTGGGGACTGGCCGACCCAAAGAAGTGACGATCTGTCTATAATCTGATCAGATCACAATGTTTACTTTTTCACACACAGGTTATATACATAAAAAAGCAGGATGTGGGGAAGGGGATGACGCAAGAGCATAGGTGTTTAGGGGGAGTACAGATATCTTCCAGAATAGAGTGTCAGTTGGGTGAAGGTTCAGGGGACAGACCACTCTGCCTATGATTCACTTGTCTTTATCTAAGTTGGTATTATCCACCAAGGCTACCTATCTTCATGGTCTATGACTACTCAGGCTTGGCAGCCTCCACCAAAGCTGCTTGTTTACAATAGCTTCTAGGCATCTGTTTCAGTGTTTTTTCCACAGAGACCCAAGACTTGGTGTATGTCAGGCCTATTGCTGATTTTAGGGCCTTCAGTGTATAAGCAGGGCTGCCCCTGACATATTTCAAAGGTTATCCGCCTTCCCAATCTCCCTTCCACAAAGCCCCCAACCTCTCCCATTTGCCTTTAAGAGGGGGCTCCCCTATCAACCTACCCACTCCTGCCTCACCCCTCTTGCATCCCCCTTCTCTGGGACATCAAGCCTGCACAGGACCAAGCTCATCTTCTCCCACTGATAACAGAAGAGGCAGTTCTCTGCTACATATGTAACAGAAGGCATGGAAACATTCACGTATACTCTTTAGTTGTTGATTTAATCACTGGAGCTCTGAGGGGTCTTGTTAGTTGATACGTTGTCCTTATGGGGTTGTATTCCCCTTCAGCAACTTCAACCCTTCCCCTAACTCTTCCATTGGGGTCCCCGGACTCAGTTCAATTGTAGGTTTCAACTATCTGCATTTGTCTTTCAGAAGACTGCTATACCAGGCTCCTGTCTACAAGCACATCTTGGAATCAGCAATAGTGTCTGGGTTTGGTGTCTGGAATGGAATACACTATGGGACAGTCTCTGGATGGCCTTTCTATTAGCCTGTGCTCCATTTTGTCCTTACATTTCCTTTAGACATGGACAATTCTGAGTTAAAACTTTTCAGATGGGTTGGGGGCCCCAGTCCTCCCACTGGGTGCCATGGCTATCTACTGGAGGTAATCTCTTCAGATTATATCTCCCTCCTGTTGGGTATTTCAGCTAATGTCATCCCTATTGGATCCTGAGAGTCTTCTCATGTCCCTGGTGTCTGGAGCTTTCTAGGTTCCCTAAGTTCTCCTCCCCGCCACTGCTACTTATTTCTATTCTTTTTCCTGGCTCTCTGGACTTCTCCCCTGTGTCTTGCTGTACTTTGTCCTGAACCCCCTTCTTTTCCTCCCCTTCCCCTCTTTCATCCAGGTCCCTCAATCCTTTTGCCTCCCTTCTAAGTAGTTGTGAAGCATCCACACTTTGGCCTTCCTTTTTGTTAAGCTTCACAAGGTCTGTGAGTTGTTTCATGTGTATTCTGAGCTTTGAGCTAATATCCACTTTAAAACCATACAATTAATTGCTCTCAAAAACAAACAATTGACTAAAGGAATGCAATTTTGCATGAACTAAAGGAAATTTCAAATACTAGTTAGTTCCTGGATTTAGAAATACCAATAAAACATTTGTATAACTGCACTTCAAGAAATCTTTTTGTTATTTTATTAGCTCTGAGACAAGAATTTTTCTTGTCATTTATTTCTAAAGCTTTTAATATTAAATATTATATGCTAAACATATAATACTTCAAAGATTTAAAATACAATGCATCCATTGCAATGATAAAATAAAAGTCAATGTTTTCTATTTATGAATAACAATAGAACACTTAACTGTGAAAAAATTCATTGAATTACTTACAACGAAATGATGAACATATTGCCTTTCAGTGTTCTCTTTTTATTAATTAACTTTGTTGAAAGTAGTAGAAAAATAAAATTCATACAACTAAAAAGATGTGATTATAATATATATATATATTATATATATATATATATATATCCAATATAATACTATTTATAATTAGTTATAAGGTAATAAATATCTTAAAGAAAACACCTAATTTTAACACAAATTTTTTGCAACAAATACATTATGAGTTAAGATAACCCCATTGTACAATATTTCAATTTTGTTATAAATAAATATAAATATATATATATATATATATTGTATAATTATAAATTATATGTTCAGTGTTGCTGATTTCTTTGTATATATCTAGGGCTGTCCACCTTAGATTGGATGATCAACCATAGGAAGATCTCTGAAAAATCCCTGATTCTTCTTTCATGAATTAATAATTCTCCTTAGCCCTTCATCTGGGAATGGGGTCTCATTAAAATTTCCCCATGTACATTGGGATGTCAACTGTTGTTAAAATTGCTCAGGTCTGCTCTAGGGAGAAAAAAACACTGGGTTTTTGTTTTGTTTTTTTTGTTTTTTTTTTTTAAGTTTGGTCCTTGTCATGGCTACATAGAACAGTCCCACATCTGACTTCTTTATTATTTATATCTCTTTCCAATTACTTTTCTTTTTTAAATTTTTCATAGAATATATATATGGTTATGTCATTTTTCATACCCTCAGTCCTTCCAGATAGCCATTCTCTCTGCCTAACCAACTTACTGTCTTAAAAAAATAAAAAAGCTAGAGGTCAATTATGTACTTATAATTACAAAAAATAGCCCAAATATGGCAATTTTTTAAAAAGCACACACATGCAACCACACACATAAGCACATGGACACAGACACACAGCTAAAAGAATGCAAATAAGAAATGGAGCCATTTTGTATTTTCAACTCTTTCTGAGCAGCTTGTCCCGGAGTGTGGTAGATATACTCAGTGTCTTTCCATTGGAGAAAACTGTTATTAATTATGACTTCTTGCCCTGGGTAGGGTTATACTGCCTACTCTCCTTTCTGTCTTTTATTACTTTCTCTATAACTTCCATTCTGAAACTGATTAAGAACAGATAAAGTAGACATCTTTGTCTTTTCCTGAGGTCAAGGCAGTGCTTTGAGCTTTTCAACATTTATTTTTATAATGTTGCCTAGAGATTTTGTCGAATATAGTCTTTATTTTATTGTGATGTATTTGTTGCATGAGGTATGTTGCTTTTCTTTCTAGTTATCTAAGGGTTTTATCATGAAGACATGTTATATTTTGCCGAAATTCCATTCTGTAATTTTGATATGATTATTTGAGTTTTGTGCTTAAATCAATTTATGTATTTTGAGACTGTAATAAAACTTCTTTTATTTTTTAACAAAATGAAGTATTATAATGTATAGGGCCACTCACACATCTCAAAAATATTTACCCAGAATTGTTCCTGTATACAGAAACTGCAGGATAAAGAGTGAAACAGAGACTGAAGGAAGAAAGGCCATCCAGAGTCCGTCCCACATGGGATTCATCCCATCTGCAGACAGCAAACCCAGACACTATTGATGACCCCAAGAATCGCTTGCTTACAGGAGATTGGTATAGCTGTTCCCAGAGAGGCTCTGCCAGAGCCTGTCCAACACATATGTGGATACTCCCAGCCAACCATCAGACTAAGCACAGGAACCCCAATGAAGGAGTTAAGGGAAGGACTAAAGGAGCTGAAGGAGTTTGCAACGCCATAGGAAGAATAACAAAATCAACCAGCCAAACCCACCAGAGCTCCCAGGGGCTAAACTGCCAACAAAAAAGTACACATGGAGGGAACCATGGCTCCAGCTGCATATGTAGCAGAGAATGACCTTGTCGGGCATCAATGGGAAGGGAGGCCCTTGGTCCTGTAAAGGCTCGAGGCCCCAGTGTAGGAGAATGCTGGGGAGGGGGTGAGGCAGGAGTGGGTGGGTGGGGAGGGGAGAGTACCTTCATCCAAGGGAGGGGGAGGAGGGATGGGATAGAGGGTTTGCTGAAAGAAAACAAGGAAGGGGGATAACATTTGAAATGTAAATCAATAACCAATAACAAAAATAAATTACAAGAAAAAAAAGAAAACAAAAACATCACATTAAAGTTGGAGAAAGCAAACCAAAACAAGGAAAAGAGTCTCAAGTGAAATTACAAGAATCAGAGACCTACTTGTTCACACACTCAGGAGCCCCATAAAAATACTAAACTGACAGCTATAATATCCCCTCAGAAGACCTGGTACAGACCCATGCACACCCTATTCTTGCTGCTTCAGTCTATGATTGTACATGAGCTTTGATCAGCTAATTTAAAGGGCTAGCTTCTGTCACCATGCACTTCTGGCATCCACAAGAGTGTCTGCGTTTGGTGGCTGTATATGACCTTTTGGGTGTGGGTGGGGGAGCACATTCATGGAACCAGGGGAAGGGTATCGGATAAGAGTTTCCAGGGTGTGGGAACCAGGAAAGGGGATAACATTTGAAATGTAAATAAAAAATGTCCAATAAGTAAAAAAGAAAAAAATAAAGGCCTACAACTCCTGGTGTCCGTTATCCCCTATGGCTCTTATATTCTTCCTGCTCCTGTTTTGCACATGTTAAAACGTTCCTGCAACACTGGAATGAAGTCAACCTCATCATGGTAAGAGATATTTTTGCTGTATACTTGGATTTAATTTGCAAGTCTTTTGTTGAAAATTTTTGTGCCAAGTTCATAAGAGACTTTGGTCTATAATTTTACTTTTTTGCTCTTTGTCTGGTACAGACACAAAACTCTATATCTATAATATTCATATTTACATAAAATATCACTGTATAATAATTCATCCATGAAAAATACTCTAAAATGTGTATAACACATTTAACAATTATATTGACATTCATGATTTCATTATAACAATCTATCTCAGTCATTTGATAATGCACAATATGTTTGATTAGATATGTCAAGATACATTCATACATCTTAGTGTTACAAGTTATTTTCATATAGCTATTATAAGTGATATCTATATACATGTGTCAGTATACATATTTTTACACATTAACAGAAAGGATAATTCAAAAAATATTTTAGACAAAATATATTTTGGTCTTAAAATCACATGGATATATAATTTATTTAAATATTACTGAATTGACTATTAAAATGTCTGTGCTAAAGCTGTACAGGATTAAGAATATAAAAAAAATATGCTTCTGTACATGATCATATCTTGATATTTGGGAAAAAACAAAATCTAGAAGGCACAACATTAATGTCTACTTTATTTGTTTTTATTGTCAATGAATTTGCTTGGTTTTAAGTCTTTATAGATGTTTCAATATTCTTTGTATAAATAATGACATGTTGTAGAATTTTGTTTCTCTTTTAGAAGCCTAGGGGAATATCTAAACTCATATATTAGTGAAATCTTACACACAAAAAAGTTTATTTTAGTGCATAATGCAGAACTCAGTATTTTTCCTAATAATTTTTCATTGTGTTTTTGTAGACATGTTTGAAGATATACTGACATTTAAACATTGCTTCTTATAAAATATTCTTATAATACATGTTTACTTATGTAATAAACAGAAATTTTCAATTAAAAATTTCTGAGATTTTAATAAAATTTCCTCCAAAGCCTTCTATATACAGTCTCCACTCTATGTAAAGTTACTTGTCTCTATTTTTCAATTAATTGTTATTTGCCTGCATTCAATTATGTGAATTTTAACACACTCACACACACATTATATTATATGAGTATATGTTTTGTTGTTTGTTGTGTGTACCTGAAAAAACAAAAGACCATCAAGAAGAATATACTAGAACATTTAATTATTTTAAGAACTGTTTGAAAGTTTTATCTATTTCACAGTTTTTTCAATTTTATACATGTATATTTAAAATCTTTAAAACTCCTGACACATATGTAGCAGTGTGCAGCTCAGTCTAAGTGTGATTCACCAATTGGAGGAGACCCACCCCCTAAGACTGTTGCATGTCTGTGAATTCTGTTCCCAAACAAGGCTGCCTATTCTGGCCTCTGAGGGAAATATACACCTAACCCTGCAGAGGCTTAAGGTTCTAGGACCAGGGCAGTATCCAGGGTGCCCCCACTCTCTCAGAGGAGAAGGGGAGGAGAGATTGAAAGAAGTCTGTGAGGAGGGAGACCAGGAGGGGCAGGGTTTAGGATTTTTAATAAATAAATGGATTAATTTAAAAATCTTCCACAAAATCAGATAGCCATATACCTTTCAGAATATATTTCTGTTTAAATATTCCTGGTTTCTCCATTGTACTTGCTAAAATGTACGAGTTTACTCCCACATAGACACTTTTCTTTCACTATAATATGCTCAGTTGCTTACTTAATTCATGATCATCTGATTGGCCTTCTTAGCCTCTGAAGTATTAATTATCCTTGCTTTCACTTATCACACTCATTTTCACCTCAACAGTTTCTCTCACATATGGTTTTTGAAATTCTCATGGCATCAAATTAACACCTGAAGTAGACAACTCAGTGCTATTTAGGTCATTTATGGTATACCAAACTGACCTATCTAAATAGCTACAAAATTGTCTTTGAATCATAAAAGAAAACTCAATACTCATTTAACAGTTGCTTCCTATTTAGCTTTTCCTTCTGCATTTACATTTATTCTGAAGGGTTAGCATGGATGAAGTTAAATATATTGTGAGTTATGTCAAACTCATTTAATATAATATGTGCCCCAGGTACATCATTGCTGCAGCAAATCAAATTTCTGGGTGATAAATATATAGAATATACGAATACTGCACATATTTATCACCTAAAATAGCTATATAGCAATTGCTTATCATGTGTGTGTGTTTGTGTATGTATTTTTGCAATAAATTTTCAATTCTGTAATTGGATATCTTAGAGGAAGTTTGGATAATATGGGAATTCTATTTTTACATTTAAACAATTTCTAAACTGTTTACTTTACAGTGTCAATTTTATTTCCTACCAGCAATATCTCTATGCCCTTTCTAAACCCTGAGATTTCAGTATTTTGATAATTTCTTTATCATAGATATATTATCATTTAACGATTTAAAGAATTCATTTTAGTTGTAATTTTTAAAAAAGATTCATGTTTCTTGAAACCAAAAAGATGCTAATAAAATTATGTTTCTGATGATAACTCTCTGTTAACTGTAATGTTTTTCTAAGTTTATAAACCAACTATTCTTTTTTACTTAACTTATTTTTTTTCAATCAGTGGTGCATATTGAAGATGGCTATCAAATGGCACAAAAACATCATTTTATTATCTTTGAGAGTTTTATCCTTCAATTTTAGCATATCTCAACTTAGCTATTTTTAATTGCCCATTCAGCTAATTCATTAGACTATTGAACCTGATAGGAAAATAACTCTGCCTTGGTAACAATAGGAAATATCCATTCTGCAATAATGTAGCCACTGTAAATTAATCAATACCCCAAAATAGATTTTTGTATCTCGACATATTTTCTTTTCTCAAATGCATCCCAAATATTAACAATGACATTAATGCTAACTTCCAACTGCCTCACTAGTAGTCAGAACTACGTGTCAAGGGATAGGTAGTTTCCTCAGTGCTGCATGTACTGGTAGACTGCACTTGCTTTGGGACCTTCCGTTTATCTCCTTATGAAAGGTCTGGATCAGCTCTAGAAAACTGCATTGCATCAGGTCTGGATCATAATTAGCTCTGTCTTTTGCACTCTTCATTTCTAAACCATTCCAGACAATTCTTAGGTCTGTTTTCTTGGTTACACTAGGATGCATTCTAAGGAAAAGAATATATTTAAGACTTATGTGTTTGCCATTATTCCTAGATAATTTTACAATGTTTAACGGATATACTTTTCATTTTTAAAAATTGCAACATTGTCCCACCACCTGCATCCCAGGAGAGGCCCAGGCTGTCCTCAGCAGTCCCTCCCATGCCCCCTAGAGAACAGGACAGTGGGAACAGTAAACACCAGCACAGCATGGCTACAAATCCAAAATCGTATTATAGATCCATCTCACCTGTGTTGCCATCCAGTGCTGAGCAGTAATAAATACACCTGTTAAAAATCAAAAAAAATGCAACATTGATAAATGTTTTGTAGTGATTTTTAGAGGACAATTAGGTAAAGGGTTATTAGTTTGAACTGTAAGCTCCATTTTAGAACAATTAGGATACAAACAGACAGTGACACAAAGATAGATACTAAATAAGAAATTTGTCATCTATAAGATACGGAGAAGGATCAGAAAACACCAAGTTCCTGAAACTTGACCTCTGTCTTCTAGTCAATAGAAATGAGAGAAAATAAATTTATGTTATTTGGATTATGCAGAACCTGATATTTTGTTATGGAGGATTCAATCTTCTCATATTCCCTTTATATTGAACATTAAGCACGGGTTTCTTGAAGCATTAATATAAGACTTGAGAATAGTGCATGGCAAAATACAATCGTAGCAGTACTAACACTGTAGCATACATCATTAATATTATATGTGTTCCAGACTTAATATGTGGCACACTGATCTCATTCACTAATGCAGAGATCTCAAATGGGTGTATGCCTGTCAAAAGTTAGAAAGAAAGGTTGACCATGAAATAACCTTTACTGCAATATCTTCCATTTGAATCACAGTTTCCTAGATTCCTAAAAATATCTCCTGATAATAGAGATAGTTACTGTTGTCCCTGGCATTTTCTATGAGTGGGTCATCAGTAGCTGAACTCAGGTCCCCAAGCTTGTGTCACAAACAATTTGCTCTGAGTCTTTTCCCATAAATTTTTACCATAAATTGAGTGGTTAGAAACTATTTTCTTAATTTTATATATCAAAATCTTTGTGCAGAAATTGAGATCTAAATTTTATTTCTACTTTCCTAAAATAAATTTTCTCTTCTTTTTTGTGGGTGGAAGAATGTTACAACAACTTTGTTTTCTCCCATAACTTGTACATCCAAGCAAATCTTTTTTTAATTTAATTAATTAATTAATTAATTAATTAATTTATTTATTTACTTATTTTACTATTGACTTTGCATCTTACTCACTGCTCTCATCCTGGTCATCACCTACAATAACCCTTTCTGCATCCCCCTTTTCCTTCTCTCTGAGTGCGTAGGGCCCCGTGGTTATCTCCCCAACCCTGACACTTCACGTCTTTCGAAACTAGGTGTTTACTCTCCTACCAGTGCCAGACAAGGCAACTCAGCTAGTAGAACAAAATATCCCATATACAGGCAACAGCTTTTGGGACAGTCCCCATTCTAGTTGTTCTGGACCCACATGAAGGTCAAGCTGCATAACTGGTACATATGTGTGGGGAGCCTAGATCCCGTCCATGCATGTTCTTTGCTTGGTGGTTCAGACTTTGAGAGCCCCAAAGGTCCAGGTTAGTTGACTCTGTTAGTCTTCCTTTAGAATTCCTTTGTCCTTCGGGCCCTATAATGTAATTATTCATCCTATTCTTCCATAAGAATCCCCCAAAATTCCAAAGTGTGGTTGTGAGATTCTGTGTCTATGTAAGCTGTTGGGTTGAGTCTTTCAGAGGATGCGTGCTCCAATCTGAAATCATAGCAGAGTATCATTAATAATGTTAGGGATTCATACTAGCCCATGGGATGGTCTCAAGTTAGGCCATTCCCTCAGTCTCTTCTCCCCTCCCATGCCTGCATTACTTATAGACAGGATAAATTTTGCGTTGAAAGTTCCATTGTGTGGGTTTCTGTCACTCACTGGGGTTCCCGTCTGGCTACAGAGGGTAGCCTCTTCAGATTCCATATCACCAGTATAGAGAGTCACAACTCTGATGACTCCCATTGATTCTTGAGTGCCTCTCATTTCCCAGGTCTCTGTCTTATTCTGGAGATGCTCACCCCCAACCCCACACCCACATCAGTTACAGATTTCCATTCTTTTGTTCTTTTATTTTATTTTTATTTTTGGCCATCTAGCTACTTCTCCTCTCCTTCCTGACATCTGCCCCTGAGCTCCACATCCCCTCCTCATCTCCCCTCCCTCCCACCTTTCCCCTTCCATCTGCCTCTTAGGACTATTTTACTCCTCCTCCTAAGTGAGATTCAAGCTTTCTCATGGGTCTCTTCCTTCAGGTTTAGATTCTTTGGGTCTGTGAAGTATAACACGGTACCTATATTTTAGGGCTAATATCCATTTATAAGTGTGTACATATCATGCATGTTCTTTTGGGACTAGCATAAACTAAATTTCCCATCATCCATACAGAATTTGTTTTTAATCAATCAGTGTTAATTTAGTGTTAAATAAATATGTTTATTTTTCTGCCACACTATATTAGATTGCAATGCAGTAATAAATGTTTCCTTCCTAAAAAGATGCCTACACTAAAACACCAAAACAGTTTTCAAAAGAAAATTATGAAGCATGTTCTTTTTCCACTGACTACCAAAACAATAACCATTTCTCAGCTTTATGTTAGTTTTTAGGTGCTGAGGACATAAAGAGTTCAGAAAAGTGTCATAGCAGGGTAGCAAGAACATAGATGAGCCTCATGCTTTCAGTTCTTCTCTAAGTTGTAGGAAGAATGATTCAATAAAATAATCAGAACTAGGTTAGTTATTGAGGGTATCAGATTATACTGTGTCCTTAAATTGTCTTAGATTAGCTAAATATGAATTGTTTTAGATAAGCTAAATGTACTGTTGATTGTGAAAAGTAAAAGAAATAGCTAAATCCATTCATTAAAATTCTGTAGGCTTCACTCGGATAGGAAACTTTTCTATGCAACATAAGCATAGTCCTCTGGTGTTGGAACCAGGCAATGCTGGAACTTTATTAATAAGTGAGAGCTAATGTAATGACGAAGTGCAGATACTGAAACCAAGTTATTTGAGATTTTGGCTTCAATATGAAATGGTTATTTAAATCATGTTGTTTCATGAAACACATTAAACATTTTACATCACTTAATAAGTGCCTTATTTGATTTATACAGGAAACTTTGGTGTCTCTCTTCCTGGGTAGAAATGATATCAGATTGCATGGTACGTTTACTGGCCTCTTAACGATTTAAGAAGAAATCAGAATTCCAATTCACTGATTTAATGGCTCACTACTATTTCATACTAAAAGTGATGGTTTTTATGTCTTTTTTTTAGAATTGTCGACACATAAAATTATATATTATCACTAGAGACAAATTAATAATAACAAGGATCCCCAACATATTAGTGCAGATGTGAGACACAAATCTTCAGCTTTTTTTTCTTATCATGACTGCTATTTGTTGAAAAGAAATAATACTGTTCAATCGGGAAATAGTATCATTTATTCTGAAACAGAAGGTAGAGACACATACAGAAAAGCAGATGATACGTTGATGAGAGTTACATTTAATAGATGAATATACTTATTAGTGGAAGGATGGATGAATAAATAATACATAGCTATAGAGATAGATGATAGATGATAGATGATAAATAGATGATAGATAAATGAAATAAATAGAAATGATTAGATAGATAGATAGAATAGATAGATAGAAAGAATATAAGACCTTCAACAGACTCAATCCCCCATGCTTGGTTTTTAGAGATAGTCTTTCCACTTAAACTGGGCTTGACATAATGTAGCATAGGCTGAGATTCAATTTGAAACCCTCCTGCTCCAACCTCCTAATCCTGCGGTTACATCATGCTGGCTGTCTTGAAATTTCTTTTCAGGAAGAGAAATAAATATTTTGCTTTATAGTAGCAAATGTTTCTCAATCTAGAACACATATTTTCAATTATATATCACCTTTTTCTTTCCAATTATCTTTTTAAAATACTGCATTCCACAATTTCTCATTTACAAACTTTATTGAGGTTGGTTTGGGGTATGAAAAATATATAAATTCCTGGAAGAAATCATACTGCCATTCCTTTTTAACAACATGAACTGCTTTAAGTTCTTAAAACAAAAAGATAAGTAACATGTTCTCTAATGCTGAAAAGTTAACTATAAGACAACTCTTTCTCTATGTTTAAAAAATCATCGAGAGAATTTTTAGGAAATTTATTTAGGCTATTATCAAATGATATGCAATTGGTTATAAAGCTTGGGTAGTAAACACCTTACTCACTGAGCCATCCTTCTCTTTGGCTTGTGGAAATTTTGATGTGTTAAGGTGTTGTTTTCTCATACAAATTAGAATTACAAATGTTTGCACAAAATAAATCTTAAAATGAGTCATGAGCCCAAAATTAGTAAAAGGCCATGGGGAATGATTCCATGAAGGGGTAGAGAACACAATAGTATAAAGGGGTAAAGAGAATTAAATAAATGGTGCAGGGAAGGTTAAGTGGGGAGTGAAATGTGAAAATGAATAGAAGAGGAAATGCAGGGAGGGAAATTAACACTAATGACAATACAAAAATACATGTGTTTATGAATATCTGCTATGGTTTTGTGTCAGTTCTTTTCATTTTCCTTTGGTATTTTTTGAAGAAGATACCTAAGCTTAGTTTGTTCACTATTTAATTCCTAGAGCCAAACACTCTAGTTATCAAATAGAAACTGTGAAGTCGTCAAAATGTGGTGGACAAAACAGTGATAAATTATTGTATATACTACAAAGAGGACTGAGGAAATCCTACTACTAGGCTGGAGCTGATTTTCCTAGCTTAAGTGTTAGTCATTTCAGCATCATTATTACTACAAGACTTCCTGGTATTTGAATATAGGTTTTCAAAGTTCTTCATAGATCAAATGTATCAGAAAAGTGATGATAAAATGTCCAGCAATTTTTACTTCCTAATTATTTTTTACTATGGTATGTGAGTTATGAGTGTGAGAGAGAGACAGAGACACAGAGAGAGACAGAGACACACAGAGAGAGAGGCCAAGAGAGAAGAGAAAGAGAGACAGAGAGACAAGAAACAGAGATAGACAGGGAACAAGGGAGACAGAGACAGAGAGAGAGAATGAAAAATAAGAAGTTACGTATATTTTCTAGAGCAATGCTAACTTAAAGACATGCTTTATTTAGTAAAGTTTATACCAAGTGCCTTTTCAGGGTTTCTTAATATAAATGAATTGTGCAACTCTGTATTTGTAATTTACAAAGAATAAATGTTTATGTAAATATGTATAATAAAAGTTTATGTAAAATATACATGATCATGTGTGATGGATAGTTTTATGTCAACATGGCATAAGCTCGAGTCATTTAAGAAGAAGAAATGTCAATTAAGTAAATACTTCCATAAGCTCAGGCTACAGGCAAACTTTTAGGGTAGAAACTTTTTGAGTTTCTGTCCTGACTTCCCTTGATGATGAACAGTGGCACACAAGTGTAAGGCAAGTAAACCCTTCCCTTCTCAAGTTGCTTTGGTCATGGTGTTTCATCTCTACAATAGTAACCTAAACTAAGACACCACACAAGCAATAGGCACTCTAAGAAGATGCAGGTATTTGGGGCATTCAGGTAAAATAGTGTAGTATTCTATGTATAGACTTGTGTGCTTGCTGCTTTAAATTTCTGGATGTGTGAGATGACAAATAGGTAAGGATGCTTGTCATTGAACCTGTTATTCTGACCTTAGTCTCTGCAACTCTCAAGGAGAATGGAGAGAAATAACTTCTTCATATTGTCCTCTGACCTCTAAGCACATAAAATTAGCTTTATTTATTATTTATTATAATTGTCTATTATTATTATGTAGTGTGTGTGTGTGTGTGTGTGTGTGTGTGTGTGTTGCTGTAGTCACTCCATGTATGAATGTCAAAGGAGAACTTTGTGGAGTCAGTTCTCTCTTTTCAGTGAAATAATTTATTTGGGGGAAGAAGATACATGAAGCCTCTCATGTTTATATTTTCTTGTTTCAGTGTATTTTAGTGAGATACCTTGCTCCTGTCAGGTGAGCTGCCAGTTTCCTTGCCAAGACCTAATTTTTGTTCTTGCCTACACCACACACAGTTCTATCTTTATCCCTCCTCTGCAGTGCATATACTTGGTATTTCCAACATATTTCTACAGGCACATAACCAACAATAATAAGTTCTTGACAACTGCATAAATGAGTAGGCAACGTGTGTGTGTGGTGTGTGTGTGTGTGTGTTGTGTCTGTGTCTGTGTCTGTGTCTTTGTGTCTTATGTTAGGAAAACCTGACAGAATTATTCATTAACTTTCAAGTCACTCAAGGGTTCAGGGAATGCTACATGGATAACCTGATGTTTGCCCTGATGAATGTGTATTCCTTTACTTCTCAATCTGACAAACTTTATTAATCATTGAAGAATCCTCCACAAAGCCTTCCCTGAAGTTCTCAGACACATTTTGTCTCTCTATTTTTCTCCCAAACATTTTTTAAAAAGTGAATTTACAAACACCTTGCTCTCTACTATTATCATGCTCGAAACTGAGGAGGAAGGCCTCCTGACAGTTGTTACATGGTTGATAGTTACAACTGTGCCCCAGAAAGCCCTGAGTGCATTATGTATTTATGAATGTTATTCTCAACATAAAGTGAACAGCTCCAGCATTGTGTTCTAAGTCTTTGACATCTTGTGCAGGTTCCTCAAACAGTGATTTTGGCCTGGCGCCAGACTGAAACACCACTTGATGATTCCTCTTCCTCAATGGATACATTTGTATTCAATAACAATCTTTCTTGGTAACAGCATGCCTTTTAATGCAAACTATTTTAATTCTTAATCTAACTATTGAATATGTGAGTCAGGATGTTATGAAAAATAGACTTTGTAAGAAAGAAATTAAGGAGATCACAGATATGTAAGATACAATGTTGATTTCTGAAATGGAAACAAACAGCACGCAGGGAGGCTTATGGAGTGATAAAATGGCTTTAATGGATTTAATTAACTTACTCCATAAGAAATGAAAATTAAGGAATTATTCTTGTCTGAACTGAGCCACTAACGTAGTTTTAACTGCAGACTTTATGGCCAGAAAGTCATAGAGCAGATGGTGGATTTATAGTCATTTTGTGCCTATGGAGAAGAAAGGGGAGAAAATATAGTACACTAACTTCATGTATCTCATGAATAAGCTCAGGATACAGTGGCTAGCACATTTTGTAAATAGTGTTTTTAGTGTTTTAACTTTCCATGATGAACTCTGTAATATAAACAACATATTTTTATGCATCCAAAATGAATTTGTTATAAATAAGTGAACCATTGTTTAAAATGCTACCAAAATTTTAGTTTAATAGATAAAATACAGATCAATTTAGAATTACTTTTTAATGTATAACTTTGAATTTAATATATACACATGTATATCTTGCAAATATGGCATAAAATACATCCCCAGATGTTACCTAACTACCAGATGGGGACTAAAGGTAAATCTCATAAATGACATACCTGTGATTGTTTTATTATGGAACTTGATTCATATGACTTTATATGTATCTATATGGTTTTTAGCATCATGTAAGTATTACTCATGAAACTCACAATACATATCACATATGGAAAGAGACAGGATTTCAGCTGCAAATCTATCAGCCCTCCACATTAACTATTGATAAATGAATTTATGTTTTTATATTGTATTGAAACATGATTTACAGAGCTGTTATTTCAATATGTCCAATCTTAGAAGAGTTTGTATCAATCAATACAGTTGAGTGGGAACATTAAAATTCTGATTTATTTTATTTTACTTTTTATTTATTTTTTATTCACTTTACATCCCTATCACTGCCCCTTTAACTCTTCTCAGGCAAGTCCCACCCTTGAAAATCATTCTTCCCTATTGATCCTACCCCTTCTCCTCAGAGAAGTGGATGCCCTTTTGGGATACTACTCCATCCTAGGGCATCTAATCTAGTTCCATCATATTTAGGCACATCCTTTCCCACTGAGGTCCATTCAGGAATACCAAGTATAGGTTAAAGGGATCGAATGGACTGAAACAGAGACCTAGACAGACCCTGTGGTGGTTTGAATATTCTTGGGCCAAGAAGTGACACAATTAGAAGATATGGGCCTGTTGAAGGAAGTGTGTTACGATAGGACTGGGCTTTAAAACCCTCTTCCTAGCTGCCTGAAGCCTGTATGCAATTGAATCAAGATTTAGAACTCTCAGCTAGTCCAGCACCATGCCTGTCTATACGATTGCCATGCTTCCCGCCTTGATGATTATGGACTGAACCTCAAAACCAGTAAGCCATCTCAATTAAATGTTGTCTTTTTAGAGTAGCCTTTGTCATGTGTCTCTTTACAGCAATGGAAACCGTAAGACAGCTTCAATTTGTTAGAGGAACTAATGGGCGATTCAGACTCTTACTTTCCATCTGCAGCAGATACACTATAAAACACTTGATGTCAAATTTCACCAGTCATTATGCTACATTTTGGGCATTAAAACAAAAGTTTTATTTTACTCTTAATCTTTAATAATTGATTAATTTCTTATATTCCATTCACAAATGATTGTTGGGTGTTATTTACTTTTTTCTTTTCACATTATAAATGATTTACACTTCCAGTCTGGGTCCAGGCACGGAACAGATCCCCGGCAGCAGCTCTGCACTGAACCTCAGGAAACCCTGCAGAAGTAGGGCACCCAGGAGCTCTGACCCAGGCAGTATCTCAGGTAGGGAGACTAGCAGCACCCACCCCAAACAGGGAGTAACTGGGACCACACTGGGACCCACTGGGACCCACAGGGACTCAGGGGTTTCACTTCTGTCCCTGAGCACCGGTTCCTTCCGGTTTGGGCCCTAGCGCTCAGCAAATCTCCAGTGGCAGCTCTGCACCCAGTCTCACAGAACCCAGGGGAAGCAGGGCTCCCTGGAGCTCTAACCAGAGCAGCCTGTTAAGCAAGGAGGCAGCAACACTTGCCCCAAACAGGGAGTAACCAGGACCACAGGGATCTGGGAACTCATCCTGGCCCAGAGCACCGGTTCCTTCCAGTCTGGACCCAAGCACTGAGCAGATCTTGGGCCTTAGCGCTAACCTCAGCAGCAACACCCAACCTAAACCAGTTCTGACACAACCAAGAGAATAGGAAAGACAGGTTCCAGTCAGAGACAGCACAGGTAGCACCGAGGAGAACCAGATGGCAAAAGGCAAGTGCAAGAATACAAGGGCCAGCAACCCAGAGCACATGACATCATCAGAACCTAGTTCTCCCACATTAAGGCCTGAACTCCCCATATCACCAGGAAAGCAAGAGTCAGATCTAAAATCACTTCTAATGATAATAATGGAGGACTTTAAGAAGCACATAAATAACATTTTCAAAGAATTCAAGGAGAACACAGGTAAACAGGTAGAAGCCCTTAAAGAATCACAAGAGAACACAACCAAACAGGTGAAGAACAAAACCATCCAGGACATAAAAATGGAATTAGAAACAATAAAGAAATCACAAAGGGAGACTACTCTGGAGATAGAAAACCTAAGAAAGAAATCAGGAGTCACAGACGCAAGAATCACCAACAGAATACAAGAGATAAAAGAGAGAACCTCAGGTGCAGAAGATACCATAGAAAATATTGACACAACTGTCAAGGAAAACACAAAATGCAAAAAACTCTTAACACAAAACATCCAGGAAATCCAGGACACAATGAGAAGACCAAACCTAAGGATAATAGGTATAGAAGAGAGTGAAGATTCACAACTTAAAGGGCCAACAAATATCTTCAACAAAATCATAGAAGAAAACTTCCCTAACCTAAGGAACGAGATGCCCATTATCATACAAGAAGCCTACAGAACACCAAATAGACTAGACCAGAAAAGAAATACCTCCTGTCACATAATAATCAAAACACAAAATGCACAAAACAAAGACAGAATTTTAAAAGCAGTAAGAGAAAAAGGCCAAGTAACATATAAAGGCAGACCTATCAGAATTACACCAGACTTCTCACCAGAGACTACGAAAGCCAGAAGATCCTGGTCAGATGTCATTCATACCCTAAGAGAACACAAATGCCAGCCTAGGCTACTGTATCCAGCAAAACTCTCAATTACCATAGATGGAGAAACCAAGATATTCCACGACAAATTTCTAGTCAAATATCACTATTTGCTGATGATATGATAGTATACTTAAGCGACCCCAAAACTTCCACCAGAGAACTCCTAAACCTGATAAACACTTTTAGCAAAGTGGCTGGTTATAAAATTAACTCAAACAAATCAGTAGCATTCCTCTACACGAAGGATAAACTGGCTGAGAAAGAAATCATGGAACCGACACCATTCACAATAGTCACAAATAATATAAAATACCTTGGTATGAATCTAACCAAGCAAGTAAAAGACCTGTACGACAAGAACTTCAAGCTCCTGAAGAAAGAAATCGAAGGAGATCTCAGAAGATGGAAAGATCTCCCATGCTCATGGATTGGAAGGATTAATATAGTAAAAATGGCTATCTTGCCGAAAGCAATCTACAGATTTAATGCAATCCCCATCAAAATTCCCTCTCAGTTCTTTACAGAGATAGAAAGAGCAATCTTAAAATTCATTTGGAATAACAAAAAACCCAGGATAGCAAAAACTACTCTCAACAATAAAGAACTTCTGGGGGAATCACCATCCCTGATTTCAAGCTGTACTACAAAGCAACAGTGATAAAAACGCATGGTATTGGAACAGAGACAGGCAGGAGGATCAATGGACTAGAATAGAAGACCCAGAAATGAATCCCCATACCTATGGTCACTTGATCTTCGACAAAGGAGCTCAAACCATCTAGTGGAAAAAAGACAGCATTTTCAATAAATGGTGCTGGTTCAACTGGGGTCAGCATGTAGAAGAATGCAAATCGATCCGTTCTTATCTCCTTGTACAAAGCTCAATTCCAAGTGGATCAAGGACCTTCACATAAAACCAGCTACACTGAAACTAATAGAACAGAAAATAGGGAAAAGCCTTGATCATATGGGCACAGGGGAAAAGTTCCTGAACAGAACACCAATGGCTTATGCTCTAAGATCAAGAATTGACAAATGGGATCTCATAAAACTGCAAAGCTTCTGTAAAGCAAAGGACACTGTCAATAGGACAAAGCAGGGAACCAACAGATTGGGAAAAGATCTTCACCAACCTTACATCTGATAGAGGGCTAATATCCAAGGTATACAAAGAACTGAAGAAATTAGATTCCAGACAATCAAATAACCCTATAAAAAATGGGGTACAGAGTTGAACAAAGAACTCTCAACTGAGGAAACTCGAATGATTGAGAAACATCTATAGAAGTGTGTCAGCATCCCTAGTGATCAGGGAAATGCAAATGAAAACAACACTGAGATTCCACCTCACACCAGTCAGAATGGCTAAGATCCAAAAACACAGGTGACAGCAGATGTTGGCGAGGATGTGGAGAAAGAGGAACACTCCTCCATTGTTGGTAGGATTGTAAGCTGGTACAACCACTATGGAAAGCAGTCTGGAGGTACCTCAGAAAGTTGAACACAGTGTTACCTGAGGACCCAGCTACACCACTCTTGGCATATACCCAGAAGATATTTCAACATACAGCAGGGCCACATGCTCCACTATGTTCATAGCGGCCTTATTTATAATAGCTAGGAGTTGTAAAGAACCCAGATGTCCTTCAACAGAAAAATGGATACAGAAAATGTGGTACATTTACACAATGGAGTACTACTCAGCTATTAAAAACAATGGTTCATGAAATTCTTAGACAAATGGATGGAGCTAGAAAATATCATCCTGAGTGAGATGACCCAATCATAAAAGAACACACATGGTATGCCACTCACTGGTAAGCAGATATTAACCCAAAATCACACAATACCTAAGACGCAATGCATAGACCTATGAAACTCAAGAAGAAGGAGGAAGACCAAAGTGTGGATGCTTTTTCCTTTTTAGAAGGAGTATCAAAAGATTCAACCAGAGCTCCCAGGATCTAAACCTCCAGCCTGAGAACAGGTAAAAAGGAAACACCCGTGATGTCTGCTGATAGAAGCTCTAATCCTGATGCTGGCCTCCAGACTTATACTACTCAGACCTTTGATGGGCCATTGACAAGGACACCAAACAGCTAGAGATTGACATCACTAATCTGAAGAAATACCTCGTTTCGATGTCTGAATTGATCTCCAAAAATTGCAAAGGACTTTATTGGCCTTGATTTATTCTTATACATAGAAAAGACTGTGTATAGCTTTTGACTGTGTACAACCCTTAAAGAAGAATGTTGCCCTTACATAGACAAGACAGGGATGGTTAAAGAGAACATGAAAAAGGTCAGAGAAGGCCCAGAGAAATGACAGAGAGAGAAAGAGAAAGAGGAATATGAGAGCTGGTACAAGGACTGGTTTTTAACCTCTCTGTGGTTGTCAACCCCACTTCCTCCATCTTGGGACCATTAACTGGGTTATCTCTGCTGATTTCTTTTAGTCCCGGGCCTTAAATAGGCTGACTAACTTTGTGATACAGCAGATAGATAATTCAGTAGCAAAACCTATTCAGATACATTATCATAAGTTAGCTATGGAGGACCACGAGACTCAAGATGAGGTTGTTACTTTATCCAGGGTATTCCTCAAACCCATCTCCACCCAACCTAAAAGAAGAGACTTCCACCCTAGACCAAGCAGAGAGGGGCTACCCAGAACCCTCTCTGTCTGGCGATCTGAATTCTTGCTTAGGCTGTGAGGCTAAGCACTGTAAGGGAATATAAATAAAAGTTAAAAATATCTATCTGGGTTCCCTGAGGGACAAGCCTGACTGCATAGGGGTTGATGTCAAAAGTATCCCCTCTCCAGGAAAAAGACATTGGGATGGGTATGGCCCTCATGCCTCACTAGACAACGACAGGAGGACCTGAGCCATTACAAGGTCCCCTTCAATTATTGGAGGTCAGGCCTCTATCCCACCTTCACAAGAATAGAATCGCCAAGGCCCTTCTATACTTAGAGAAGGGAGGAGATGTTAGGAGCAGCCCTACATATACACTAAAGGCCTAAAATCAGCCATAGGCCTAAGTCAGCAATAGTCCTGACATACATGCATGCTAACACCAAGTCTTGGGTCTCTGTGGAAAAACACTGAAACAGCAGGCTATAAGCTATTGTAAACAGGGGCTTCTGTGGAAATTTACCAGCCCAAGTAGTCATAGGTCGTATAAATAGGCAGCCTCGGTGGACAGTACCAACTTAGATAAGGACAAGTGAATCATAGGCAGAGTCATAGTGACCTGTCCCCTGAACCTATACCCAGCTGATACCCTGTTCTGAAAGGTAACTGTACTCCCCCTGAACACCTATGCTCCGGTGCCATTCCCTTCCCCACATGCTGCCTTTTTGTGTTTATAATCCCTGTGTAAATAAGTAAATTATGATGTGATTTAAATAAGTAAATAAATAAAAAAAATTTAAAAAAATAAATGATTTACACATAATATAGTGCTCACTACAGTTTTTACTTAGCATTGAACTTGTGAAAATTACCCTATTCTTGTGTTGCTATATGCTACTTCTGTTCTCTGCCATACAGTGTTCCACAAAATATACATGCACATATATACATATACATACACAAACACACACACACAAACACACAGGCACACACACACACATATATCTTTTCGTTATCTCATGATAATAAAGTACTGTTTATTTCTTTAGTATAAAGTATTGTTATAAAACTAGTGCAAGTTTATTAACTATGACTCATACACTTGTCTAAGATTATTCCTGAGGCACATTGGTTTCCAAACTTTTTTCAGGTTTCAATTTAAGAGAGAGGAGGGATTGAATGGCCTCTGATAGAATTATGTCTTAGTATATTAAATCTGATTATCATATGGAAAATATGCTAAAAGAGAACATAAGTAGGTTACCAGTAAGAAAAACGTTGGAATTATTTCTTAAAGACTCAAGACTTGATTAACAGTATAAGTAACACACTTGGAAATAATGGCAGCTTCCTGCTTTAGATCTGTCATTCAATCCTAAATCAGTGATGGCAAAGGTCTAACTAGAACAGGTTTTCAGAAGGGCAGGGGGATATCTCTGGAGGATGGAGACAGGAATGACCACTTTATGATATTCTGAAGAAAAGAAGAAAAAAAAAAGTAATCCAGGTTACAGACCATATGTTGAAATCCTCATCCCAAAGTGATGATTAGACAGCCAGGCAGTTGGGAGCTGTCTGGGTCATAAGGGTGGAATCTTTATACAGACAGCAGTGAAGTCTCTTCAAGGCCTCATGCCCGTCTCCATATGAGGAATTAGTGAGAACAGGCATGAATTAACCCACAACAGCAACCAAATAGACAGTCTTTTTTATCTACCTTGTCCTTTAGATCTCCAGCACTGTGAGAAACATTCTATCCTCAGGCTCTTAATGGAAAGAATCAATAAAATATCATAACATTTTGACAGAACATTATTTCTTCCTGGACACACACAGATTTTATTTACCATTAACTCCCCATTTAAATCAGTATTGCAAGTTTTACATATAATTTACATTGTATTAGTTATTCTATTTTATCTAGTTATTAGTTATGATATGTTCAAATATTCAAAATAATTGTTCATATTTATATATGCACAGGACACTTTACTTATTTAAACAATTGAGATTATAATGTGAATGCATTTGTCTCTTCCATTTCCTCCCTCCTAACCCTTCTGTAAATCCTTCCTGACCTGCCTTCAAATTTATGGCTAATTCTTTTTATTATTATTGTATACATGTATGTATATATTATCCTGATATATTAATTCATTTATAAATATTCATATATATATTCCTAAATATAACCTGCTCAGTCTTACTAATCTTGTATGTATGTTTCCAGGGTTAACCATTTGGCATTGGACAACTCATTCATGTGATTTTCCCTGAGGAAGACCACCTCTTCTATGCCCACCTTTCTTAAGTTACCTATAGTTTTTAACAATAGGATAGAGATTTCATTACCATTTCTCCATCTAGTTTGGCATCTTCATTGGATATCATCCTTGCTCAGCACACATAGCATAATCAATTTGGTGAAATTAATGAGTATAAGTTGTTATATTCCGAAAAGACTCAATACTGCAGGAAAAACCCTGATCCTCTACATCCAACAATCTTTCTGACCTGTCTTCTTCAATGTTCTCTGAAACTTTAGGTGTTGAGATTGCTTTGAATATGTAGCTTTTAGGATTTGGCTTACAACTCTGCATTTTGATATTTTGGTAGTATACTATAATAGTCATTGTTGGTAAAAAGAAGGTTCTATGATGAGAGATGAATATTACACTTATCTGTGCATATAAGAACAAATATATGAAACTCTATCAGTTTCAGGTTTCAGGTTTCAAGCTATTTATAAAAAATTAACCATTCTGAGAGAGAGGAGAGAGAGAGAGAGAGAGAGAGAGAGAGAGAGAGGAGGAGGAGAGAGAGGAGAGAGAGAGAGAGAGAGAGGAGAGAGAGAGAGAGAGAGTGTTTAGTGAACTTTTGTCATCTGGGCTGACTATATTCCATTCAAAGTCCAAAGACCCCAAACAAAATCCTCAAAAACAAATATTAGAAGTCTGCTTTTGTGTTATTGGCCAGGGCTGTCAAACTGATGTTCCAAATATAGAACCTACTGTTGTTGGTCTTGGTTACCACTGAGGTAGATGGTAAGCACAATTTACTTAAGACACTAGGCACCTCAGAAAGAGGTGCCAGAGATTTCTGAGCTGCAGATGACCTGAAAGTCCACCTCTAAGGACAGGATTTCATGATACAGGTAAAAACTGCAAAATTTCAACAAAGGAAGATTAAGACTATCAATAGTTCTACCCAACTTTGACAGCTGTGAACTACATCAACAACCAGCAAGACACATTAACATTTAGGGTGTACTAATATCATGCATATTTTCACAATAACACATATAGCTCTATAATTGGACCTAATAGCCACTCAAGAAGAGGGAGACTATTCCTGGTTCTAGAAACCTCACTATCTACTCAGTGGTAGTGAACTCATGATTAGTGGATGGCAACCACAAAAAAAAATCTACTAATTTACTAAGCTTAACAATAATTTGCTAATCCCTAACAGTAAACTATAAACAATGTAGGAAGGGACTGATATTTGAGGATTTTCCAATTTAAGGGAGATTACATATTTATTGGTTTATTGTTTGCAGATGTTGTATATGTTGTAGCAGCTTGGAACAAATGAGTAAAGTATTGATGAAGTGAGGAAATTCTATATTCTAGATGTTTCTGTTCAAATGAGAAAGCCACAAATGGAAAAGTACAGGAAAGATAGAGAAATAATGCCTAATGGATATATGAAAATATCATTGAATTGTATATCTTTCAAAGGTAGAATACATTAAATTGGACAGAATATAAATTATGCATTTGCTAATAATACTCATCAGTGTATACAGACAGAAGGAAGCCTGGAAGAGTTACTCACTCTGGAAAGCAGCAGAGTGTCTCTGATTAAATGAATGCTCATCTCTCTGTGTATGGACAGAGTCATGTTCACTGAGAAGCACACAGTACAGTGCTTCAAGTATGCCATATAGAAGTGGAGACAAGCGTTTGTGTTAAGGAAACAAAATACATTCTATGGGAAAAATGAAGATCCTCTTCAGAGTGTTTGTGGACTTGAGCTTTATTTTGCATGCACAATTATTACAGATTAAAATATATATATATATATATATATATATATATATATAACTGGAAGAATACAAGTAAATTAGAACCCTTAATGAAAACATGTTACAAATGTAACAAATGTAGAATTTAGAAGGGAAGAAAGAAATAGTGGATAGATTTTAAAGTCTGCTTTAATTGAGTGAGATAACAACCATTAGAAAATAAAAACAGTGTCTCAGTGGGCATACCAATTACTCTTAAGTGCAGACCTAATGCAAAATGGTAGATGACCAACACAAAATGAACTCAATGGCAGGTTCTTCGAGGTTCTTTGTCTAATGTAGCAGGACAGACTTACTTTTCACTTTACAAGTCCTTTACACATATATTATCATTTTGGATTTTGCAGTTTTTATGAGATTTTTTTTATGAACAAATGTGTGTTCTTTTGAAGCTAAATGTGTTTCTTTTGCTTTCTCTTTGGGTCATTTTACTTTTTAAATTTTTTTTGTCTACTTTGTTCAATTCTGGTTTGCTTTAGCTCATTTTATTATTATTATTATTATTATTATTATTATTATTTTCTTGTTTGTTTTCTAGTGAGAGAGAAAAGAAGTGTGAGTGTTTAGATAGGAATGGAGATGGGGATGATCTAAGAAAGGCTGAGGGAAGGAAAACCATAATCAAAATGTATTGTATAAAATGCATTTCATTAAAAATAAATTAACAAAACAAAAAATGAAATGGAGGGTAAAACTAATTGATGAATAAATTAAAATTCTAATGTTAGGTCTATATTGTACCAAAGTATTGTTTTCTGTATGTCCAGTATTACATGATGCTAAGGCACAATCCAGAACAAATAGCCCCTTCAATGTATTACAAGATAGAAAGGATTGTATGAGTTTATCAATTAGTGTGATTTCACACTTCATATGGCTAATTGATATAACAGAAGCTGTGGGAAAACGGGGTGCATCAGTGGAAGAGTCCTGGAGGCTTCCCACATGCAGGAGGAAGGCTAAGGTTCCAGAAGGCTAGAAACTTTGGTGGCAGCAGGCCTGGCACCCCCAATGATACGAGGAAGTCCTTGGTTCCAGAAGGGTTTATTGTCATGGTGGATGGTGGATAGATCTGGATGTACCCCCCCAAACTCAGGGCAGACCTGAGTTAAGTAGAGAGGGAGAAAGGGGGAGGTTCTGGGAAGGAATGCTTAATGGGCTCCGCCTTCTGACCTTCATTAGTATGTAAATCTCTAGGACCTGAGGCCTGTAGTCACACCCTCACCTGTGCACTTTGGGAGGGGCTGTAATGGCCTACGTGACTGAACAATGTAGGTCTATGGAGATTGGACTGCTTATTAGGACCCTGGGTTCTGGGGACGTGTGGCCGAACTCCTGCTGTTTCTCCCTTGGAGTCTCGGGGTTCTAGGCCCATGCCCAGCCAAGAACCAGGATACCCTTATGCAGTCCCACAAGAAGCCATCCACTTGTAGTATATTACTGGCATCCACAACTTCTTACCTTCATCAATCAACTTAGCATGCTGTATCACCACTAGGAGACTGACAAAAATAATGTTCCATGTGCTATGCTTCTTTTGGACAGCTGAATAGATATTACATATCAAAGATGGCATCAGATGATGAAAAATCCATTAAGCTTGAATTATTTGAGGAAAATCTGATCTTGGAAGTGTAAAGGTAGTCTGGAACAAGGAGATACTTGCATTACTAGACATGGGGCAACAAGACGGGGAAACAGCTATCTCATACAAAATTGTTATGAAAAGAAATAAAGCCTAGGAGTGGGAAGGATCATCTACTCAGTTTTCTGAAGTCTGTACCGTTGAATAGCAAAGAGAAGGGATGGGAGAATCTTTTGTTGAGAATCTCACTCAGGTGTTGATATTATCTAAGGATTGGGAAATCATGGAATCCCAACTCCTGCTATTAAAATGCTGTGGCAAACGTGTTCTATTTGGTCTAATCTGGAGCAATTCAAATCCAATTGTAAAGACAATGATTTTGAAAGATAAATATTTGAAATAGGGTTTGCAAATGGCTTCCTTAATTAAAGAAATAGATTCTGACAAAATAAATAGCAATCGAAACAGGGACTAAATCCTCAATAGACTAGGATGATATGTTTGACCATTTCCCAGTTTATGGACTGAGTCCTAAACCTTTGACAAGGCGTAGTAGTTGAAAATGAATGTGTAGAAACTATGTGAGATAAGACTTGGAAAAAAATTTGCTAGTATTTAGAGAGAAGAGATGGAGATGCCATTTAGGGTTGATAAAATAAAGTAGTATTGAGGTTAGGAATTGAAAACTCTTTTTGACATCTTCTACTGGTCACATTGTCTTTACCTAGCTGTATAATTAAGATGGATGTAGCAGAGAAACAAAGCATATTGAATTTTCTTTCTCTTTAGGGATATTGAATGAGGCTATTATTCAGTAAAATTTAAATGCTTATACTCAATTTGAAAGTAAAACATAATATCATCTTTGTACTGTGTAGAAACTAGAGTAATCCAGAATTTTTTTAAAAAGGGAGATTTGATTCCAGGTAAATGTTTAGTTAGTAAAACAGTCCATTAGTTTCTATCAGTTATGTTTCTTAAACTTATTGTCTGGCCAACCATCCAGACATGGTAGCTAACAGTAAAATACTCAGTCTTCCACAAGTTGGTTCCTGATTCTATGATAGTAGAATACTGACTAATAAAGACTCCTTTGGTAAGGCTCATACCATCTAGCTGTTTAGTAATAGAAATAGTAAAATATATCAAATATTCTTTCATTAGACCGAGAATGTAATAAACATCAATAAAATTTTTTGTTATTGTTCTGAAAAAATATTTTGTTTGAGGCCAATGATTATGATTCCTTTGAAAGATATTCTTACTAAATATTGATGCACTTTTATAGGAACTTTCTTTATCATTGAAGACTATCAGGTAAGTTTAAGGTAAATGATTCTGACAGAGATTTCAATGACATCAGGAGGATATTTAAGTAAGAAAATACTTTTTAATTGTTTGCAAAAGGAAATTTTATATTAGGAAGCAAGCCCAAGGTAAACAAGTGCATGGGCAGCTACTTAGCTGCACATATTGTCTAAAAAAAGAAGCTTCATAAAATTTGTGTTGCTTAAATCTTATGTATCTCTTCTAAGCAAAGAAAAGTACTGTTAGCCAAACAATGGAATTCCAAGATTCAAGATTTGACTTCTACTCAGAAACCAGAAAGAATATGTCTGCTCTCTAAACAGCTAATTCTTAAATGAAAAACAGCAAGCATTGGGAGATTTCTACTTAGAAGTGAGATCAAGTTCTTTGTCTTCTGAGAACTATTCCCATTTTTGATCTAGATTCAAGGATTCCATCATATGATCAGGCAAATAAATCTAAAAGATTCTATCAGAATATCTCATAATTAATTGTAATTAATGGCAATGACCATCTGCACCTGGGGGGACCCTTTATGTTAGATGCATGAGTATATGCAACATAAAATAATGGCAATCTTACAAGAAATTACCATAGTGAACCATAGTTCTTTCTATCATTAAAAAAAAAGAGAGAGAGAAAGGGAGTGTAAAACCATTGAGTTCATGAAATAAGCATAAGTGAGTAAGTCTCAGACCATTCACTGAAGTACCATGTGGAGAAACATTTGGTCAGAACTTCTGTGGAGACTTGTGTGAAAAGCTTATAATACAAGCATGGGGCTACAGTATGGCTAGTATATGAATAGCATTTGGCCTGTCTCTTGTTGCTTTAGGAGGTTGCAAAAGTTTCATAACCATTACACTCTAGTATCAATTATTCTCTAAAAGAAAGAATTTAACTTTACAAATTAAAATATGTAAAACATGGCATTTTGTTTTCTTTAATAAATAATAATCAATGTTTAGATTTTTGTACAGTTATATTTTGAGGATTCCATATATGAGTACTGTATTTACAAAATTCTATCCCAGACTCTTTAGCCTAAAACTATACCTGACTTCCCACACCCGCTTTCAAATTTACAACATCCTCTACTTAATTATTTCAGTTACATATACAAATACACATACATACATATACACATACATACACATACACACATATGGCCTGTGAATTCTTTAGTAATTATGGCTCTGTATTTTATTCTTGTAGTGAAAATATGAGTTGATCAAAGAAAATAATAATATTACTACTTAAGCTACATGCTTTTTAACTTTATAAGCAGTGGACTTATTTAAATTTCAAAAAGGCAAGTAAAATCCTGTGTTTCTACACAAATGTAAAACAAAGGTTAAGAATTCAAGACACACACTATGAACTCAATATAATAGGAAATATGGTGGCTCTCTATAAAAAAATTCTATAATTAATAACTAGGAATTACCTGGTAGAAAGCGATGTCATTATACACTCTTATTCATGTTAACATAATTTTTCTCCTTTCCCTGATTCAGAAGCCCTAGGCAATGGTCTAAAGCTTAATTTATCTAAGCAAGTTAGAATGAAAAATAGAATACTATGCAGTTGAAATATATCAATTTATAAGCATTGGAAGACAACTATCTATCTCTATTTCACACTAATACTTGAGACTATTTGCTTATGTGATTTAGGATGTTAACTTTTGTCAATAAAATCACCATGAACATCGTATCCAGGGTCTTCTAGAGGTCATAAAAATATCATTCACAAAACCACTATCATTGTAAGGCCTATTATTTTATAAAAAATGTAGTTCAAATGACTAAATGTTTCAAATGAATCATAAATACTGTATGTAGAATATCAGAGAGCATATTATGACTTGTAGAAATGTAAAGATGAATCCTTAGAGAGACAGATAAGTAGATGCATGATAGGTAAATATATAAAAACACAGATGATCAATAAATGGTAGGAAGACAAATATAGAGAAGATGGATAGATAGAAAATAAATTGATAATAAAAGATGAATAATAGGTGATGAATGACTATTAAGTGATAGATAATAGGGAGATGATAAATGAATAATAGATATATTACAGATATATTACAGGCAGATGATAGAAGATAGAAAAACAAATTGCAAATGATGTATAGATTATATATGATAGTCCAAAAATAGGTAAATATTGATAGATGATAGACACACAACAGAAAATGTACATCTTTTTTATTAATCATTTTATTCATTTACATTTCAAATTATATCCCTGTTCCTGATTAACCATCCACTAAACCTCCTTAAAAACCCCTTTGCCTCTATGAGGGTGCTCCTTCTCCCACTCACCCACTCCTATCTCACCACTCTAGCATCTCCCTACACTGGGGCATCCAATCTCCACAGGACAAAGGGCCTCCCCTCGCATTGATGTCAGATAACACTATCTTCTGCTACATATGAGGCTGGAGCCATGGATCCCTCCAAGTATACTCTTTGGTGGTGGTTTAGTCTCTAGGAGTTCTAGATGGTCCAGTTAATTGATATTGTTCTTCCTATGGGGTTGCAATAACCTTCAGCTCCTTCATGTCCTTCCATTAGGATCCTCAGGCTCAGTTAATTGGTGGGCTGTATCTGATCTGTATTGGTCAGGTGCCAATAGAAGCACTCAGGGAGCAGCCATACCAGGCTCCTCTCAGCAAGTGCTTCTTGGCTTCAGCAATCATGAGGGGTGTTGGTATTTGTAGATGGGATAGATTCCTAGGTGGGGCAGTCTCTGGATGGCAGCAAATGTTTGAAAGTAAAAGAAAGAAATGAAAGTGAATAATAAGTCATTACTGTTGTGAAATCAACTGTAAACTGACATAATTTTAATAGTGTCTTCTGTGGTAGGCATTTTCTTTGAAGTAATGTCAGTATGTTCTCAATTTATAACTATTCTTGATATGTAAATTTTACTGATTTAAAATTTTTATATCTAGTTACAGCACTATTCAATTTTATACTACAATAAAGAGGAGCAATTAATCTTCTTCCTTTCATTTACTTGGTGTAGTACACTCATTTAAAATGTGCAAAAATGAAGTAATCTGTAAACAGCCACTAACATATGTAATTATTCAGTTCTTATTTGTTTATAGTATTGAAATAAATTTTACATATTGAAAACAAAATAAATATTTCTCTGGATATTTGTAAAAAGTTTGGATATAAATTTAAATAAAAACCTTTTATATAGAGGCAGAAGATAAGTTAAAATAAAAACATACTTGCATTGTATAAGAATAGATTTTAAATGACATTTTCTATATCTAGTGTGATTTTATGCTTGTATAAACTGTTACTTCTTTATTCTGTAGAATGTAATAATCATCCATATATAATTACCACTAACTGATGGAAAAAAGTCTCATTACCGAAATAGTACTGATAATTGAAAAAGTGGCTATTCTAAAAGGTGGGTATTCTAACACTGAAAGGTGTTCAGTAGAAATGGATGTATCTTCCTGCGTCAGCAAGACTGAAACGTTACCACCACCCAGCTCCTCCTTTTTTGTGCCTTCTTTCCATTCATCTCCTGTGACTCGCTTCACTATGTACAAGTAAACATCCCGAGTGTTATCTCTCTTTATGATGCCTGTAGTGCTTGACACAATAGTGATGTTGTTTCTAGAAATCTAAAATGAGGTCATTTCATCTTCACAATCCTTGTGATTTAAATGCCAGTTTACTAGATTGTAAATAAATCATAAGGTGACAAGAATGTAAATATCTAGTCAACTTTATGGGACACATGACAATTTCATTTCCATGTAAATGTACTATTTCTTGTAAAATTGAGATTATACAATTATACAAGAAATAGTATATTTACAATGAATTGAATTGTAAATGAATATTTACAATTTTACAGGATGAATTCATTTATGTATTTGAAGATAAAATTCCAAATTAAAAAAAAATAATGGGGATTCTAGGCAGATTTGAACATGTATTTAAAATAATAATGCACCAGGTGGTAATTTACAAGACAATGTAACTCAGAATGACTGTTTCTGTTGAACAAAACGATAACAACTAGATAAAACTTTTTAGTAATTGATATCAATAGAAACAGAAATATTTCTAGGACATAATTCAGTGGAGGACAGTGACTCTGACTGTGAGCCTTTGACAGAAGGCAACTTTTCCCTAAAACTTCACTAGTTCTCTGGCAGGTGGTGAGGTCACAGGTGAATAATGCTGCAAAGGTTTCACAGATCTAGCTTAGGGCAGTTAGATCAAGATTCCACTACCAAGTTGCCAGGAGTTGGTGAAATTATATTTGCAATTTAAATCTGAGCAACATCATCCTAGAATCAGGAGGAGTCAGAAGTGAAGAAGCTCACTCTGCACTTCAGCGCATCCTTCTGTAGTAAACGTTGCTATGCAGTGTCTTGACTCCTAGCAAATAACTGTGAAACATGTCAGGGGAAAAAATATCATCCCAGAAATTAGATAATATCTACGTGTTTTGTGCTTATATTCTTACATATAATGAGTAAGACAGCAATTTACCATATGAGAGAAAAATACCAATGTAATCAACAGGAAAATTAAAAGAAAGTGGAGAGTTTAAATTCTACTGAAGTTATAAGCATGAATATTCAATTAATGATAAGAGATAGTTTGACCATTTATTATAATTATATGTATGTATGTAGTTGTGTGAGGGGGTATGTTCATTTAAGTATAGGTAACTCTGTAGCCAAGAGAAGGTGTTGAATAAACTGGCATTGGAGTTTCAGGCAGTTAGGAGTTCCCTTATGTGGGTGCTGGGAACTGTGCCCTTCAACAAGAGCAGTACATGCTCTTCTTAACTCTAGAGCCATCTCTCCTCCGGTATGATAAAAGTTTGGGAATTAAACTCTATGTAATAGATCTCATAAAAGGTCTTCACTAATTTAACATAAATGGGAATGCTTGCAAGGAATTCATCATTAATTCTTATCACTACAAATTACATATTGGTGACTTGAATATGCAAATCGTATATAAACATAGAGGCATAGAATATGGAAGAGCAGTTTTAATTTAAAAGGAATGATGTTCTATGCTTTCTGAAATGATGGGACTAATATTGAAAATTCTTTTTATTTAAAGAACGCTATAACAGTGGGAATTTGCTCCTCATCCTCCTATTACTGGATTATGAAATATAATCTTAAATATATGCCAGAATAGTTGGTGTTTTAGAAGCATTTCAGTGTGTGTGTGTGTGTGTGTGTGTGGTGTGTGTGGTGCGTGCGTGCGCCCGCACATGATACACTATATTCATCTAGAAACAGGGAACATTAACTGAGGAATTATTTCCTTCAGCATGACCTATAGGCAAGTCTATGGGGTCCTTGTCTTGATTAATGGTGGTTTGGGAGAACCCACTTTACTGTGCACCATAAAATGAGCAAATCCCTTGGATTATATAAGGCAGGTAGCTGACCCAGCCATGGACAGAAAGCTTATAAGCAGGATTTCTAGATAGTCTCTGCCTCCATTCCTACCTCCAAGTACCTGCTGAGTTCCTCCCGACTCCCCTGATTGACTATAAGCTGTAAGGCCCCCTCAACTTCTTTATCCCCAGGTTTCCTTAGGTAAGTATATTAAGACAGTTGCAGAAAGCAAAGTAGGGCAGTAGTTAACAATTTGCTCCTTTACTATGGACTCTTTCCGTCAAGAACTGTGATACATCATCAGGATATCAAAGCTAACAGAGAAGTGGTTCCTCAAAAACTAAGAGGGTACTCCTAAGTTTTGTGCCAGACACGGATACCTATTCTTGGTACCAGTGAACAGAGTAAGTGCATCTTCGGGAAAGCACAAGGGCAAGGATGGCAATGTGCTTTGGGAACACTCTGGCAATTCAGGGCACAATCATGATCAATAGTATAGAAGATTTGTGGTGTTTTAATGGACTATATTTTGAGATATTAGCCATTTTTTATTTTTCTTTTTAAAATTTTTAAAATATATTCATTTATTCAATTATACCTCAATGTCAGATACTCCTCTCCTCCTAGCACTCCCTCACACAGATCATCTCTGCATTCCTCCCTCTCCCCCCTTTTCCATTAAGAAGGGAAAATTCCCCCTTCTGGGTAACACCCACACTACCCCCCACTATCCCTCCTGCCTGCACATCACCTCACTGCAGGACTAGTCACATTGTCTCTCAGTGAGGCCAACAGGGATATCCAGTTAGTGGAACAGGATCCAAGGGTACACAGTCAACAGATTCAGGGACAACCCCAACTCATGTTGTTGGGAGGGGGTCTACATGAAGATGAAGCAAATGTACATCTGCTACATGTGTGCAGAAGGCCTAGGTCCAGCCTGTCCTTGCTCTTTGGTTGGTGACTCAGTCTCTGGGAGCCCCCAAATGTCCAGGTTAGCTGACTCTGTTGGTCTTCCTGTGGATTCCCTGTCCTCTTCAGGTCCCTCAACCATTCCTCCATCTCTTCCATAAGACTGCCTGAGCTCCATCTAATGTTTGCCTCTGGATTTCTGAATGTTTCTGTTAGTTGCTAGGTGGAGCCTCTAAGAGGACAGTTGTGCTAGGCTCCTGTCTGCAAATATAACAAAGTATCATCAATAGTGTCAGGAATTGGTTCTTGCCCAAAGGATTGGTATCAGTTTGGGCCAGTCATTGGGTTGGCCATTCCGTCCATCACTTCTCTAAGGTTTTACCTGCATATCTTGTAGATAAGGCAGACTCTGAGTTGAAGTTGTGGGTGGGTTGCTGTCCTTATCCCTCCACTGTGAGTCCTGCCTGGTGACAGGCACTTCAGGATCCATATTACCCACTGCTTGGAGTCTCAGCTACTGTTTCCCATAGACATCCTGGAGCCTTCCCCCAGCCTGTGTCTCTGGCAGGTCCTTGAGATTGCACGCCCAACGCACCCGCTCCTGCAGATCTCTGTTTTCTCTCCCCTCTTCTTCCTACACCTGACCCTCCGTGCCTGTCACCCTTCCACATGCACTTTCCAACTCAGTATCTCCCTCCATCTGTTTGCAATATCTGTTTCACTTCCCCTTCTGAGAAAAACTCAATCATCACCCCTTGGACCTTCCTTGTTATTTGGCTTCTGTGAAGCTGAATGCATTTTTAAAGTTTCCTTTCTTTTTCCTTGAAATATATCAGAATAATCATACCTATTGCTTGTATAAGGAGAGTGAAAGTGAGTTATTTTCACCTTCCTCTACTAGAATAATGTTCATCTCAGTTATCTGTACTAATGGGGAGAACCAGTGGTGTGGAACACTCAGAATGCCTGATAATCATAAAGTCATGAATGCTTGCAAACAATTTATATGCCCAATAGTTTAGTAGCTTCACCTTCTCAGTAATATTTTGCTTCAGTGCACATTAAAATTAGTTTGCATTCCATGTGTACACAGTCTAGATGATAAGGGAACATATCCAGGAAGTATGCAGTAAAGCTTCCAGCCACCCTTACAAATAGATGAGAACAGAGGAGACAACCTGTGCGGTTAACACTCAATTGGCAACATATAAATCTGTTGATATGATGGCAGGTTCAGCAAGAGTGCTGTTTCTATTATTATTATCTTTGTTTCTTCTCCTCTTAATCATATTTAGAATAACCGGAGGCAACTTATGTCCACAGGCACACTGTGAAATCTGATATTTATTACTGAAACAGAAACAAAACTAAGAAATAATACCAGCCACCAGTCACAATCTGATAAACATTACAGCATTAGGTAATTGATTTTTCAGTAAGTTTTTGGGTAGATAGGGAAAAAAATACAGCTTTTTTGTGGATTAATTTTTGTTAACAAAGTGTTGTTTCTGTTTCTGTAATTAAATAATGACATTTAATTAGAAGCATTTTAAATCCTTACTGGTTAAGGAAAAATTACAGAAAAAGTGACATCATTAGCCAGAGGATGGTTTTTGTTAAGATACAACTTCTTAGAATCTTAATGAATGTTTTATGATACAAATTGTATTGTAAATGTTTTTATTAAAATGTTTCCTCTATAACCTTTGAAAAAAATCATTTTAATATAGTCATATGAATACAATGAAACTAAAGTCTGCTGTCAGAACCAACTCTGGGAGATATAGTCTCACTCTATTCTGCCTGGAATATACTACATGCATCAGGCTGCCCTGGAACTCACAGAGATCCATCAGCTTCTGTGTTTAGGAAGTGGTCTTAATGATGTGTGCCATTGCATACAGCATATTGACAACATTTTTAATTAGAAGAAAATATTGTACATGTTTTAGTATTTTGTGACTTAAAAATATCTATTTAAATTTTATTTCTATATCGAACTTGCTGTTATTCATCAATTGTTTGTTTTCCTATCTCTGCTTCTTAGGAAATATACTCTGTTTCCACAGGCTTATATTTAATTTGGTAATTTATACTTATTTGTATTTTCTTTTCTCATAAAGAATTAATATATATATTAATATATTATATATATGTATGTATATATATATGAAATCTTTTGTCATTTTATTAGTTTGTTTTTATTGTATTCTAAAATTTTATTGTTACTTATATTTATCTTTTCTAAATATATAACATGGGGCACATTCAACACATCACTTTCTACATTTACAAATCAGGTCATCATGTGCCATGGTATGCCTGATGTGTTTTAGAGATAAGAGGACAACTTTAAAGAGTCACTTCTTTCTTCTACCATGTGAGTCCCAGAAAAAAAATTTAAGGGTAGAAACTTAGATAGAAAGTATTTTTACCTTCTGGTTTTATTTTTTATTTTTGGCAAGATATATTTTTACTTAAAATAATATTTGAATATCATGTCTTTTTAGTTTATCTTTACAATTAAATGATTTCCTTAGATATAACTTGGTAAATATAATATTAAAAATCATTTTGCAAAAGTTAATTGCAGATTTCTTATGGACCAGATTATTACTCTTCTTTATAAGAAAAATAGTGAAGGCAGGTGTAACCCCTCCATACAGTCTTCATGTTGCTTATATTCTCACAGAAAGGTGATGATGAACAAACAAACAAATGAATGTCAGGCCACTGGGTAATGTGCTGGGAAATAAATACAGAGAAGAGGTAGTCAGATAGTAGAACACAAGTCATTGATTAGATATGATTGTCAGGTATGACATGACTAGAAGGAAACATTGGTCTGACAAGTTAAACTAAGAAGAGCTCAGGGATAAGTGCTTGAACATTGTTTCAAAAAGAGAAAATACAAAAGACAAACAGAATTACTTGGTATGTACCAAGAACAGAAAAAGACCAATAATTTTGAACATAAAGCAATAGAAGGTATGGTTAAAATGTAAATAGAAGCTAGGACAGGACTCAGTTGAGACAGTGCTTGCATAGACTGAGTAAGACCTAGGTTTACATCTACATTTTCCCCAACATAGGTATGTGATACATGTTTCAAATTCTGCCACATAGGAAGTAGTAACAGGAGGATCAAAATTAGAAAGTCATCCATGATAACATAGAGGGTTGAAGGGTTGCTTGTGCTACATAATATTTACTCTAAACAATAAAACAAACAACATAAAAAAGGTTCAAAATAACACTAAAAATGAGTGAATTGAAATAATTATTTGAATTATAATTTAAAATAAAATTTATTTATTATTATTTTATGTGAATATATTAGAATTAAAAAAAATTACTTTGGAATACGGACTTCTGAGGCACCCTGAGACAAAATAAAGAAAGGCATTAAGAAGCCATTACAAAAATCCAATTAAGTGATGATTTAGACGTGCTGAGGTCCTAGGGATAGAGAAAGGCAAAGATGTTCAGATATTATAGAACTGCATTTTGTATGTAAAACTGAATTTGTCAGGATATTATCAATTATGCTACAAAATCTAGAAGGAAAAAAGGGAAGAAAGAAAGATAAAAGGAGAGAAGAGAGGGAGATAAGAAATTCAAAGAAAACTATGAGTTTGGCACTACCATCTTGGAAAGATACAGATTTGATTTCCTATAGTGTACACGATAATAATGATAATGATAATAATGATGATAATAATAATCATAATGAAAGTACATGCCATCTGGGCTTGGGATAAGAAATTCAACTCTGAGCATTGTAAGTTTGATAAGCTTTTGATTGAATTGTATGGCATATACCCAACTTGAATATGATCTTTGTATAGGCGATATAAATATGAGAAATATTAACATATATGTAATTTTTGAAATAATAATAATTTAAATGTTTCAAATATGTATAAAATAAATTTTGATCATATCCATTCACCACTACTTTTCTTTAACTATCCATAATACTCCCATACAATATTACTCCAATAATCATGGCCTCTTATTATAGTGCTATTAATAACATCCTAAGTCTCATTAGTTCTGTGCATGGTTGTAAGTCCATACACTGGATTATGGACAACCTACCTGTTACCATATCTAAGAAGAAAAGTGACTCTCTCTTCCTTGGCATCCATCAACTAACAATAGTTCCTGAGCCAGTTTTGAGGGTTCATTAACCCTCATTCTATCCATTCTGGAACTTTAATTGCCTTGATATTGGGCTGCTAGCCACAGCTGTTGTGAGTAGAAGTGGGAAGCCATTTTGTCATTTTGGGAACTAAGCATCTTATAGCTCTTCTTCCCATTCACTGGTACCTATTCCTTCTGCAATGAGCCTTAAGCCTTGGAAGGGAACTAGAAGTTGATAAAGATGGGTCATTCACTCATGAGCACTGACAGAAACTTTTACTTGGGACTTTGACTAGTTACAAATGTCTACATTAAATATTAACTGCCAAAACAAGACATCTCTAAGTACAAGGTTGTGAGTAGCACAAATATATGGCCATTTAGGAAGCAGTTTTACAACAGAGATAATTAGCAAAACATTAGTTACCAATTAAAAGACCTATGATTTCTTCTACCATCATGGTATAACCAAGTTTACACTAATAGGCAGGAAATACTAATGCTGCAACCTGCCATATATAGAATGAAAAGTACTATTGGTTACCTCCATAACTAGCATGACACCATAGCACCAGTTGACACATCTTGTCATGCAAGTTAGTAAAGCATGCAGGATCCAGCACAGAGTAAGACCAATGATATTTTTTCCCTCTATCTACCTGCTTACCTCCTCTTTCAGACTACATAAGCAATCTATCAAAGAGTGATTTTTTTAGACAGTTCAAGATTGATTCTCTATATCATGCACATAAAATAAGTAGAATCTTAAGCAGCAGATTCTTGCCAACTAGCTCTGGGATGGGAGGTGAACAAAAGCAATAGCAGTACTTGATTTATTATGGGTGCTTCATAGGACCTCCCTGACCAATAAGTCAAAGGGAAGTATCTTATGGTTGGCGCCTATATTTCTTTACTAACTTATGTCTTCTGGAAACCACATTGTCCATTCATACAGAACACTTCTATTCAAACTCTATTTTATGTATGTTAATAATTTATAATTGGATTATATACTAGTATATTTCTATAAGCCTTTTTCATATATCCTTACTTCATTAACCCACCCCTACCCTCACTTTCCCCCTAATCCCTTATACTCAAAACAAAACGTTGCATCTCAGAAGCTGTTTCATGTTTTCAGTACGAGGTGAGCATGTCTGTTAAAATAAATACATGTGTACAAAAGTCCCATTAATAGATTTAATGATAGAAAATAGCTACACATGTTTGAGTGATTGTTAAGAGATTATAATATACCTTACAAGACAGCAATCCATCCAGAGTAACTCTTGCTTCCTAGCAGACATTGTAACTCAATTTTATTAGATGAGTTTCTGTTCTACATGTCAGCATTTTCTAGGTGCTGTCATAGGCATTTCTGCAAGAGATACCTACAGTCATAAACTCTTATTTGTATTTTATCAAAACTCTATTCTTATGTATTTTTTATCTGTCTATCTGTATGTCTATCTGTTTATCTATCTGTCTATCTATCTATCTATCTATCTATCTATCTATCTATCAATCATCTTTCTATCATATATACATCTAGTCTCTCATTTGCCTACTTTTCTGTGTTTTTATCTAGCTTGCTAGCTATCATTTTATTTTTCCTGTTTTCTTGTTTTTTGTTTTTATATACTTGATACATGTTAAAGTTATCTGAAAGAGGAACCTCACTTAAAAACTGCCTCGATCAGTCTTCCTATAGGCATATCTGTGGTAGCTGTTTGTGAATAATGACTTACATTGAGGTGTCCCACACACTGTACTTTGTTTAACCTGTAGGATAGTGGTCCTAAGTTGTATTAAAAAAGGTGACTCAAAGAGCCATGAGGATTAAACCTATAATCTTTATTTAAACATGACTTCTGTTTCAGTTCCTACCTCCAGCTTCTTCCCTTGAATTCCTGACCTGACTTCCTTCAAAATATACTGTGATAGAACATGTTGCCAAAAGAAGAAAGAAAGAAAGAAAGAAGAAAGAAAGAAAGAAAGAAAGAAAGAAAGAAAGAAAGAAAATAACCTTTGTTTCAAGTTCCTTTTTGGGCATGGTGTTTTATCACAGCAATGTGATCTGTCTGACCATTAATCATCTGTCATGTTGTATAAATCTCTTTGACAGATACAAGATAATCCATGGGGTCAGTGAGTATAAGACAACCCATATAGGAAAGAGAGAGAAAGTAGCACTGAAGGCAGAAATGAAAATGCATTTCCAGAACTGTCTAATTAAATGACTTTACACTACTGCACACACATACACATACACACACACACACACACACACACACACACACACACACACACAGACACATAGGAGTCATGTTGTAAGTACTCAGACTATTCTGAAAGTCAGTTAGAGGACAGAAATGACATTTTTGACCCCAAATATACTATTTGAAATTTAAATTTAATAGATATACACACAATCCAATGGCTAATCTAGTTCTCAGAGAATTTCATTGTTGTTTCTGGCACCTTTGGTAGGTGTGGTTGTTTGAATATGCTTGGCTGAAGGAATGACACTCTGGAGTTGTGGACTTGTTGGAGTACATGTGGCCATGTAGGAGAAAATGTGTCACCGTTGGGGTTGGCTTTGGGAGCTTCCTCCTAGCTCCCTCCTAGCTGCCTAAGGATGTCAGTCATCTAAAGTTTGCCTTCAGAACAAGATGAAGAAAGCTCAGCTCCTCCTGTACCATGCCTGCCTAGGCACTGGCATGACCACACCTTGATGATAATGGACTGAACCTCTGAAGCTGTAAGCTGGCCCCAATTAAATGTTGTAAGAGTTGCCTTGGTCATGGTGTCTGTTCACAGCAATGGAAACCTAACTAAGATAATTGGCATACTCATTGAATTATTTAGACCTTCTATTTATTCTCAGTGTAAAATTTCCAACCTTCACCTATATTTATTTTTCCAGACCTTGAAATTTTTCTTCTTAGGCATTTGATTACCTTGTAAAACTATTTATAATACCATTGAAACAATGGACAATTAGAAATACTTAGCCTTTGCTGTTGAATATACTAATAATCTTCATCTTGCATTTCATTAGTCATAACACCTGTATGTACACCTGACTCAACTATTCTATTCTTTAGTTAGTTTGTGCTGAGGCGATTCTCATGACACTAGCATAAAACTATGACTGTGTATCTTAATTACATGTCACTCAGTGAGATCCACAGAACATAAAATATTCTTAGCCTTTTAAAATACAGCCACTTAATGATCAGATGTATGAAACATCTGTTTTTGTTGTTGTTATTGCTTTGTAGGTAAATAATGTAGCCACCACAATCAAAAGATCGCTCCCTTTTAACACCTACCAACTTCTAAAATGATATTTGCTGGTTTCTTATATATGTGTTTTCAGGGGTGACCATTTGGTATTTGATAATCAATTGATGTATGTGCACTTCCCTGGGGAAGACTATTTCTTAACTCAGAATTCCTTCTTTGCCTATAGTTTTATTGAGGACTTGAGAGGACGGCTTTGTTTATGTTAATATGTCTATTGTTGTCAACCTTGTTTAGCCCACGTAGAGGCATTCATATTGGTGAGACTCTATAGGTATAGCAGAAATGTTTTATGCATTAGGAATACCCAACCATACACACAAGCACAGGGACACATGCATACACACACACACACACACACACACACACACACACACACACACACATTCATATAATAACATTTTTTAAAGGCCAGAAGTTTAAAAGAAATCAGTTATGGGTACAATGGAAGATCTGAAGGAGGCTAAAGGAAGAAGAGGATAATGTAATCTAAAAGTATAGTTACCAATGAATTGACAGAAGGTGGTGACCCCTGTGGTTTTATTAGGGAAAGGCTGGAAGAAGGTGAGGAGGAGGATGACCCTGTAGGAGGACCAGCAGTCTCAATTAACCTGAATTCCCCATACTATTCAGACACTGAACCACCAACCAGGCAGCATACACCAGCTGATATGAGGCACCCAGCACATATAAAACAGTGGACTACAGGGTCTGGGTTCAGTCAGAGAAGATGCACCTAACCCTCAAGAGACTGGAGGTTCCAGGGAGTAGGGAGGTCTGGTGGGGTGGGGAGTAGGAGGTAGGGGGTGGCGGTGGGGACATCCATGTGGAGAGTGGGTGTGGGGAGGAGGTATGGGATGTGGAACAGTCAGAGGATGGAAGAGGAGTGGAATAAAAGCTGGAATGTAAAATAAGTTTAAATAAAATTAAAAAATAAAAACTAAAAAAATAAAATCTGAAACTATTTCTGAAAAAATGAAAAGCTAATGCAACAAAAATGAATATTGATGATGCATTAATATTTATTATCTATTAGCTATTGAATTTTGTATTCGAATTTTGTGTATGTTATATGAAGGATTCTACTGCATTATTCTCTTAAAGAACCTTGATAAAGCCACCATAGGGAACACTATGAGAAGATCATGGCTTTGATGGATCTCAATCAGCGAAGAGGCCTTTTCATCTGGTTTAGGCTTTGGAAACTGGGAAGTTTTATAACTTAAACAATAATCAATAAAACACAGTAATTTATTTTGCTCATATAGCAAATAATATAAAATGTAGTACACAAACTAACACAAATGAACCATCTTATGGTTTGCAGGATGCAGTATCAAGATGCTAGCAGAGTTATTTCTTTGGGGAGAATTTAGTAGTTTAGAATACGTTCTAACACAAGGAGGGAAACTATACCCTGGAAAAAGCAAGAAAGTAATCTTTCAACAAACAAAAAAGAAGTTAGTCACACAAACGTAATTCCACCTCAAACAACAAACATAACAGGAACCAACACTTTTCCTTAATATCTCTTAGCATCAATGGATTCAATTCTCTGAAACAATTACATAGACTAGCAGACTGAATATGTAAACAGAACACAGCATTTTGCTGCATACCATAAAATAACCTCAGTGACAGAGAGAGACGCTACCTCAGAGTGGACTGGAAAAAAATTTCCAAGCAAATAGTCCCAGGAAACAAGCTGGAGTAGCTATTCTAATATTGAATAAAATTGACTTCTAATCAAAAATTATCAAAAAGAAGAGGAAGAAAACTTCATACTCATCAAAGGAAAAATCTACCAAGATGAAATATTAACTCTGAACATTTTTGTTCCAAATGCAAGGGCACCCACATTCGTAAAAGAAACTTTACTAAAGCTCAAAGCACACATTGCACCTCACAATAATGGGAGTCTTTAAGACCCCACTCTGATCTATGGACAGATATGGAAACACACTAAATAGAGACACAGTGAAAGTAACAGAAGTTATGAACCAAATGGATTTAACAGATATCTATAGAATACTTCATCATAAAACAAAAGAATATACCTTTTTCTCAGCACCTCATAGTACCTTGGCCAAAACTGACCATATAATCAGTCATAAAACAGGCCTCAACAGATACAAGATTATTGAAATAATCCCAGGCATCCTATCAGATCACCACAGATTAAGGCTGGTCATCAATTACAACAAAAACAACAGAAATCCCACATACACATGGAATCTGAACAACACTCTACTCAATGATAACTTGGTCAAGGAAGAAAGAAAGAAAGACATCAAAGACTTTTTAGAATTCAATGAAAATGAAGGCTCGTAATACCAAAACTTATGGAACACAATGAAAGCAGTACTGAAAAGAAAAATCATAGCTTTGAGTGCCTACAAAAAAGAAACTTGAGAGATCATGCGCTAGTAGCTTGTCAGCATACCTGAAAGCTCAAGAACAAAAAGAAGCAAATACACCCAAGAGAAGTAGCAGAAAATAATCAACCTCAGGACTGAAATCAACCAAGTACAAATAAAAAGAACTATACAAAGAATCAACAAAACCAGGAGATGGTTCTTTGAGAAAATCAACAAAATAGATAAACCCTTAGCCAGACTAACCAGAGGGCACAGAGACATTATTCAAATTAGCAAAGTCAGAAATGAAAAGGGAGATATAAAAAGAGAAACTGAGGAAATTCAAAAAATTCATCAGATCCAAAAGCCTATACTCAACAAAACTTGAAAATCTGAATGAAATGAATAATTTTCAAGACAGATACCAGACACCAAAATTAAATCAGGATCAGATAAATCATCTAAACAGTTCCATAACCCCTAAAGAAGCTGATGCAGTTATCAAAAGTCTCCCAACCAAAAAAAAAAAAAAAAAAAAAAAAAAAAAAAAAAGCCCTTGACCAGATGAGTTTAGTACAAAATTTTATCAGATTTTCAAAGACCTAATACCAATACTTTTCAAAGTATTCCATAAAATGAAAACAGAAGGAACAATACCCAATTCGTTCTATAAAAGCACAGGTACACTGATACCTAAACCACACATCAGACCAATTTTCCTTATGAATCAATATTCATATATTGCAACAAAAATACTCAATAAAATTCTCGCAAATCAATTCCAAGAACACATCAAAACAACAATTCACCATGAACAAGTAGCCTTCGCCTAATCTTGAATGAGAAGAAAGTGCTAAGTCAAAGTCATTTGTATACGTAAAATGTTTTGCATTCCTCGTGAACAGATATACTTCTACAAATACCACTGAAATTTAGGTAACATTCAATATTTCCAATAAGAATGTTTTTATCCTTGTTTCAGATATTTATAAATAAATATATGATGATATAGGATGATGAGAAGCCAAGTTCATAGTCAACTGGATTATAATTGAAGATTTATAGCCACGAAAACTCTGAGGTTAAATACGGTGTATATTCTAAAGACAATGATGAATGGCAAAATTGCTTTCACAGAACTTTTTAAATACTACAAACAAACACCACTTACAAAACAACTCGTACTCAATACTTAATGATAAACCTGTTTAACATTACACTATCTGCCAATAAGACCCTCTAACTTTGATTTCTTTGATTCAAAAGTAAATGATTTTGCATGTATTGTTACTTTAAGTTCAGAAAATAAAAATAAGCTTTGTGTTCAAAAATTCATTAGATAATGTGTTAGAAGCATATCTCCCATATGTGGAGTTTTATTTTATTCATTTTATTTTCCAAACATGTTTTGTTTAATAACTGAAAAATATGAGCTTGTTCATTTTTTTCTGCAAATTCTCTTTTGTAATGAGAAATGTCAGCCAATTCACAAATTGTAGTAATTATCATAATAATAATATTAAACTGTAGAATCTATTGGCTCCCAACTCCTGATTTTTATAAGTACTTCTTTTTTAGACAAATAAACCTAAGCATTTAATGATGTTCTTGCATACACAATAGATTATCAGTATTCTATTCCTGATTGAATGGAGAGGATTAGAGAATCGAGGTATATAAAAAAAAGCAAAGAGAACTGCAAATGTTTGAGAAATCTGGAATTGAAAATAATGCTTCAGTGTTGGCTGCTAGAGCCTAAGAGACAATTCTTATAGCTCAAAGCCTTGGCCAAAAGCTTATGCCTGTGAACTAGTCACTGTTATAACACAGGTGCTAGCTCCCATGTTACTCTTCAGGCTTGTATTCATTGACAATCAGAGCCCAGAAGAACTTTTCTACTTCTACCTCCACACAGAAAGCAGAGATGTGGAAACCTTCTTATCTGCTTGTAGAGAAATGCTGAAAGAATCACAGGAAACAAGACAAATTTGAAGGAATGACAGTGAAATTGTAAAATGAATTTGATTATCAGGTCTTAACAATATTTTCCTGTCTATATGTGTGGTTGTCAGACTTTTAAGTATATTTCACTGACATGTGAAAAATAGTTTGTCCTCACTTGCCTTTAGGTTCTGAGATGTTTTAATTGCATATAAGTTAATTATATCTTAAAGGTTTAAAACCCTGATTGATTTTGATCACATTCTTCCCAATCCTCCAGTTTCTCACGGATTATAATCCACCTCCCTAACTACCAAAAAAAAAGAAAGAAAGAAAAGCAAGTAGGAAAAACAAGTGAACAATAACAAAAAGACAAAAATATAAATATGAAATAAATATAAAAAATAACATAGGAAGTCAATTTTGGGTACTCCTGAGTAAACATTGGGCATGCCCTCTCACATTACTCCAGTGGACAAAGCTTATTTTCCCATTCTTGCAGTTTACCAATTCTAATTATCTTCTTGGTTAGAAGTGAGAAAATTAATTTAAAAAAAAAAAAAAAGTGAGAATCCATGCTTGCTTGCCTTTGAGAGTACTGGGCGGGATATTTTGTTTGTTTGTTTGTTTGGTTTGTTTTTGTTTGCTTGCTTGTTTGTTTTTTGTCTGTGCTTTCTTTGAGCATACTGTCATAGTGTCTGTTAGTTGATACACTTATTATCACTGCCTTGTTTAGATGGTGATGTTTCATTGCTGTCATCAACTCATCAACCGCTTCTGGCTCTTACAGACTTCTCTTCTTCAGCATGTAATCCTGAGTCATGAAGAGAGGAGTTTGATGAAGACATATTTAGTGTTTTAGTCAGTAGAAGGTAGCTTTTAGTTTGGAACTAGCTCAATTTCTTCATATCTGATGGCAGAAATAATTCTTCAGGAAAAGGGCCTTACTGGAAGGTAACCAATGGCCTCGATAATGTCTTGTAGTGTTCATGAGAAAGTCAATGACACCTTTTTAACCAGCTACTCAATAATATAATGAAAATGTGACACATTTACAAAATAGAAGAGTATTTAGCTTAAAAAAAAGTTGTATTATGAAATTTGAAAAAATAATCATCTCGAGTGAGGTAATACACACCCAGAAAGAAAAGCATTGCATGTTTTCTCAGATGTGTAGATGTTAGCTTTTAAGCTTTAGAGATGTGTAGTAAAATCTAAGTGATTGCAAAGGGTAAATAGCTAGTAAAAGATTAAGTTAGGAAGAGGGAAATCTTCCAGAGAATAAAGAAATAGAATAGTTTCATAAAGGAAAATTCAAATGGGATATTAGAATAGAAGGATTAAGGGAGAGGAAATGACAAAGCAGAGTAAATGAGGAAATATTGCCTTTAAAAAAGCTATGTGGAATCCTATTGCTGTAGAAGTGTCCTGAAACACACAACACACACAACACACACACACACACACACACACACACACACATGCTCACACAAACGCGTACACACACACATATGTTTATAATATGAATATAAATAAATATATACACATAAAATAAAATATGCATGTACAAGATGGCATATTCCAGTATTTGTTGCCAACGTCCCTACAAATTGTTATATTTTTCTCGTACAAATTGAGAGGACTGAAAGAACTTTCAAGGTTACCTGGAGTGATAATTTAATATTGCCTCGTACACTATTTTCAAAACAATCTAAGTTGACTATATAATGACTACAGTACTGGTGAAAAGGCTTCTAACTCCAGAGGATTGAATAAATCCCCTCAACAAGATGGAGACCTCTCCTGACAATGCCTCATGTTTTAAGCACTTGAGAGAAGCTAGATCATGCATCCAGGAAAAAACCAAACATGATTGTGCTGCTAAAGGAACGTACCAATAAAATGACTCCTTAAAACAGTCTGTTCCCAGGAATCAGCATCTGTAGCTCTATTCACTTACAAACATGATTCACAAATCAGCAACAACAAACAGGTCAATCAAGAAGAAAAAGCAAGAACATCTTTGCCAGTCTCCCGAGTCCGCAGAAGTGGCAAGAAGCCTTCTCAACACAAACAGAAGTTTTGTTTGGTGTGTTTCTCTTTATTAAGTCATGACAAACAATGACCAAAAAATAATGGTAAGTCATTCCAATAGCATGTAGTCAGTGAATGAAAGCATCAGAAAAGCCCAGTGATGATCATCAAAGAATGGCAAGGCATACCAACATCATCCAGCATCCTCCACTGTCTGTTGGGCTACATTTATATCCTTTCCAAACATCTGCTCTAACAAAACCTCACATGCTCTTTCTCCAGGCTGCCTCCAGAAAAACATGATATATCTTCAGCAAAAAAAAAAAAAAAAAAAAAAAATCCTCTCATAAGACAGTTTCAAAAAAAAAAAAAAAATCACATGACAAAACTGAGTCTCCAGAGAAACCAAAAATTTTCATTTCAGTAAAGTTAACTCAAATTATTTGTTTCCATTAAAAATTTAAAGCAGGGCAGTGGTGGCACATGCCTTTAATCCCAGCACTTGGGAGGCAGAGGCAGGAGGATTTCTGAGTTCGAGTCCAGCCTGGTCTACAGAGTGAGTTCCAGGACAGCCAGGGCTACACAGGGAAACCCTGTCTCGAAAAACCAAAAACCAAAAAAAAAAAAAAAAAAAAAAATTAAAAGATAATAATAAATAACATTTACATTGCTGGAATATTAAAAAAAAATGTAAAGACTAGTACAAGTCTTGCTTTAAGATATGTTTTGGAACATCTTCTTCATCCATTTCCTTATCTAGTTATTGGCTGTTCTGCAGCACAATCCACTTTTGGTGCATGCCCCAGTTCAACAGAGAGAAGCTTTCATTTTTATATAAATTCAGATAAAATATGTTAATCTGTAGTGTCTAATAGGGACACTTGTGTGTGTAACTGTGTGTGTGGGGGGTGTGAGTGTGTGTGTGTAAGGTTTTAAGGGAATAGGTTTCTATGATATTTTTTAAATGTATGTAGTGTTATTTATACCTCCATCCAATTCCTCTTCTACCATTCCCTCTCATTTTCCACCCAAACTCAACCCTTTCTTTTCTACTTTTATATTTGTGCCTTATGCCACTGGGTTCAAGCTTCCTTCCATTGCAAATATGCCCACTAATCCTTATTAATTTTCTGACCTTTATGAATGTTTTATGTGCAACATATATATCTAAAGACTTAAAACTAACATACACCCATGGGAGAAAACTTAATACATTTGTCTTACCTAGTTTGTCTTATTACATTCAGCATGAATGTTTCTAGATTCATACATTTATCAATGAATTTCAAAGTTTCATTTTATTTAGAAAAATGAATAATATTCCTTTGTGTATGAAACACATTTTCATCATTTACTCATTAGTTGAGTGATATCTCAATTGTTTCAATTTCTTGGGTTATATAGAGCAAGTATGAACATAGAAATGTGAATATTAGTATAGTGCTATCTAGAGTCCTTTGGGTATATGTACAAGAATGATAAAGCTGAATCCTGTGATAAAACAATTTATATCACTTGAGGATTCAGCATACTAATTGCATCAGTTTGTCTTTGACCTGTAATGAATAAATTTTCTTTCCCATATTCATGTCAAGAATTGTATTCATATTTTTATATTAGACATTCTGATTGGGGTAACATGAAATACCAAAGTTTTTATTTATAATTATACATTGCTAAGGATGTTTAGAATTAAAACTATTTGATTAGATATTATGAAACTTAAGAAAAAAGGCCTATGTATGGAGGCTTCAATCCCCCTTAATGGGGAAATAAAATAATCAGGGAAGCAGAGGGAGGGAGGGACTTGGGTGAAAGATAGGTCAGGAGGGAAAATGGGGAGTAGGACAGGATCAGGTATAGGGGGAGATAGGAAAGAAGCCCAGAGAGCCAGGAGAATGTGTAGAAATATGCAGCAATGTGGGGTGGGGAACAGAGAGGACCAATAGAAAGTCTCAGATGGCAAGGATTTAGGAGGACCCAGTGGCGATGACAGCCAAACGACCAACATGGAGAGATGGAATATGAAGAAATCATCTCTGGTAGATAGACATGGCCCCAGTTGAGGGATGGGACCATCCACCCATCTCAAAAATTTTAAGCCAGAACTGTTGCCATCTAAGGAAATGCAGGAACAAAAAAATGAAGCAGTGACTGAAGGAAAGGCCATCAGGTCTGCCCCACCTTTGGATCCATTCCGTGTTGCAGATACCAAATCCCCAAAACTATTATTGATTCCAAGATGTGTTTGCTTACAAGAACCTGGCAAGATTGTCCTCTGAGAGCTTCTATTAGCACCTGACTAAGACAGATGCAGATACTTATAGCCAACCATTGGACACCAGGGACCCCTATGGAAGAGTTAGGGGGAAGAATGTAACCTCATAGGAAGAACTAATTGGACCCCTCTGAGATGCCCTGGACTAAGCCATCAACCAAAGAGGATACAAGTAGCAGAGTACTGCCTTGTTTGGCATCAGTGGGAGGGGATGCACTTGAACCTTCTTGAGGCTTGATGCCCTAGAGAAGGGGGATGCTAGAGGGGTGAGGAGGGAATGGATGGGTGCACGGCATGGCTCCCTCTTAGAGGCAAAGAAGAACTGGAGTAGGGGCTCATGAGGGGAGGACCGGAAGGGGGGAAACATTTGAAATGTAAATAAAATAATTAATAATAACAATAACAATAGAATAGTAAACCTTCTTAAAATATTTTTATTACATTTCTTTCCCACCAAACTGTTTATAGTGCTCTACCTTTATACTCCTCATATTTGTGTCATTTAAAAAATGAAGTTATCAATATCAATTTATGTTGTCAAATATTTTTAGATATGTGGTCTTCACCTGGAATTACCAGAGGGTACACTCTTAAAACGACTCTCGCTATCTCAGCAGCAATCAAATTTTAATAGTTCTTTAATTATGGATGGGACTTGTTTGCCCAATGGCTGTCTCCATGCTGGGATTTGGTATGGCTGGGGCTTTACACTGGTGTTATGCATACTGTCAGAATCTTTGTGAGTTCACATTTTCAAGTCCACTAATATGTCACAGAAGACACTGCTTCCCGGTAGTCACCCATTGTTTCTGACTCTTAGTTTTGCCATTCCTCCTCAGCAATGATCCATGGGCCTTGGGAAGTGTCATTGAAGTACATATGTTCGATTTAGTGTTAAGTCCATATTCTTCTATTTTCTTCTCCTTGGTCAATTATGGGTTTCTGTGACAGTCACCATTTATTAAAAATAGAAGATTCTGTGAAGACTGAATGATGTATTTATTTGTGGATATGATGATCTTATTCAAAAGAGATTTAGTACTGCATTAATTTAGCAGGATAATGTGGTATTCATAGGACCTCTAACCTGTCTCATTATAATTTCCTGACTTGATAAAAGTACCAGACATTGGTTTTGCTTTGTAGAATGAGACATAAATCGATATTTTTTTTAAAAAAATATGCTTGTTTACTCTGATGCTGTTGATGTGACTATTATATCCTTGAATGTGCCTTTCCATGTCAATTATCATCATCACTCACAGGGTACACAGCTGGATACTTTTCAAGTATCTAAAAGACTGCAATGAAATATAGCCAGTTCAATATGAAGTTAATTATTCTGTACTTTGTGACTTGGTTATATAATATCTTCAAAATTAAGCCTTAAAATTATGCTCTAAATGTTAACCAAGATCACCAGTAAAAGCTGGTCATCTTTTTGGGTCTTTCTGGCCTCCATTTGCATAGAATACAAAGTTATCAACCATTCTTAGTACTGAGCCTTTCATTTCCTAGCCTCTGCTTCTAGCAGAGACAATTTTGGCCAGTTATAGGACAACTCCATTTTAACTCATTCTCTCTCTCTCTCTCTCTCTCTCTCTCTCTCTCTCTCTCTCTCTCTCTCTCTCTCCTCCTCCTCCTCCTCCTCCTCCTCCTCCTCCTCCTCTCTTCTCTTTCCCTCTCTCTACTTCTTCACATTAGACAGACAGAAATATAGGTAGATATAAATATACATGTGAATAGAGACAGAAATCATAGAGCTGGACTTAGGGATAAAGATAGAAAAAATGATATATTGATATGTAGATGGATAGATAGATAGAGAGAGCTACATAGAGAAATAGATAAATAGAGATAGAGATAAATGATATAGAGATATGATATTTTCATGGTCACAAAGAAACAGGTTCGTAGTCCTGAGATGTTCTGTAGATTTTTCTGCCCTACCTACCATCATTCATTAGTGTTATGTTGGGATTATAACCATATATGTGTGGTGTGTGTGTGTGTGTGTGTGCATGTACATGTGTGTATGAATATATATGTATACATATATATGTATATATATATATATATACATCATATATTCTAAGAAATACTTATAGTCTATCTATATCTATCTATCTATCTATCTATCTATCTATCTATCTATCTATCTATATTGCATCCCTAACTTGTCACATATCTTACCTCAGCCTAACCATTCATTTTTGTTATTCTCTTTTATCTCACTAAAATGTTCTTTTTCACCTACTTTGAAAACTCATTGGCCCTATGTAATATCCTTAACTCTATGGATGTCCCAAATGAAACACATTTAACTCTGACATTTGATATTTGATAAGTAAAATGAAAAGAGGGTATGAAATAATGGTAACTTAAAAAAATTATATCCTGGAATAAAAATAAACATATGTTCTTACAAATGTAATTATGTTAAATTTGCTTAGCTTACATTTCAGATTTAGTGCTGGGGTGATACTTAACTGAGTAAATCAACGTCTATGCAAGTCTGCATACTTAAGTTTGCATGTTCTTATCTATGTAAATGCCAGACACAAAAGTGCCAGGGGTTATAATCCCAGCATATTAGTGAATGACATTAGGCAGGTGAAAAGAGTCTGTAGAAAATTTCATGGCAGCCAACCTGGGTAATATACAGATTCACCTGACAGTGGAAGAAGAAGACCTCTAATCTGGGAATCTGGGGGTAATTTGCTTTCTCTTTTATTCATGACAGAGTGCCCTCCTTTCTTCAGTTTTGTTCTCAATATACCAATAATTTCTCTTTCCAGCATAAGATTATGTTTTTCTAAGTAACTATCAGTTCTTATTTCACAATCTCAAGGTCCTATTAAAAATTTAATCAACTAATATTAATTTTTATTTATGTTATGCAAGTTATGTTTTTTCTGGTATGTAGGAAAAGGAAATGACAAGGAAAGAAAGAGAGAAAGGGAGAAAAGAAAGAGAAAGGATCTTAAAAGGCTTCAGCTCATACATTGCTATAGGATCTCCAGTCTGAAACCCATAAAGCAGGTGGTAGGTGGGCTGAAAATCAAGCATAGAGTCTGTCCTCATGCTACACAATTTCTTCCTCTTTGGGAAATCTTTGTTTACTATTCACTCAGTAACTGTATTTAATTTTCTATACTTAAATCACCTTTATATTAATCACATATACAGTACTTCTTCAAACCTCCTCAGACCTCCACACGGTCATTCTGAGATTGATGTGTGAATTAACTACTATTCCCCACACCTTAGGTACCTTGGTTAACAAGGCAATAAATGAAATGTATCATTGCACAATATAATTTCTATCACATATGTTTCATTCATTTAAGAGTATATTTGTGCATGATATTATTAGTCCTCCCGCATTTTGTGCCCTTGTACACTACTGAAAACTATTTTCCTTACTTCTCAATTAAAGTACTATTTAGAAAATCTACCTCATTTCAATATCTCAAATATTTGAGTTTTGTTTTTATTATAAAAGTTATGTGAATGGATTTTTATTTGCTGGTAGAAATGGGTTTTGTCCTATCAAATATAGTTAAATCATGGTATATTTTAGAGATTTAAAACACAGTTTTAGTAAAATAAATATGACTGTGAGACCTTTTGTTTAGTATTTATCAGAGGTATTATTCAATTCACACTAACTTTTCAGAATTTTCAGTCAACATTTTTCCAAGTTATTAAAACAAAGTCATCATCCAACAGGCAATCAAAATAATTTACTTGGTAAGGTTGATAGCAGGAATTTTGAAATTTTGTTTTAAAAGTTCAAAATAAAGGGAGTGGCTAGTGGTTATTAATAAAACAAACAGTGCCATCTACTGACCACAGTGTCCAAGAAAAACCCTAATGTTGAATCACTGTCTTCCACTGAGAGGTGAATACAATAGTCATTCACAGACATTCTGGATCTTCCAGGAATTTTTATTTACTTCAAGGATCCCTCCTAAATCTTTCGTTCTGCCAGCTGAAGTGTGTTTTGCATGTACTTAAATCAAATGCTGGACACTTTGCAAAGTAACTGTCCTCAAGGAACAGATTTTAAAGTGTCTTTGTGCTAAAATGTGTGATACAGAAGAGAAGTAGCTAAACCTTTCCCCTAACACAATTTGCGTATATGGTTCAGTAACTGCAAAAATGTGATATCAATGAGACCACAAAACTTAAAAAAAAAAGAGGACCCCACAATGATTGTAAATCTAAAATATTTAGTGTGGTAATAAGTGGGACAGTGTGAAGCACACATCATTACAGGTACAGTATGTAGAATTAGGGTGATCCTTCATCGTCTTTTAATTCATGTGCAATTGCTTAGAAAAAAATAACATTGAAAACATTATAGACAAAAATATTCCAGAATAACATGAATTAAATTTTTTCGTATTATGTATATGCGTTGTGTGTTTGTGTCTTTGTGTGTGTGTGTCTTTCTGTTTTTCTGTCTCTCTGTCTTCCTGTCTCTGTCTTCTGCCTCCATCTGTATCTCTTTCCCCGCTCTCTGTGTTTATGTGTGTGTATATTGTGTGTGTGTGTATGTGTGTGTGTATGTGTGTGTGATGTGTGTGCATATGTTGTCTATGTGTGCATGTCATGGCATACATGTAGAAATCAGAGGATAACTTATGGGGTCATTTTAATCCTTTCACCATCTGTGTTCACAGGTTCAAGCTCAGGTCACTGGGCTTAACATTAGATTTTCTTACCTACTGAGCCATCTCACCCAGGTTTGTTTTGTATAATAGAAAATCATTTTCAGTGCTTAAGATTAAACTCATAGTCTTCCATACACTTGATCTCTAGATTAATGAGCCACACCCCCAGCGGCTGGTTTAATTATTAAAGGATAGTACTAACTAAAAGACAAGTGAATCATAGGCGTAGTCATAGTGGTCTGTCCCCTGAACCTCCACCCAGCTGACACTCTGTTCTGGAAGATATCTGTACTCCCCCTAAACACCTATGCTCCGCGTCATCCCTTTCCCCACATCCTGCCCTTTTGTGTATATAACCTGTGTGTGAAAAAGTAAAGATTACGATCTGAAAAAAAAAAAAAAAGAAGAAGAAGCAATGGTTTTCTATGTGATTCACAAGCTGTGTTGCAAAGCATCTGGAATCAGAAAGGAAGAAAGCAAGCTTGAGCTCAATGCAGCATCTCAAAGAATAAATGGTGGATCCATAGACTATTGTCCAGGGAGCTCCTGGAGATGTATTCCAAACCCTCTGCCAGGATTGATGCTGCCCTGCTTCTCTGAACTTGTTTCTTTTCACATCCCCAGAAACTGCAACTTCAAGACACTAAAATTGGAAATTAGGCCAATGTGCAAATTACTTATATCTTGTGTTGTCATCTCAGTGTCCTGGACCATCAATAAAATCTGTCTTTTTTTTAATTGGAATACTGTTTGACTAAAAACAATAGGCACTACCTGGCAATCTATTATCAACACAGAATTTTATTTTATGACAACTAGAATTTTACTGATTCATTTGCTACTTTCATGGAGTCCTTCAAAGCAGTACATAGTTGCAGTGTGCTTCTTCTGTAGTACATCATGTCAGTTGGAGGTTAGAGTATCTTTGCTTAGCAATAAATCATGAAAATAACAGCCATTGGAAACACATGGTGACTTTGTATTTCAATTCTAACCTTAAGAATAAGAAGTTTCTTATTATTAAATTTTTAGTATTTTAAAATTATTTTTATCTCTTGAGTGGGTATGATAAGAGAATGTTGATAGAATATAGGCATTTACAAGAAATGATTAAATTCACAGCTTACAAGTTATTTTTGTTAATAGCTCCTCAATATGAACTTTCACTGCACTTTGGTTTAATAATTTGAGGAAAGAATCTGGTTAGAAGGTGATGAAAAATAACAGCCTTCCACATACTGCAAAGCAAAAGGACTTCATTCACAAACAGGACTTTCACTGGAGAACTGATTACCCTTAGCTTGAAGTCATAGGGCTTTGTCGACAATCAAACATAATTGCTAAAATGTTTGTAAGCTCGTAGTCTTATCTTAAGATAATAACGTTGACATCTTTGGCAAAAGTAGTGTCAATAATTGTATAGCAATATTTTATATAATGAAATGTCATTTTAAACTACAGTGATGTGTTGGTTCCCTATGTCCTGTGGTAGCTAAAAAATAACCAAATTAAAATATTTTACCATGATAAAGAAAATCTGTAAATATTACTTATGTGGAAAATTCCCTTCTGCATAAATAAGTAAACTCATTTGATAATGTAGCATTTATTTGTTTACAGAGAATGTACTGTATATGATAGCAAATATCTTTGGAGAAGAGAGGCAGAAGGAGATACAAAAAAGGAAGAAGACATGAACCCAGGGCAGAGGGAGATTTCTCACCTTGAAGCTTGAGTGTTAGGGCCACAAGCAAGTAATTTTGCAAAAGCTACAAGAGGCCGCCATCCTATTGTGATGCAGTGATACAGATTCATCTATGTGTCCTAAAGCACGAGAAAATTCATTCCTGTTACGTCACACAACTGATTCTGTGGGAATTTGTTATCCAAGCCATGAAAAAATAATACATTCAGAATATAACCCTGGGAACTTTATCTTTCTGTAATTTAATATTCTACTTCATAATAGTATCATTTTAACACACGCTATTACTTAAACTCAACTAACCTGAAAAATACAGCCCTGAGATTTATTTTTCCTTAAATTATTTTTTGTTTCCACTGGCTTTATGCAAAGTTAATATGCAAGTATTTCAGAACTGGAGATTAGCTGTTATTTCTATTGGAATGACTTTCCTCATATGACATAATATTCAACTCTTGCCCTCTTCATTTATTAGTAAATAGTTTTCTCCCTCATTTTACATATTTATACAATTCTATTTGCACTACACACACTTTAGTCTATATAACATAATAATTGTATCCTGCTAACTTTATTTCTTTCAAAATATAATTTAAAGCTCTAATCTATTATGTAATGTAATTAATTGCTCTGCTTATATTTTGCAAGCTTCCTCCTCTCTCTAGCATATATGATTAATGAAGTATAAAATATTATCTCTTTGATTTGTTAATTTATTTCTGGTGCACATAAAACAGGCTAGCACTTAGTTATTCTATAGAATTTTCATAAATTAATTTGCAGAGCATAGCTACAAACCTATTGCAATGAAATACAGATTCGGATAGCATGAATCATACTAAAATTTATTTCAACTTTCAATTTGGATTGAAATAATATTACATTTTCAATGTTTATTCTGATTTCTTATTTATAAGAAAAGAAACCCCCTCAAACATTGTTAACTGAGCCACAGTGTTTACAATATTTGGTCCTCTTATTGGAGTGCTTAGTAGAAATTTTTCTCTACACGTTAAGAAAAATTATAAGAGAATCTTTCTTTTCTTTAGTAAAAGAAGATATTTTTTGTAAGAACACTTAGCTAAATGCATGTTTTCTACTGCTATTCGTAGAACTGCAAAATAGGGCCTAGTACCAGGGGGAGTAAGGAAGACCATGCTCTAAAGTGAAGGGCTTGATACTGGCATTAAGGTACAGTAGAAGAGAGTCACAGCTAAGAACTGAGGACATAGTGTGGTCATGGACGTCACATGGAACCTGAGCCACCTTAGTGGAAAAGCAAAGACAACTGGCAGAACCAGCTTGGCTGTGTGGACATTGTGGGCAGTCAGCACATAGTTTTCAATATTTATTTGGATTAACATCCACAAGCCCATAATTGTACTCACCAGAGAAAAATAACTTCTATGTTTGATTACAGAATGCTTAATATGGCAATAAGAAGCATAATTTTAAAAATATTTTAACTCACTTTCAACAAACTGACCCATTTAAAGAAAATTAATTTTACTTGTTTTTGAATAGATGATGAAGTGTTCCTAATTCAAAGTCAACATCATGTTAACACTTTTTCAGTATTATTTTTGGAGTAGGTGGAAATTGTAACAGTGAATTCTATTTTTTATTTTTACTTATATCATATATTTAGTGATTAAAGATGATTCTCTCAAGGGAAGTTATAGATCATAGAGCTCCAGAATTAATTAAAAATAATTTGAATATATTTCAAAACCAAATCTACAGTAACATATCATGGAATTTTCTTTATGAGGAACTCCAGAAAGCCAGAATTAAGAGACAGTAATGAATTCTACAGTCTTCATGGAGTCATACATTTATATACTGTTTTTCGTTTCTATATATTTATATATATATATATATATATACATAATATATATATATATACAGCATTTTAATTATGTTTTTTAAACTAGGAGTTAACAGTACAGTAATTAAACTTTTTATAGTTGTTTATTCTGGGTAATTTCTCACACATATATTTTCATCTGAAAATATGAACATAAAATATGGAAACAAAGTGTACTTTCAAACAAAATGTTAGTCTAAAGTTGGAATTTATGTAAATATGTGTTTGTTTCATATATAATATTAAAAAGTACCAGGAAGTTATTCAGAAATGTGTGCATGTGTGCACATGTGTGTATGAGTGAGTGTGTTTGCATGTGCATGTGTAACAACAATTAACTTACAAAGAAGTCCTAGATTTGGAAAATTGCAAGTTGTATATGGAAGAATTTGGAGGGAGTCAAGGAAGGGTAAAATGATATAATCATATTACAATCTCAACACTAAAAAGAAAAAATTCCCCCCACAATATAATACAGGACCATGCTGACTATGTATAAAAGACACAATTTGTTTAACAAAACAGGAAATAACTTAAATTTGGATTTATATAAATAGGTTTAGAAACTGTATGCACTGTAATTCCTTTCCAAAACATTAAATTTGTAATATAAGAGTTTGATAAGTTGCTAAGATAAATAATTCAGTAACTGATTAAACACTAAGTGATCAAAAAGAAAACAAAAGCAATCTCTTTTATTTAATCTTTTATTTGTTTGTTTGTTTGCTTATTTATTTATTTAAACTCCAGATTTTGTTCCCCTCCAGGTCTACCCTCTGACTATTCCACATCATGTATCTCCTCCAAGGAGGTCCCCACCCCAACCGCCCACCCAAACAAACCTCCAAACTCGCTGGGGCCTCCAGTCTCATTAGGGTTTAAGTGCATCTTCTCTGACTGAACCCAGACCCAGGAGTCCTCTGCTGTATTTGTGTTGGGAGCCTCATATCAGCTGGTATATGCTGCTTGGTTGGTGGTCCAGTGTTTGAGAGATCTCTAGGATCCGGTTAGTTGAGACTGCTCATATCTGCTTCTGATTCTTTGAATTGTTTGTCTTTTGGAAGGCAGTCATGATAGGTTCCTTTTGTGAGTGCTCCATAGCCTATGTCAGGCCTTGGGCCTCCCATTGAGCTGGACATTCTTTTCCTCAGGCTCCTTTCAATTTCCATTTCTGTAGCTCTTTCAGACAGGAACAATTATGGGTCAGAGTTTTGACTATGGGATGGCAACTCTGTCACTTGATGCCCTGTCATCCTGCTAGTGTTAGGCTCTACAAATTCCCTCTCCCCACTGTAGGGAATTTCATCTATGCTTCCTCCCTTTGATTCCTGAGATTATCTCACCTCCCAGGTATCTGGTACATTCTGGGGGGTCCCCCAACCTCCTACCTCTGATGGTTGCCTGTTTTTCTTAAAATGTTAAATGATACCAAAGGAAGAATTAATTATAGCTTTGTAAAATGAAGTGATTGGAACAATAGCAAATTTCAGATTTGAGTTTCTCATTGACTTTGGTGTCTAGAGCTTGAGAGACAGTTTGACTTAGAATATATTTAAATCTCAGATTTTGTTCACTCAGGTACCTTGACTTATCTCACTCATGTATTCTCAAGAGTCCCCACCACAACCGCCATCAAACAAAACTCCAAACTCCTGGTGATCCAGTCTCTTAGTTTAAGTGCATTTTTGCTAACCCAGACAGGTAGCTTGTCTGTATTTGTTTGGGGGTCAAACTGGTATATGCTGCTTGGTTGTGGTCTAGCTGTTTTAGAGATCTCTAGGTCGACAGGTTTGTGAGACGCCAGTATTGTCTCTGATTCTTTATGTTTGTCTTTGGAAGGCATTATATGAGTTCCTTTTGTGGGTTCCAAGCTCAGAATAGAGTAAGGCATGGGGTCCATTGAGAGGACATTCGATACCCAGTCTAATTATCAACATCCGTAACTCTTCAGACAGGAACAATGGGTCAGAGTTTTGACTAGGGATGCAACTCTGTCACTTGAGCTGTCACCTGCATGTTTGGCTCTACAATTCCCTCTCCACTGTAGGGAATTCATCTATGTCTCCCTTAGATCTGAGAGGATCTCCCTCCTAGGTTCTGATGACATTCTGGGGGTCCCAACCTCCTACTCTGATGGTTGCCTGTTCTAAATGTTAATGTACAAAGGAAGAATTTAATTGTAGCTTTGTAAAATGAAGTGAGTGGGAACAAAGCAAATTCAGATTTGAGTTTCTCATTGACTTTGGTGTCTAGAGCTTGAGAGGACAGTTTGATTAGAAATACATTGCAAATTTATGATACCAGGACGCTACATTTCTATTTGTATAATGAACCAATACGCTGCACATTCCATGCTAACCTTCATTAAGAATGTAAATCGCAATTCATTGCATATTTTATTTATTTGCTTATTCATTTATATTAATTCTCTGTAGAAATTTGGTCTAAAATTTGAGTTTGTGATGAAGTACTGCTGAAATTTTAAACAGAAAGAAAATGTATTTAAATGCTAAATGACTCTAGTATAAGGCAATATTGTTCTCATACCATATTTTTTCAGAAAGTGGTAAAGAGGAAAACCAAGCTTTGGAATGTTCTTCCTTACTTATTTTAAGTGATCTTTAAAACTGTATTTTTGTTCAACTGCCCACTTGAGGTTGAGTGAGCTCCCTCTTGTCAGTCAACAGGGTATATTTGTTTCTTTCATATTTTATTACAACTGTTTATTTTTCTACATAACAGAGACACATTTCTATCGTTTTACTTTTATTATGTGGTGTTTTGCAATGTAAAACCCTATTGAAAGCCTTTTAAATTAAGGAATAGTGGGAGTCCAGGAGATCATTTTCCCAAAGGAAAAACACACTAAGTGCTTATTCAATATCAACTGGGCAACCCTGAAAACATACACGCAAGTAACATTATATAGACTTGCAAGGTTTTATATATAGGGATATATACATATATTCCTTTATATGCATATATACATGAACAACAATAATGAAAAAAAGGCTATGATTTTGAAAGAAGGAAAGAGAGTAATATGGTATAATATGAAGAGTGGAACAGGGAGAAATTTAATTATATTATAATCTTTTTTAAAAAGATAATTATCCTACTCTATTCTGCAACAACAGAGATATTTTTAGAATAGAATGAAAGGTAATATTATCTTTTATAAAAGTTTGAAGCTTTCTCACAGCTACCACAAGCTATATATTTAAAATTGAAAATTGTATCCTAGTTGAAACAGTGTTACTTTAATTGTCACATCTACACATGAAATTTGTAGATGTACACATTTACTGGTGCCCTCTTGAGTAGACAATCATTACCAGATCAACTACCTGAAATGGATGATACTCTGTTTTTGACAAAAATAAAGCATCCAGCTCTTGTACATTATTTGAAATTCTTTGGTTAGTTTTCTAAACTGTAGCACATTGCACTACACATAGCTGTCATCATCATCATGGAATGGCAACACATGTGAAAGCATGTTTAATTCCATAGTGTGATGTTATATGAACCACAAAGTATGAAAGATTTTCAGGACTATACTACTATTTGAGGAGTGTTCTCTGGGTGAAGGACATGATTTCATCTAATAATGGGATTATGAGAAGAATATAAAGTAGGAAAAACATGAACAAATTTCTGAAATTATGATAGTGAAGATGATGCTGAGGTTGTGTTGACATTAATAATACTTTGACTATTACTGATGATATGAATATTGATAATTATAAAAATGTTGACAATGTTACTAATTTGATGACGGTGGAGGTGTTGGTAAATGAAGCTTGGTATAGAGATAAGTCCAATATCATCATTGCCACTCATTCTTTCTAACCCCAGCTACCTATGCCTTCCATTCCAAATTTTTGAAATACAAAATTGAACTACAATCTCACTTAGAAATTTCATTTAAGTATAGCTGAATAAATGAAGTGTATGAACTGAAGTAATGACTGTTATAATACATTGTGATATGTTTTTGAAACAGCTTTCATTTTTTCCTTACTGTTAATGTTTATTACCTATACCCTGTAACCTTTTGTCTTAACTTTTGGTTAGTAAAAATATTTTTTATTTTAGTTATAACAGATCTTACAAAAAAGAGAGGAGGGTCACTTCATTTAAGTGAATTAAAAGTAACTAAAATATCATAGTTACATTTCTTAGAATCACCTATTTCTTCTGATCCCACCATGTCTGTGTACATTCCCTGGAGGATGTTGGAGGATCATTTAGTAGCGGGTAAGGTTATTGGATGATGGAATTGTTTAAATGATGAATTTCAAAACAACAAGAGACATTAAGCCACAATGTCACACTTGCAGTTCCATGATAAACCTGTTTGAAATCTTTCTGTTCTCACTCAGAAAACATTCTTCCTGTCATTGTCCTCTCTAAATCTGAGCCAACACTAATAATTCATCCTATTCCTATATTTTTCTGAAAATAATATTCTGTAAAACTCTGATCCTTACTTTCTTGTTTATCTTATTAATGCCACTTTTATTATTGCTTGCCAAAGAAGGCTTGTTGCTCCATTTCTCTACAGAAACCCAGTAGGAAAAAGAGTGTCCCAAGAGCAGGCCAAAGAGTCAAGAGACTTCACACTCACATTACTAGGAGTTTCCCCAACTACCACCCCCCAAATAAAACAAAACAATCCCCTTGAAGAAATAAAAAACAAACAGCAATAACAGAACAAGAAGATAAACAAGCCATAATATATATACAGAGGATCTAGGGCAGACACATGTAGGCTCTGTGATTGATACTTCAGTCTCTGTGAGCACATGTGATCCCTGATTAGTTGGTTCTTTGGGCCACTGATTCTGCTTATATCCTGAAACCTTCTGGCTCCTACAATTCTTCCTTCCCCTTTTGGTGGGGTTTCCCAGTTCTGAGGGGCGTGTCCCAATGGAAATCCCCAATATGCGCTCTCTCTGCATCTAATGTGTGCATGTAGGTATCTACATCTACTACCAATAGCTGCTGAAGCAAACTTCTTTGATAACAATAGAACTAGGCACTGATCTGTGTGTACAGAAGAATATCATTAGGAAATTTTTTATTGATATTTTTCTACCCTAGGTATCTGAGTTATCTAGGAATGGTTCCTTCTCATTAAAGCAGGCAATGTCAGTGATATCTTTTCTACCCTTGGTTTCCAGGCTATCCAGCCTCTGGTTCTTTTTCATTAAGTCAGGCAGAGTTGTTAATTTATAAAACAAAACTTATGCATCTTATAATTCTTGACAAGATTTGCTTCTGTACGTTATTGAAAGCCTATATGGGGTAGGCAAGTTACCTACCACATTACAAAAGTTAACCTCCAAGTATTATATTGATATAAACAAATTAGAGTTTCTATGTATATAACTGAGTAGACAAAATGATTAGATTAGCATATCAGATTTGTGTAACAAAGAGAATGATGGTGCAAAGTAATGAACTTAAAATACCACAATGAAAGAATCACAACAGGGCCAGTCAGTCATAAATCTTGTCACCTATTATTTTTAAAGTCCAGAGCTGGTTGGACTGCAGTGAAAAAGAATGTAATTAGTTTTGCTAGGATTAGATGTCACAGGGTAGGGTAGTACCCAAGGGTCTTCTCCTCCAGAGAAGAAGGGGTGGAGGTAATGGTAGGAAGGATTTGTAAGGGCTATATTAGGAGGAGTGGAGGCAGTCTGATTGGGATGTAAAGTGAATAAGAAAATAAATTATAGCAAAAAGTCCAGAATTGTGAGGATAAATTTAATTTTTAAATGAGCAAATATGTTTACTTATTATTACTTATTATTATTTATTTTTTATTTTTATTTATATATTATTATTTTGTATGTATTTGTGTCTGTATGTCTGGTGTCCATGTTTTTACATGTGTTCTTGCATGTGTATGAAGGCACATACAAGTATGCACTTATATGTAGAGTCCACAGGGTAAAATCAAATATCTTTCATAATTGCTTTCCACTTAATGATTTGAGGAAAGTTTTTCTCACTGAAATAAAGATTCCTGGCTTCACTAGGGTGATAGCCTGTAAATCCCAGAGGTTATCCTCTCTCTGCCCTCTCAGAACTGAGATTACAGGTGTACTCTACCAAGCCTGGCTTTTATATGTTCTTTTAAATTTATAAAGTGTTTCCTTTTGCTGTTTGTCATGAAACTCAGTAATATCATTGCATTGCCCCATAAGGCTAGCAATAATGATGATGGTGAGGAGGAGGGGAAGGAGGAGGAGGAGGAGGAGGAGGAGGAGGAGGAGGAGGAGGAGGAGGAGGAGGAGGAAGAGGAGGAGGATACGATAAGAAGATGTGATACTTATATATTATTAAATTGTTTCTATTATTAATATCTAAAACTTCAAATTGGTGATGTGAGATTCATTGCTGAAAAAAAAATAATAAGTTAATCTTGACAAGTATTTAATATTACTTCTCTCAGAATAATGGTCATTTTGGGGAATGTGTGCAATTTTCACCTTATTCTACAATTGTTTCTTGTATAAGTTACAGAGCTAAAAGTAATTTTAATGTCTGAGAACAGAAATGTATTACATGACTAAATATAATTTTTAAGATATATCATAAGGCTAAAATTGTTTATTCATATTAAATTATACTTGAAGTAAGATAGTATGGTTAACAGTTTTGAATTAAAGTACCTAACTATATCACTATATCAGTATATAGTATAGCAGAATATTATCAGATTCATTTTAACACTATTTATTAAGACTAGTAGTATTTGATTTTACCTTAGGTCTCTGGGCTATCTAGTTTCAAGTTCTTGGTCACACAAGCAATATTGATTATGAGTTCCATCTTATGAAATGAATCTTCAGTCAAACCAGATGTTGGCTGGTTACTATCACAAACTTTGTGCTACCTTAGCATATTTTGCAGCCAAGACAGCATTGTAGATTAGAAGGTTTGTAGCTAGGTTTGTGTTTTATTTCTCTTTTGGTATCCTGCTGAATACCTTCCCATGCAAATAAGACTAGAACATAAGGGAGAAGGTTCTATGTAGGTACCAGTTAGACCTCTCAGAGATTAATGAGTGCTTTAGGTGTTGTAAGCAGCAATGGGTCCTTGTTGTCAATTTGTAAAGATCAACCTATGGTCTTGGACACAGCCTATGTTGTTTAGGATTTTCATGGGACCCCTTTGACCAAACCATTCAATTGGATGGAACCCAGTTTCAGTGATAGAACCTTTGTTTGTGACAAGAGTTAACCAGGTGTGACATTGCCTCCTTCATTATTTGGAGAGTTCATTTGAATTGCTGTCATAGGATTTTGGAAGTTTCTGCTGCACTGGGTTTCCATATCACCCCTCACATGATTCTCAAATCTAGCTGTCTCCACTGGCATTCCCTCCGTTAATCCCCTCTCTTCTTCCACTCTTCTCTTGATAGTCTCATTCTCTGTCCTCCAACCCCCAGTCAACTGTTAAAATCTGTTCTATTGTCTTTTACAGGAAAATTTATATTTCCTTCCTAATCCCTTCTATATCTAACCTCTTCAGGTCTACAAATCATAGCTTGGTTATCATTTGTAGTGGCTAATATCTACTTATAAGTGAGTAAGTATCATTTATATCTTTTGGGGTCTTAGGTTGAAATTTTTCTAGTTTCATCCATTTACCTGAAACTTCTAGTGTCATTTTTTTTTTTTTTTTTTTTTTTTTTTTTACATCTGAGTAATACTCCATTGTGTAAACATACCACATTTTCTTTATCCATTCACCTATCTAGGTTGTACCCAGTTTCTGGCTATTATGAATAAAGAACCAATCTACATGGTTGAACACGTGTCTTTTAGGTAGGATGAAGCATTCGTTTAGTTATATACCTAAGCATATTTTAGTTGTATCTTGAAGTAGATTGATTCTCATCTTTTGTCTGAACCACCACATTGATTTCCATAATGGATGTATAAGTTTGCACTTCCACAAACATTAGATGAGTGTTCTCCTTACTCTACATCCTTGCCAGCATGAGCTGCCTCTTGCATTTATAGTTTAATCATCCTGACAGGTGTTGTGGTGGCACATTCTAGTATGGTTTGCTAAAAGAAGAGAGGCTAGAGGTTCACAAATTTAGAATTTTTAAAATATACATACACTTTAAGCGAGAACACTCTGAATATATCCTAAAATAATGCAACTATAAAATTAGCAGTATTGCATTAAATCAATTATATATTTTAACATTATTTATACATAATAAACTGTTATGCATAGTAAGAACTAAATATTTAGCATATAAGTAAATTCTCACAGTTGAGAAAACTATAAAATACTTGAAAATAACAAGACAAAAATTAATGAAATTATTATTTGACTCAAATTTTATGTACTGGTTATTTTTATTTTGCCTGATGAAAAGTGATTATAAAGACCATGCAACTAACTTCTATTTCTAGATGAACACTATGCATATGTAGCAAATTTTATACTTGATAACTGTGAAGCATAAAAGAAATACCTCAATCTTTCAAACATTAAATTATATGGCAAATACTGAGGTACATATTCAGATACTTAGTGAGCCTTCTGATTATATGTACCGACTTAAATTTGACCATGGTGACAATTGTAGATCCCAAAAGTTCCTTCAGTGGAATATGTCATTATCTTCTCAGAGCTACACAGAAATACATAAATGATTATCTCAAGAGAGGAAAAAGGAACAAGAGGCTTATGGTATGATTGAGTCCCAAAATTGATAGAAAATGCAAAGGTTCATACGTCAAAGCAGGTACAAAACAAACACATGGATTAAGGCTGAATAATAAAAGAAGATTAAAGTTTTCAAATTGAGAATAAAGTTATAAGGAAAAATGAGTTTTCAAGGATTTTCAAAATTACTCAGGTCAGTGTGAGCATGAAATGTAAAATTTACATCCAGGGTTGAACTAAAATATTACTTTAAATTTCAGGTGCAGCATACTCAAGTGACTGAGTTATAGATTTATGCAACAAGTTTGCAGAAGGTTCTATGCTGAGCTCATTGGTAGGGCACATTACCTGTGTTTTGATAAATGGAAAGAAATTCTAGTGACACTATTTCTTTGATTTCTCAGATCATTTTCTTTTAGGAGAAGTTGTTTAATGTAGAGCTACACGGTACAGTAAATTAATGAAATGAACAACATTTAAATGTGGAATGACTCCCCTATTGTCAGATTTGCTGACCAGTATTGGAATAACATAATAAAAGACACTGGGTTGAAAAAAGAAATTGTATTGTAAATAGTCAGGCTGCCTTCAGCATTTGTTGGATCAATCTGAAATAATGTCTGAGGAAACGGAAAATCTTTTAATGCATAGAAATGACCACATAGGAAGCATTTTTTCTTGCCATGCAAGCTAAGCTGTCTATTGCTGTGAGGAAAAGAAAATAATGAATTTGGAAAGTGACATTCATATTTTAAAACTTGCCATGTCTGGGGTTTTTATATGCTGTGTTCACGAATAACTTGGGAGGAACTGGAAATGAATACTGATTAGAAATTTAATCAAACAGTAATGAATTATTGTGCCATCTGAAAACAAATATTACCACAAACTTTTCGCCTAAATCCATGTTTATTAATAAAAGCTAATTAAGTTCTGACTCTGATGCAAATCTCAGATGCCCACTGTAAAACTGCCCAAAATGTGTCAAGAGACTTGCAAAAATAATTTAATAAATAACTGAGCAAAATATGTGTGATTTAATTTTAAGGTGTAATGAATGAATTTCTATTTCCTATTATTTCAAGCAGATAAGACATTTTTATGAGAAAATTTTTATCCAATCTCTAATAGTCCAGTTCATTGCATACATACTGAGGATAGTGCTGCAGCAGATGTCAGGAAGACAGAAGAAATACTCAAAGTAGCAAAATACTGTGGTCTCTTTTGGCTTTTACTGTCTGAATTCAGACAACTGAATACTATGACAATAAATGTATAGGAATGTATGAGAGCACCTACAATGGATAATTGATTAAATCTATAATTTCTTTTACAATTCCTAGAGTAATTAACATTTATGTATATGCTTTAACTTTTAACTGTCACTACTCCAACTCAACTCTTTGATCCAAACTCACTTGATTCCTCAAACTTCATTTGATTCCTTTGGATTATGATCACAGTTTGGAAAATTAAGACTGAATTGCCAACCAGAGAGCGTGAGTGGAACTGACTTAGGCCATCTCTGCATATATGTAACAGTGGCTTAGCTGGGTCTTCATGTGGGACTCCTACAGCTTGAGCAGGTGCTGTCTCTGACTATGCTGCCTGTCTCTGGATCTCTTTCTCCTAACTGAGCACATTGTCTAGTCTCTAAAGATGAAGATGAGCCTAGTCTTACTTCAACTTGATCTACCAAGGTTGACTGATATCCACAGGAGAGCTTTCCTTTCTGAGTAAAAGGGCACAAGGAGTGGATGTAACAGGGGAGATGAGAGGGAGCTACTTGGCGGAGAGGAGAAAGGGGGAAGCTGTGATCAGGATATAAAGTAAATAATTTAATCAATGAAACATATATATATATTATATGTATATTATGTATGTACTATATATATATATATATAGTACATCTACCTATCTTTTAGTATTTGGAGATGTATCATAGGAACTTCATTTACTTTTACCTAATTTTGAAATATTTTAATTTCTAACATTATTTTTAAGTGAGGCATAGTGACACATGCCTATTATGACAAGCACATAAGAGCTAAATCAAGAGTATTCCTATATTCTCACTAGTAATATCAGAAGATAGATATATCTCTAAGGTCTCACCAACATAACTGACCAAACGTGAGCAGGACAAGGATGACAGCCATGAACATACCAAGGTAAAGGGGCAAAAGCCTCAAACCTGAACAGAGAATTATTGGAAACTAAGGAAAGATGGAAATGAAAAAGGTGTCAAATGGTCAGCTCTGAAAACATTCATAGAAATAGCAGTATGTGACTGAATAGGTTATATTTAAGAATACATATATATTTTAAGAATACATATATATGTATTCTTAGATACATTCTTATATAAACATATATGTGAACAGAACAATATATATATATATATATATATATATATATATATATATATAATATACTGAGAACACACATACATATGTGTATCTAATAGCAATTAGTAAAATACAAGCTATGAATTGGAAGGGAGCATGGAGGGGAAAAATAGGAAGGTTTGAGAAAGGAGAGGGAAATGATCATTGTAATTGTATTATAATCCAGAGAATAAAAATATATAAATATAAGCCTTTAGAAATTTCCTCATTTTTAATTTTTTATTTATCATTCCATTCGTTTACACCTCATATGATATCCCCCTTCCTAGTTACTCCTCCACAAATCCCCCATCCCACATCTGCCCTCTCCCTTCTACTCTTTGCCGCCATTAGAATGCTCCCCTACCTACCTACCTACCTACTCCTGCCACACTACTCCAGCATCCCCCTATGCTGAGGCATCAAACCTCCACAATACCAAAGTCCTCCCCTCCCACTGATGTCAGGCAAAGCCATCCTCTGCTACCTATGTATCTGGAGCTATGGATCCCTTGCTGTACACTTCTTGGTTGGTGGTCTAGTCCTTGCGTGGTCCGGGCCAGCAGACATTGTTCTTCATATGAAGTTGCAATCTCACTCTGCTCCTCCAGTCCTTCTGCCAGCTCCCGACCGGGGTCCCTGATCTCAGTCTGATGGTTGACTCCAAGCTTCCACATCTGCAATCAGGTGTGGTGGTTAGATGCTGGCAGAACCACCTAACGTTTTACTTTGCTTAAATCTATAAGAAGTATAAACCATGAGGTCAGACCCTAAAGGTCTGTTTTGACCTAGTCCTTGGAAAATGGCAGTGAGTCTAGTTTCACTCTCAATTTTGCTCAGATCATCTTACCACTGGCCATGAGGCAAGCTGGGTTGCCAACATAAACTTTGGGGTTTAAAAGTGACTTAATGATGCAGACAACATCAGACCTGAACATTTTACCTAGCATTGCAAATGTAGCTCTCTTTAACTAACAGTGTGTCAAAGTTGTCAGTATGCAAAATACAGTGTGTTTTTCTAAATTCTTCTATTGGTTTGGAAAAGTCTTGCAGCTCTTACCATCCTACATAAAGGACTTCTAATTCCCTCCTTGTTCACAATATAACACTTTACCTTGTTCTAAACTGTATTCAATTTGCTACAGCCATTTTGGGAGTTTTTGTCCTTTTGTTTTTTACTTATAATTATCCTTCTGTTTCTCTAATGGAATAAGCAGCAGTAATTGGACTTAGGGTTATTAAATTATGCTCAGTTTTGCTGAACAAACTGTTTTCAACCTCCAAATTTCCAATATGTCTACGATTTCTAATTTTGTATCATATAAATTACTTTCTCTCCTGTTGATATTTTGTGGATTGTAATAAATATTTATTAAGTGTTTATCACAGTTTTAGACTTTCAAAATTCTTCTTGTATTATTATTTCAGGTTCTCTTTCATCTTTTCTCAACATTTTTTACTTTAATTTTTTTCAGAGTTAACAGGGCATGAAAAATAAATATTGCACTTAATTAACAATATTGATTTTAAATTTCTATGGTAAAATATTTAGTACAAACCTTAGGTTAAATACATAAGTGTCACTTACATACAAATGGATTCTGCAATTAGCTATACCATAAACTATTTATAATCCTGAATTAATGGTATGTCAAATGTCTTCATCTGCCACAAACATGAAAAACACAATTATCATATGCAACTACATACAAAATGGTGTGAATATTAAAGACTGTCTTTTTGGTCATCATTGTATATCCACAACTTTATGTGGAGTACATATTTGTTAATTAGTGACTTTCTTCTTTTTTCTTTTCTTTTTTTTTTTTTTTGTTTTTTGATTCTTTTTTTTTTTTATTGGAAATTTTTTATTGGAAAATTTTTTTACATTTCAGATGTTCTCTCCTTACCCCATTTCCCCCCCTCCCTCCCAGGAACTCACTATCCCTTCCCCCCTCCTCCTGCCTCCACGTTTGTGTGCCCCCTTCCACCCTCCCCTGTACCTCACCTCCCCACCCTCGAGTATCCCCCCCACGACGTCCAGCCTTCATGGGACCAAGGATCTCTTCTCCCACTTATATATAGCTCCCTTGCATATATAGCTGGAGCCATGGGTCCCTCCCTAAGCGCTCCCAGGCTGGTGGTTTAGACCCTGGGGGCTCTGGTTGGTTGGGATTGTTGCTTTCCTCATGGTGTCGCGAATCCTCTCAACTCCTTCAGCCTTCACTCTATCTTCTCCATTGGGAACCCCATGCTCAGTTTAATGGTTAGCTGCGAGCATCTGTCTCTGAGTATGTCAGACTCTTACAGACCTCTAAGGAGACAGCTATATCAGGCTCCTGTCAGCATGTACATCCTGACATCCACATCAACCTCTACCTTTGGTGACTGCACATAGGATGGATGTCCAGGTGGAATGGTCTGTAGACGGTCCCTCCTTCAGTTCTTCTTTTTTCTATTTAAAATTTTTTATGTTTTTTTTTTAATTTTTATTAATCATTCCATTCATTTATATCTCAAATGATATCCCACTTCCAGTTACCCCTCTACCTATACCCTATCCCATGATATTCCATTTCCTGGTAACCCCTCCACATCTTCTCTCCCCTTTCCCTTTTGCTCCCTCACCCACCGGCCCATACTCTTCCTCACTACTGTTGCAGCATCCCCTATTCTGGGGCATCAAGCCTCCCCAGGACCAAGGGCTTCCTCTATCCTTGATGTCAGGCAAGGTCATCCTCTGTTACATATGTATCTGGAGCCAAAGATCCCTTTTGATACATTTCTTGGTTGGTGGTCTAGTCTCTGGGGGAACTGGATGGTCAGGCGAGCCCTGTGTTGTTCTTCCAATGGGGTTGTAATCCTCCACTCCTCCAGTCTTTCTGCCATCTCCCCTTCCAAGTTCCCTTTGTTCAGCCTGATGGTTGGCTCCAAGCATCTACCTCTACATTGTTCAGTTGCTGGCCAGACCGCCCCAGGAACTGCCACACATGGTTCCTGTCTGTAAGCTACTCTTGACCAGGGCAACAGTGTTGTGTTTGGTGTCTTCAGACATGATGTATTCTCAGGTAGGGCTGTTCCCCAGTTTGTGGGGCAGCAAGCTGTGGAAAGTCAGGTGCCTGGTTGAAAGAGCTTTCAGAACTCCAGCACCCCAGATATATCCACTGGGATGGAAGGCATTCAAGCTCTTCCTAGGCCTGGCTGCCCCCGCTTCAGCCCTCCACATTCCCTCCCACAGAGAGGTTCGTGGCCATCAGTCAAGTAGGAATAGCACCATCATGCAGATGAGGCATTCCCAAGCTCTCAGACCAAGCCAATAGGGGTTTACCTGCCACCTATCTGTTGGCTCGACCTAAACCCACCTCAAACTGTATATATATATGGGCCTGACTCAAAAGTAAAGGTGCTCGAGATTCATCCTGTTGTCTGAGAGCTTTTGTCTTGGTTTCTCCCCTCTTCACCAGCCAGCTGGTGACTCACCAGGGCACTTCAAAGAGCTGTAACACTTTTCAAAGAGCTGTAACACTTCCGTCTCTCCACCGCCACTGCTGGCGACAGAGGCGGCAGGCAGCGGCCGGACTTGCCCTGCCAGCACTCTATCTCTTGGACCACTTGTAGGCAGAGGCAGCTGCTGTTCGCACCCGCCTTCTGAGATCCTCTTGGGACCCAGCCTGGAGCCGGTCCAACACCAATTGGCCCTTCCTTCAGTCTCTGTTCCATTTTTTGTCCATGTTATTCCTTTGGACAGAAATATTTCTGGGTCAAAATAACTTTGAGATAGGTGGATGGCTCAGTCCTGCAACCTGGGACCATCCCTATCTATTGGAGGTGGTCTCCAAAGGTTCTATCTTCCCCTTCTCTGTGCATTACAGCTAAAGTCAATCCTATTGGGTAATGGGAGTCTCACATTTCTCTGGTGTCTGGGACCTACCAGTGGCAATCCCCAGTTCCTCATCTGCCCTGCTACCTATTTTTATTTGATTTCCTGGCCCTCTGTACCTTTCTCAATTGTCCTCCAGATTCTGATACTGCCACCCTTATTTCCTCCTCCTCTTTTCCCTCTCACTTGTTCCCCTCTCCTTCTATCTCCCATAATTGTCCTGTTCCCCCTCAGTGGAGGACTGAAGCATCCACCCCCTGATCTTCCTTCACTTCCTTCTATGCTCCATATGGTCTGTAGGTTGTATCATATGGATTGTGGTCTTTTGGGTTAGTATCTACTTATTAGTGAATACATACCATGTGAAATCTTTTCTGTCTGGGTTACCTCACTCAGGATAACATTTTCTGGTTCCATTCATTTGCCTGTGAATTTCATGAAGTCATTGTTTTTAATCACTGCCTGGTATTCCATTGTGTAAATGTGCCACATTTTCTGTATCCATTCTTCCATTGAAGGACATCTGGGTTGTTCCCAGTTTCTGGTTATCATAAATAAAGCTGCTATGAACATAGTGAAGTATGTGTCCTTGTTATATGTTGGAGCATCTTTTGGGTATATACTCAGGAGAGGTATAGCTGTGTTCACAAGTAATACTATGTCCAATTTTCTGAGGAATCTCTAGACTGATTTCCAGAGTGGGTGTACCAGCTTACAATCCCACCAACAATGGAGAAGTGTTCCTCTTCCTCCATATACTAGACAAAATCTACTGTTACCTGCATTTTTGATCTTAGCCATCCTGACTGGTGTGAGGTAGAATCTCAGGGTTGTTTTGACTTGCATTTCCCTGATGACTAAGGGTGTTGAACATTTCTTTTTTTTCAATTGTAAGTATTTCTTACCAATTTGAGATTCCTCAGTTGATAATTCTCTATTTAGCTGTTTCCCACTTTTAATAGGGTTATTTGGTTCTCGGGAGTTTGCCATCTTGAGTTCTTTGTATATTTTTGGAAATTAGTCCTCTATCAGATGTAGGGTTGGTAAATATCTTTTCCCAATCTATGGATTGCCATTTTGTCCTATTGATAGTCTGTGTTACTTTACAGAAGATTTTCAATTTTATGAAGTCCCATTTGTCGATTATTGCTCTTAAAGCATAAGACATTGGTGTTCTATTCAGGAACTTTTCCCCTATGCCCAAGTATTCAAGGCTCTTCCCCACTTTCTCTTCTATTAGATTCAGTGTGTCTGGTTTTAGTGGAGGTCCTTGATCCACTTTGACCTGAGCTTTGTGCAATGAGATAGGTACAGATCAATTTGCATTCTTCTACAGGCTGACCTCCAGTTGAACCAGCACCATTTGTTGAAAATGCTGTCCTTTTTCCATTGAATGGTTTTAGCTCCTTTGTCAAAGATAAAGTGACCATAGGTTTGTGAGTTCATTTCTGGGTCTTCAATTCTATTCCATTGATCTACTTGCCTGTTTCTGTATCAATACTATGCAGTTTTTAATCACTCTTGCTCTACTGACTATCACTATTGACCTTGAAGTCAGAGATGGTGATTTCCCCAGAAGGTTATTATTGTTGAGAATAATTTCTAGACAGATATTAGGTACCAAAGTTAAATCAGGATCAGATAAACAATCTAAACAGCCCCATAACCCTAAAGGAAATATATGCACTTATTAAAAGTCTCCCAACCAATGAGAGCCCAGGATCAGATTGTTTTAGTGCAGAATTCTATCAGACCCTCAAAGAAACTCTAATACCAATACTCTTCAAATTATTACACAAAATAGAAACAGAAGGAACAGTACCCATTCTTTCTATGAAGCCATACTTACATTGATACCCAAAGCAAAAAAGACCCAACAAATAAAGAGAACTACAGACCAATTTCTTTTATGAATATCAATGCAAAAATACTCAATAAAATTGTTGCAAACTGAATTCAAGGACATATTAAAATAACCATCCACCATGATCAAGTAGGTTTCATCATCTCATTAGATGCAGAAAAAGCCTTGGACAAAATACAAACTCATTCATATTAAAAGTATTGGATCAGGAATTCAGGTCCATACCTAAATACAGTGAAAGCAGTGTACAGTAAACCAATATCCAACATCAAACTAAATGAGGAGAAAATCAAAGCAATCCCATTAAAATCAGGGACTAGACAAAGCTGCCCACTCTCTCCCTACCTATTCAATATAGTACTCAAAATTCTAGTCAGATCCATTAGACAACAAAAAGAGATCAAAGGGATATAAATTGGAAGGAAGAAGTCAAGTTATCACTATTTGCAGATGATATGAAAATATACTTAAGTGATCCCGAATAATTATACCAGAATGCTCCTACAGCTGGTAAACAACTTCAGCAAAGTGGCTGGATATAAAATTAACTCAAAAACTCTGTAGCCATCCTTTACTCAAAGGATAAAAGGGATGAGAAAGAAATTAGGGAAACAACACTCTTCACAATAGTCACAAATAATAGAAAATAACTCAGTGTGACTCTAAACAAGCTAGTGAAAGATCTGTATGACAAGAACTTCAAATCTCTGAAGAAAGAAATTGAAGATCTCAGAAGATGGAAAGATCTCCCATGCTCATGGTTTAGCAGGATTAAATAAATTAAAAAAGCCATCTTATCAAAAGCTATCTACAGATTCATTTCAAATCCAATCAAAATTCCAACTCAGTTCTTCATAGACTTAGAAAGAGCAATTTTCAAATCATTTGGAATAGCAAAAATCATAGTATTGTAAAAACTATTCTCAACAATAAAAACCTTTTTGGTAACTTTCAAAATAGCATCTTAATGAGAAAACACAAGTCATAATATTGAACACTTATCTATGACTACTCTATAACAATTTTAATTGGCAACTTCTTGCTAAGGACCAAGTTAGAAAAGCCATTGGAAAGCAGGTTTTGTTGAATCCTGTGTATGAATATAAAGTTTTAGTTCTTTAGCAAAGTTTTCACACAGGTGAAACTCTGACTTTTTGTTTATGTTCTGGTAGATTTTAAACATCCTAAAGTATTTTATGAATTCTCTATAATACTGTATCTTATATATCCAGTTTTTTTATAACTCTATGACTATGAGAAGTTTTAGACTAGACTCTGCCTTCTTATATTCCACTATTGTAATCTCATTTACTTTTTAAATACCAAAATTTATTTCTATATATTGATTTATATTCACCAAATTAGCAACAATTTCCAAAATTTCTTTTCTGAGTTTGTATATTCTATCAGTATCAGATGGTGTTTAATTTACCTTATCTAGCTTTATGTGCATTAGGTTTGACAGAAAATGTGATTTCTATCCACAGTCTACTTTGTACATCATGTTTATCTACCTCACAGTAATATACTTACTCATCTTTATCCTTATAAGTTATGTAGATAATTGATATCATGATTTTGGATAGTGGCACATGTAGACTATGAGTTTGTCTTCCGTGCAAAGAAAGAGTTATTACCTAGGTATTGTGTTAGAATATTTAAATTGATGGTAAACAAAACAGTAACTAGTCAACCTGATTATAGTAACATGAGTTATTCATGCACTAGAATTGTGGACTTATTATGTTGATTTTGAGCTACAGCTGTTTGAAAGTAAAACAGAGGATCACTTTAACTACCTGATAAGAGTTTTGTAGCAATTACATTGTATCTATATCATATATATATATATATATATATATATATATATATATATATATGGAGAGAAAGAGATAGATCTGTGTGTATAATGTATTATATAAAAGTATTTACTGTCATTATAACTTAGGTTCACTGTGATTTAGTAGATGAAATTTATTTAGTGTTTTTAAATATTATGAGATCCTATTTGTCAATTCTTAGCTATAATTTCTAACTCTGATTCACAAAGTTCTTTCTTTTATCTGGATATTTTCGATATTACCAATGTTTTTCTTCTAGTAGTTTAGTGTATCAACATTCATACTGATATGACTGCTACTTTTGTACTTGATTTTATGCAGGATGATAGATAAGAGTCTAATTTTATGCTGTATCCAGGAATATAGTTTTGAAAGTACCATTTGTTGAAGATTCTCTTTTTGTATATACTTTAGCAAACTTATCAAATATTACATTGTTGTAATAATGACTTATGTTTATGTCCTCCATATTTTTCCATTGTTCTACATATCTGTATGTGTACTGCTATCATGTTGTTTTTACTATTGCTCTACAATGTAGCTTAAAATCTGTAATGGTAATCCCTCTATCTTTTCTCCCTCAATTCCTTTGGCCATCTGGGGTCTTTTGTTTTTCCATATGAATAGTATTTCTTTTCTTCTTATGTAAATACAATTAAGGGGTTGAGAGAAAGAACCATTCCACTGAAAGTATAGTTAATTAGGAACATCTCAGAATTTCTTTAAATGTTTCATATAGAAACAATCTATTCAGGTTTGTGCAATTATTATTAAATTACATGGAAGCTGATTTGTTTGAAAATTCTGTCATAATAATATACAGCTCATTCCTTATACTTTCCTCTAATTGTTCTTAACAATCTATAAATAGAAAATAGAGATGGGAAGTGTACAGTTTCACTTGATTACTAGTGACTGGAGCTCTGTAGCATAATATGTAATCATTGTATATTAGTTGTAGAAAATAGTTTCAATTTAAAAAATTCACACATGCTTCAAACATTTAACCTCCTTATTTTATTTGACCCATTCCTTATATCACTTCTATTTTTTAATTTTATGGTTTTTTTTAGAAGTAATAACAATCCCTAACTTTTAAAATGTCATTAGACAGGATTCACTTTTCTAAATAATTCTTTATGATACTATTCAGGCAAACCCCATCTCAAAAGTACATATTTACCTAATTTCTTTATCATTGTATTACAGAATTTATTTATCCATAGTGTAAAGAAGATCATAACTACATTGAAACTTGGCATAGTAGTACAACTTGTAATCTCAGCATGATAATCTGAGACATAATAATTGACATCATTTTGAAGCCATTTTACACTACAAAGCATTACCTTGTCTTATATAACAATTACACTCCACTAAGATTCCACCTTGCCACAGTCACAATGGCTATAATTTTAATAAAATTAAATCAATAAGTATTGGTGAAGTAGAAGTTAAAAATAAATTCTTATATACTCTTGGTAGGCATATAAATTAGCATAATTTCTGGGGAATTCAGTGTGAAGTTTAACCAAAAAACTACAAGAGAGAACTACTACATTGTATTGGATGCATTTTGTGTTTGTGACAAAATACCTGAGAAGAAGCTTAAGGAAGGATTTCTTTTGATCAGTGCTGGGAGGGAATGTCCATCATTGCAGGGTAGTCATCCCAGCACAAAACTTGGCAGTCTTCTGCATTCACAAAGCAGAAGGAGGTGAACCCAAATGCATTTTTTTGCCCTTTCCAATATAGGACCATGCTCAAGGAATGGTAATGCTCACATTTAAAGTATATCTTCCAATCTCAATTAACTTAAACAAAAGAACCTCTCACAGATATGCCTGTAAGTTATTTTTCTTGGTGATATTAAATTCCATTAAATTAATATTAACAATCACACACATCACCCAGATATACTTAATAATTAAATATCAAACCAAATAAAACACAAACCAATGCAATGACAGTAAATATATTATCAGTGCTTAGCATGACATTATTTGCAATAACCAACTTATGGAATCATTGTTGGTATCTATCAATGGGGAAATAAGTAAAACACATAGATTTTACAGTGGAATTTATTTAGTCATGTAGAACACACACACACTCACACACATACATATATATGTTTTTTTTTTTTTTCAAAAAGTTAACACTCAGCTTTCAATCACACTCAGTTCCAGCATCCTTGAGCTTGCTAAGTTTGGTTTTTCATAGTTAACAACATAAGTCAAACATATATAATCATATTTGTGATTAGATGGTATTTTATACATTATTTTTAGCCAAATTATTAACTACTCTACACTTTCCTATTTTAATTCACTGTCAGATGAAGCTAAATTGGCCAAGGTAAAACAGGTCTCCAGCCACTTTCTTTAGCATGTTTCAAAAATGACCTACTAATGGATGATTAACAACAGACATGGGTGAACATAAAATCAAGTTCTGAATGTACAGAACTATGGTTTATTTAAGTTGGAGAAATGTATCAGGCAACTTTCCCACATATTGTGGAAATACAGATACAAAGCCACATGTGAACAAGAACAGATTGTGATGACCAAGAAACAATGACCTTAGAAAAGGTCATTTCTTTTTTGTGATTTGATCTTTATTTGCTGTGTCACCATAATTTAGATGCAAAGAATATCATTACTAAAGTTGACTAAAGTGTTGCATACTATCAGAATACAATACTTTAAGTATATTTCAAAACCATACTTCTGAAAGGACAGCTAAATGCTTTTATTTAACTCAATGATTTCTTTGCAATGATAACAATGAAGGTGTGAGTTAACCAGAGTTGTTCAAGACATTTCTATTTATATAATGCTATCTAAACACCCACAAAAGATTTACAAAGAAAACTCAAGTCCCATTTCATTTTGTTTTAATAATTAGAAATTTAAACACTGTAAAATTCCAATTTAAAATGTGAAACAACAGCAAATATTGTTAAACTCCCTACTGAAACTGTCAGGTGCTCTTATTGTGTGAAGTTTTTTCCATTAAAATCTGGTCTTCTCAAGAGATGATAACCTAATACTAAGAATTTGCTGCAATGTAAATATTTATTTGTCACAAAGAATTAGTCCCAAAGTCACTTAAATCATTTGTGTGTTATCTGTTTACTAATTTGCAACATGCACAATAGTGAGTAAATGTTCATTTAAAGATTTTATTAAGCAGTAGCTAACTTGATACAATGTCAGCATTCATACATCTTTCAATAGGCAATGTTTTTCTTTCACTATATTCTCATCCATTGTATATAAGTTGCTGTGCTCACACCATGTTCTACATGATTGATTTAATTTTTCAAGCAAAACTCAATACAGCCAAGCACACAGCTCATTTCCAATTGAACACATCAATTACTGTTATGTTCCAAATTATCAACTATTTTTCTTCATACTTTACTCACTTTGCTAAATATTCTTGAGTTTCAGGGAAAAGGCCATTAATTTAGAAACAGAAAGCTGTAGATAAATATTACATCTAATGTACCTATGCTCATGGTTTTATAACATCATAAAATATAGATGGGATGTGCATAATAATATCAGGCAAAATAAAATCTTTGAAAAGTTTTATGGAATGAGCACAAAGTAAGAGTTTCAACTTCAGGGCTTCTTTATGAAATTGTGTAAAGATTACTCATCGTTGAGCTCAGATTTTATTCTATTAAAACTATCAAATGTTTTAATAGTAAACTATTGAACATATTTATATAAAACTAATACCTAAAGTGATTACATTATCTTGAAAGCATTTCAAAATTCCTGTACTTTTTAAAAGATCAAATAAAATTACACCATCGTTGCCATTCATTTCTGAAAATTTTCTTGAAATTTTGTTGATAGTATATTATTAGCAGTATTTCCTAAAGTGTTTGTATGTTTCTTTCACTTAATATAGTAGTTTTGAAAACATAATCTACACTTTTATATATGTAATTGTTTAGCAAAGCAAACAATTAAAATTTATAAAACAAACTTAACTAAGCTTAACTTAACTAAAGAAGGACAAAATTGTTTTGTGGAAAAATATCAGTACTTGTATCAATGAAAATAAAAATAAAGTCCAGACTAATAAATGTGCTTGCTGTCATTCTGAAGATTTCAAAAATGTCAAACAGCTAATTAAGAAAGACAACTGTGAAACTCATTTGCCCAAGCATATGAATGCACAAGCATATATGATCACAAACACATTCATGCACACAAGCACCATGCATGCACATACACACACACACAAATACACTCACACACACATATTCACACATGCATTCCTATAAGAGACAATTCACAACTTACCTGAACCACATATAAGTGTATAATAATACAGAGCTATCATTCTTACTAGTCATTCCAACAGTATTGATGGTGCTAATAAGTTTCATCATTCATTTGTCCCCTAGCTTCTCCATAGCAGCAAACATAATCAATAAGTTAGCAGGAGATGATGACAAGAAGAATGTCACTTGAACAAAAGCTCTAAAGCATTTCATGAATATTATTTTCTACTAACAATTTTGCTGTGTTGACTGAGGCTTTATAGACAAGTTCAAATATTGCTTTCCTGAAACTTCCTACCTTTAGGTACATCCAAGTGGAAACTACATATAGATTTTGTAAACTTTAATATGATCATGCCTAGTTTTCTTTCTTTTAATTTTATTTTAAATTTATTTCTTTTAAATTTATTTTAAATTTATTTCTTTTAAATGTATTTTTAATATTTTTGAGAATTTTATATGTGAGTATATATTCATAGCATTCCCCAATCTATGTCCTTCCTAAATCCCTATGCCTTCTACCCCTATTCAATTTGATGTCCTTATACATTCATAGTGTGTGTGTATTGTGTGTGTGTGTGTGTGTACAAAATATGCTGGGATCATTCAAGGCTGACCTCTTGAAACTGGACAACATATCATGGGCTCATTCTTGGAGAAAACTGGTTCTTATTTCTCAACAACCACTAATTGCCTTTCATCTAAGAGTGGAGCCTCATCCAACTTGTCTTTTTTTAGCACCAATCAGAGACAATGACTAGTTTTATTCCTTAGGCTCTCAGTCCAAATTCGATTAATGAGAGAGTACAGATTCTCAGGAAGCTAACAAGACTAAGATGGATTGTGGCCCAGGAGCAAGCTATGTGAAAAAGTTATACGAGAGCTCAAAAAAAACAAAACAAAACAAAAACAAACAAACAAACAAACAAAAAAACCCTCTTAGTGAGGAGTGCACAGAGATGAACTTGACTTGCTTCGGTAAACTAGAGTAAGATGTAATTCCAATCTTCTAATGAGAGAGTTGTCAGACAATCCTGGAGCAATCTAGAAAATAACCCATGAGTTATTTTTTGAATAACTATGTATTGAAACTTCAAAATTTCAAAACACACACACACAAAAAAAACCTGAGATTCCATGGCTACTAAATTTAAGAAGGTGAGAAACAGGGGATTAACATTTTAGGAAATGAGAGGTGAGTGTTTCTTGATATGGACAGCATGACAGAATAAGTTACACTCTAAAGACATGACAGTTAACTGATAAAACAGATATTAAGATGAAGGAAATAAAAATAATCTTGATGATTCTATGATTCTTTGTATTTAGAAACTGAACAGTGAGACTCCTCATTTATCTCAATAAAGCTAACTTGCAAGGTAGAAATTCAAAGATGAATAAGAACATACTTATTTCCCTTTTAAGTTTATAACGACAGCTTAAGGAAACTGTAAGTTTTGGACTATTTCATCTCATTCACGTGCCTAGAATTAGGCCTTCAGGATAATCTTGAAAATATAGTCGCTGGAGTTTTCAATATACAGGAAATCATACATGACAATATTAAACACAGAGTAGAGGAACCCAGAGTGAAACCCTGTTAATCTCTTCTAAACTTAAAATTGTTCCAGTCTAAAAGAAAGGCAGGAACAAAAAGTGGAGCAGAGACTGAAGGAAAGGTCATCCAGAAACCATCTCAACTTGCGATCTATCTCATGCACAGACACTTAGCCTTTACACTACTTCTGATGCCAGATATGCTTGCAGAGAGGATCTTAGCATGGCTGTCCTGTGATAGGCTCTACCAGAACCTTACTGAGAAAGATGCAGAGACTTACAGCCAACCATTGGACTACACCCGGAGACCCTATAGAATAGTTAGGGAAAGGACTGAAGGAGCTAAAGGGTCATCCAATCTCATAAGAAGAAGAACAATATCAACTTATTGGACCTCTCAGAGCTCCCAGGGACTAGGCCACTAACCAAAGAGTATACATGCGCTGGTCCATGGCCCCTGCTATATATGTAGCAGAGGACAGCCTTGTCTGGCCTCAGTCAGAGGGGTTATATATTTAGCTCTGCAGAGGCTTTATGACCCCAGAGAAGGGGGATTCTAGAGGGGTAAGGTGGGAGTGAGTGGGTGGGGGAGCACCCTCTCAAAGGCAAAGGGGAGTAGAGAGGATTAAGAATTCTGGGAGAAATACCAGGAAAGGGACAACAAAGAGGAACACTCCTCCCCTCAGCTGCTGGTGGGATTATACACAAGAACAACCACTCTGGAAATCAAACTTAATGTTCCTCAGAAAATTAGAAAAGGATCTACCTGAAGATCCACCTAAACCACTCTTGGACATATACCCAAAAGATAGCCCACCATGCCACAATGGCTCATGTTCCACTATGTTCATAAAGTCTTATTTGTGATAGCCCGAAGCTGGAAACAACCCACATGTCCCAAAAGAGAAGAATGGAAACAGAAAATGTGGTTCATTTACACAATGGCATACTACTCAGCTATTAAGAACGAGGACAGCGTGAGTTTTGCAGGCAAATGGATAAAACTAGAAAATATCATCCTGAGTGAGGTAACTAAGACCCAAATGGACATGCATGGTATATAATCACTAATAAGATGATATTAGCCAAAAAAGTACAGAATACCCAGGATAAAATCCACAGAACTCAAGAAGGTTAACAAACTGAAGGGCCCAAGTAAGGATGCCTCAATCACACTTGGGAGGGAGAAGAAAGCAATCATGGGAGCCAGAGGGAGGGAGGGACCTGTACGGAAAATGGGAGAGCAAGGGAAAAGGGAAACATAATGAGGTATTGGGGGTGGGGAAACAGGATTGAAGCCCTGAGGGCCAGCAGAAAGAATTAAAACAGGCACCCTCCGGAGGTAAAAGGTGAGGGGACTCTCTAGAATATACCAGAGACCTGGGAGGTGAGACACAATCAGGACTCAAAGTCAGGGACCTTAGATGAAGTACTCTACAGTGGGAAGAGGTAACTTGTAGAGTCTACTTCCAGTAGAAAGACAGGGCATCATGTGTAGGGATGGTATTTGCTCAAGGGAGCAAATATTGAGACACAGTGCAGGACATAAACTGAAGGAGGGGCCATCTGCAGACCATTCCACCTGGGTATCCATCCCATGTGCAGTCACCAAAGGTAGAGGTTGATGTGGATGTCAGGATGTACATGCTGACAGGAGCCTGATATAGCTGTCTCCTTAGAAGTCTGCAAGAGTCTGACATATTCAAAGGCAGATGCTCATAGCTAACCATTGAACTAATCATGTGGTTCCCAATGGGGAAGATAGAGTGAAGGCTGAAAGAGTTGAGAGGATTTGGGACACCATGAGGAAAGCAACAATCCCAACCAACCAGAGCCCCCAGGGTCTAAACCACCAGCCTGGGAGCGCTTAGGGAGGGACCCATGGTTCCCCCTATATATGCAAGGGAGCTATATATAAGTGGGAGAAGAGATCCTTGGTCCCATAAAGGCTGGATGTCGTGGTGCGGGGGGATATTCGAGGGTGGGGAGGTGAGGTACGGGGGAGGTTGTGTGGGGGTACACCAACGTGGAGGCAGGAGGAGGGGGGAAGGGATAGTGAGTTCCTGGGAGGGAGGGGGGAAATGGGTAAGGAGAGAACATGTGAAATGTAAATAAAATTTCCAATAAAAAAAAAAAAAAAAGAAGCAGAGGAGGAGGGTGACAACTAACCTGGACCTGGATCTCTCAGACACTGAGCCACCAACCAGGCAGCATACACCAGCAGATATGAGGCACCGATACATACACCGCAGAGGACTGCCTGAGCTGGCCTCAGTGACAGAAGATACATCTAATCCTCGAGAGACTTGAAGCCCCAGCAAGCGGGGTGGTCTGGTGGGGTGAGGTTGTGGGAGTATGGACATCCTCTGAAGACAGGGGGTAGGAGGTATTAGATGAGGAACAGTCAGAGGACAGACAGGGAGGAGGATCAAGACTGGGCTGTAAATAAAAGATTAAAGAATTAAAAAATAGATAAAACAAGAAAAATAATATTAATGTAAAAACAAACTATTTTCATTTGAGAATAAGGGTTTGTATTTCAAGAAGCAAACTTTAATAAGTACTAAGATCAGAAGACACACTTATCAGAGCCAACACCTTGAAATAGGCAGAGTAGTTCCAGTAGAACAAAGAAGAATGACTCCACTTGGTCTGACTCTCCTGTACATATATCAATTATATTTTTTTATCTAATGTTCACTATAAAGGATAAAGCAGTAGTTCCATTGATATTTACAAATGAAGGTGAATTCTATACTTCTTATCCCTCTTGCTTGTGGTTATTCACTTTATAAAGCTATTTCTTATATATTTATATGGGTGAGCATTACCTAAGAGAATAGGAGAAAGTTAGGGGGTTAGGAGATAATTCTTTCAGAAATGAATTCTGAATGTGGAACAGAGAGAATGAGAAATCAAGGCCACTTTAAAGAATAGAATTTGAAAATAGTATGTAAAACCTTTAAAATGACATGGAATGTGAGTAGAGAGGTAGGAAATGCAGAATTCAGAACAGCGAGAATTTAGGGTCTTTTGTGTAATTTCTTGTTAATTTTTTCCAACTTCACACTTAGATTTTCAAGTTGAGTAACAGAAGAACAAAAGTTGCTGAGTCTTTTTGGTCCCTTAAGAGAGACTATATTAAAATACATAATATATAGTTCTTCATGATAACTTTATAGATGCTATAAATATTATAAAATTCAAACATAAAAATGTAACCATTACTTTTTACTAGTAGTATATATTAGTAGTCACAGATATCATTTCCATGAAATGGACATGACTATGGGACCCATCTACCTGAAAATATAATATTTGGAAGCTCATTTATCTATTCTGTTGGGTCTGATTCCTGACATCTTGATCATAAATGAAGGAAAAGTATTCAAAACCGAGAGGAAAGGTACATAAATACAGCTAAGAAAACGGAATCTTGGACATTCGTCATGATTGGCTATCATTTGATATTCAATGAAAAATACTGAATGTATGTTTTAGTGGGAATTATTGAAACTTCCAAACTCCTTATTTATCTCTTCAGTAATGCTTCAAAAGGTCTATGTATTGAAAATGTTTGAAGACATTTTGACTCCTATCTCAAACTAAGTAGTTTTAGTGGGATGACTATATTTAAAAAATTACAGCCTAAATTAAAATGGTATGGGATAGAAATGTCATTTAAACTTGACACTAAATTTTAAGAATATTTATTGAAGAGTAGTTACAATAATAAATAGATAAATAATTGTCAGAAATGATCAGTTTTGCATATGTCACATATATACAACAAAATTGATCTCGATAACTACAATGTTGTGCTTTCTGTAAGTGCTGCCATTTCTTTTATTCTTATTACAGATTATTTCAAATAAAATTAGTATAATCCTGACATCAATGCTATTACTTACAATTTTTATCTTACCTTACTAAGATTAAAATCTGAATTCAACATTTCTAATTTTAAAATTTTTAATTTTAATGTTTGTTTGTAATGTAAATGAACATGTGTGCAGGTGCAAGCACAGGTATTAACACATGGATAGTGGACAAAGGACAACTTCTAGTTGTTGGCCTCTCCTCCCATAATATAGGTCCTTGGAAATAAAATCAATTCATTAGGATTTGTGGGAAGTATCTTTACCTAGTAAGCCATCACATTGGCTCTGTTTTTCATGTCTAAGTTCAAAACAACCTAAAATTTAATGAAATATTACATTTATTTTTAAAATGATAACCATATTTATTCCTACCTGCACCTAACACATTGTGTTCCTTCTCAGGTTCTTTTTATAGAATCATCCAAGAATACCTCCAATGTGAAAAAAAAAAAGTAGAAGAATCTTTCATTATTTGAAAATTAATGCAGAGCATAAGAAAGAAAAGGAATTAAATATGTCTTAAATTTTGCATTTGTTTACATATTTTAGTATGTATGTTTCAGAGGAAATACTGCTAATATTACTGATAAGATAGAAATGTAGAGTTTATTTATTTCTTTTTCATCATGATTATCTGTCATAATATTTATAGTTGATCTTCATTAAAAAACATATTAATATAACAGCATTAACCATCATCACAGTCAAATTTTCTTCTTCATTATTGTTACCAAGCATGACTTGGTGTTATTGCCTATATGACCCTTTAAATCTTTATATTAATGTGAATATCTACTAATGGGCTGAGTTTGGTTTTTATTTTCTTTATGGAAAGAAATTTAACTAAATTATTTTTGCATGTGTTTGACCCATTAGTATTCTTAATGAACACACAAAAGTCTGTATTAAAATAGATTTGCCAAGTATTAATGAGCCTTATATTGCAGTAATAGGACCCAAAACATTTAAAAAAAATTCTCATTAGAAGTATTTTGCTACTTCCTTGGATGAATCATTAAAGATCATTACATCATTTTCAAACAAATGATGTATGAATAATTTCAATAATATGTTAATGTAAGTCTAAAAGTGCAGCAAATCTGATGGAAGATAACTGGAAAAGTTGATCTTATGTAGGAACAATGACTTCAATATAACCTTTTATAGTTTTCTCCTAAAATAAATCTCTTAAGAAAAAATAACAGGTATGCTTTAAGCTGTTATCAATTGGGGTAATTAAAGGTTTTGAGATGAATTTGAGCAATAAAACTTTATAGTTAGTGGATGAGGAAAATGGAAATATTTCATGATCAACATCCAAATATTCTATAAAATAAAAAGAAATTTTAATCAAAATCACAATATTGGAGAGGTACAGTGGAGTTTTCTGTCATAAACAATATTATCTCATGAAAGAAAAAGCATACATATCTTTCTTAATTATGATGCTTTATTGCTGTAAAAGGCACCATGTTCATAGCAATACATATAAAGGAAAACATTTTATTTGGCCTGTCCTGCAGTTTAGAAGCTTAGTTCATTATCATCATGGAGTGAAACAGACATGATACAGGACAAGTAGCTTAAAGTTTTATAATGGGAAGAGACAGTGAGCCAGTGGTCCTGGCTAGAGATTCTAAAACCTCAAAGCTCATCCCTAATGATACACTTCCTCCAACAAGACCACACCTCCTTCAACATGTCCACATTCCCTAATAGTGCCACTCCTTATGAGCCAATAGAGGCCATTTTCATTCAGCCCACATCCCACTCCCTGGCTGACACAGGCTTGTAGTCACATCATAATGCAATACTTCATTCAATCCAACTTCAAAAGTTCCAGCTATCACAGTCACCAAACTGTTTAAAAGTTGAAAAGTTCAAGGTCTTTTCTGCAGCCCATGGTAATCTCTTTATGGTAAACCCTTGTAAAATCAAAATCAAAAAGCAGATCACATATTACCAACATACAATGGCAAAGAACATACATTACTAATACAAACATGAGGAAAGAGAGAATAGTAAGGAAATACTAGACCACAACAAAACCAAAACCAGCAAGGCAAACTCCAAACTCTGCACCTCCATGTCAAATGTCAAAGTACTCTTCAGATCTCCACACCTTTTAGCTTTGTTGACTTCAATACAGTCCATTATCTTGATCTGTTTCCATACCTTGCTAGCATCATATCTTGACAGGTATTCAATGACTCTGAAATCTTCTATGTCTTTTGATCTCCAAGGAAATCCAGGCTTCACTTTGACTTAGTGGTCTTTCTGAGCCTCCATACAGAGAAACTCCTGATATATGTCTAGTCTACTCTGCTTTCCATAGTCATGGAGGGAGTTTCCATAATTCCTTTCTTCTATGTACTTTGCCTCTCAGCCAGAACAACATGGCTAAAGATGTCAAGTTCTTCTGGCCAAGTCTGGATATATAGTCACCAAATTCAAATGCATTTTCACAAGTTTTCTCTTTTTAGTGGTTTCCTATACCACCTAAGCTTGACTATCCTAGATCTTTCTCTTTATACCAGGCTAGCCTTTCAGAAATCTGCTTGCTTCTGCCTCCAGAATGCTGGAATTAAAATTATACAGTGCCATATCCAACTCTATGCTTTCCTTTAAGTAGTTTTTACAAATTGGAAGCTTAACTATGTTAGGTCTTGCCTTGAGGACACTACTACCTTTATTCCATTTAGCAGCTGTATTTTCTTTAATCAGTTTATATATTTGAGCCCAGTACATACTGGTGCCTCTTTACTTTTCAAACTGTATTGTTTGTATTTTTATTGCTCAGCTTGTTCCTTTTAAATATCAACTTACATTAAGTGTGGATACTAATGATAAAGAAACCAGTCAATACTAGGAAATCTCCTTTGCCAATGCTGTTAATCTGTATCTCTCTAATTTAGCCTCCGTCATTTTTTTTTTTTTTTTGGCTGGTGGAAACAAAGGCAGTAATCAGCCACATTTTTGCTAAATATTATAAGAATGGTCTCTAGGCCACATAGTTATATTCTTGTTTTCTGAAATCTATTGAGCAAAGCCCCTACAGTTCAAATCAATTTTAGCACCACTGTTCCCCGAGCTCCTACTACTGGGATGGCAAGTTAAACCTCACTTAAAGTATTCAACTACCTTTCTAATCCAAATTCCAAAGTCTATATTGTTATAAAGGAAAGCAGTCAAGTCCATCATAACAATACACCAGTCTGTGATGACAATTTCTATCTTAGGATTTCTGTTGCCATGAAGAGACACCAGGACCACCTAATAGTGCAACTCTCTACGATCCTATGGGGTAATTTTCATTCATATCTACACAATATCTGTTTCAATAATCCAGAGAAATACTGGACTCTATAGAGCTTCATATTTAAACCTTATATATTTTTTCTTAAATTATAATTTTTGTGCAATTATACTTTAAGAAGTTAAGAAAATAGATTTTAAGAGAATTCACAACAGAAGAATCTTGAATGGCCAAGAAGCACTTACAGAAATGTTCAGAGTCAGTCATCAGAGAAAAGCAAATCAAAATGACCCTGAGATTCCACCTCAAACCAATCAGAATGGCTAAGAACAATGATTCAAGTGACAGCACATGCTGGCAGTGGTGTGAATAAAGAGGAAAACTCCTCCATTGCTGATGGTATTGCAAACTGGTACCACCAATCAGGAAATCAATCTGATGGTTCCTCAGAAATTTAGAAATAGATCTTCCAAAGACTTAGCTATACTGCTCTTGGATATATACCCAAAAATTTTTCCACCATATCACAAGGACACATGTTCCACCATGTTCATAGCAGCCTTATTTGTAATAGCCTGAAGTTGGAAACAACCCAGATGTCCCTCAATCAAAGAATGAATACACAAAATATAGTTCATTTACACAATGGAATATGATTCAGCTACTAAAAATGAGGGCATAATAATTTTACAGGCAAATGAATGGAACTAGGAAAAATTCATCCTGAGTGACGTAACTCAAACCAAAATGACATACATGGCATGTACTCACTGATTCGTGGGTATAAGCCAAAAATACAGAATACCTAGGACACATCCCACAGACAAGAAGAAAGTGTTAACAAGTAGAAAGGCCCACATCAAATGTTTCAATTCCACTTAGAAGCAAATAATCACAGGAGGCAGAGGGAGGGAGGGAGCTGGGTATGAGAGGGAAAGGGAAGGGGAAAAGGGTCACAGGCTCAGGATTGGGGTAGGAGCTGGAAGGAAGCTCAGAGGTCCAAAGAATGAGTGGATATAAGCAGCACTGGGGTGTTGGAGAGGGAGCCCTCTAGAATGTACCAGAGACCTGTGAGGTAAGGAACTCTAAGAATTCAATGGGGTGACCTTAGCCACAATGCCCAACACTGGGGAGAGAGAACCCAAAGAAGCCATCTCTAGTAGGTAGACAGTGCCTCAAGCTGAGGGGTCATGGTTACACATGATATCCCACAGTGAAAATTTATGACTCAGAACTGTTCCTGTCTAAAAGAACTTCAGGGACAAAAATGGAGAAGAAACTAAAGGAATGGCTGTTCAATGACCAGCCTAATGTGCAATCCATTTCATGTTGGAACACCAAGGCCTGAGACTATACTAATGTTATGCTGTGCTTACAGACAGGAGCCTAGCATGTCTGTTCCCTGAGAGATCCTACCAGTAGCTGACTGAGAGATATGCATATATTAACACTCAATAGTTGAACTGAAGTCGGGGACCCCTATGACCTGCATCCTTAACTTACCCATACCTCAGGGAGCTCCCAGAAATTGAGCCACCCACCAGGAGCATACATGGGCCAGTCCAAGGCCCCTGGCACAAACATAGCAGAGGTCTGCCTGATCAGGTCTTAGTGGGAAAAGATGTGCTTAATCCTCAAGAGACTTGAGATCCCAGAGAAGGTGGAGGTCTGGAGGGAATAAGCACCCTCTTAGAGGCAAGGGAGAGGGTGAATTAAATGAGGTAATATGGTGAGAGAAGGAGGGAGGCAACGATGGAATATAATTAAAATAATAAAAATAATAAAAATTGGAAAAAATAATAAAAATATTTAAAAGAAATCATTTTATAAGGCTCTATATTATATTTAATTTATTCTATAAAAATTGCATTCCTATATTGCATTTAGTTTACCAAAAGTTCAATACAACTTGAGACACAGGCATATTTATGTTACTATTTCATACCCAAGGAAAGAGAATGTAGAAGATAATATTTCTTAGTCATGCTCTCTGTGGTGCCGGCTCTGGGCCGGGTCCCATGAGGATCTCCGAAGGTGGGTGCGAACTACGGCTGCCTCTGCCCAGGAGTGGTCCAGAGAGATAGGGGAAGTCTGGCCGCTGCCTGCCACCTCTGCCACCAGTGGTGGCTGCGGAGAGAGGGAAGTGTTACAGCTCTTTGAAGTGCCCCGGTTGAGTCACCAGCTGGCTGGTGAAGAGGGGAGAAACCGAGACAGAAGCTCTCAGACAACAGGATGAATCTCCCCACACCTTTACTTTTGAGTTGAGCCCATATATATACAGTTTGAGGTGGGTTTAGGTCGGGAGGCAGATAGGTGGCAGGTAACCCCCTATTGGCTTGGTCTGAGAGCTTGGGAATGCCTCATCTGCATGATTCGTGGCTATCAGTCAAGATGGCCACGAACCTCTCTGTGGGAGGGAATGTGGAGGGCTGAAGCAGGGGCAGTCAGGCCTAGGAAGAGCTTGAATGCCTTCCGTCCCAGCGGATATATCCGGGGTGCGGGGGTTCTGAAAGCTCTTTCTTTTTTTTTTTTTTTTTTTGGTTTTTCGAGACAGGGTTTCTCTGTGTAGGCCGGGGTTTCCTGGAACTCACTCTGTAGACCAGGCTGGCCTCGAACTCAGAAATCCGCCTGCCTCTGCCTCCCAAGTGCTGGGATTAAAGGCGTGCGCCACCACTGCCCGGCCTGAAAGCTCTTTCAACCAGGCACCTGACTTTCCACAGCTCGCTGCCCCACAGCTCTCTTGTTACAATTTCTAAAAATGATGGTTTTAGCCTAAACAAGAGATATAATTAGTCATATAAAAAGTAAAATGAAAGAGATGATATTTAAAATACACTGAGAAAATATTAAGCAAATTACATTATTTTAAAGATTTACTTTTCAGATTTTATGTGCATGGACTTTCTGCTTGCATATATGTCTAGGTACTACAGATGGGCCTATTGCCTGCACTGGTGAGAAGAGGGCATCAGATACCCTGGAAATGGAGTCATTGGCCATTGAAAGATGCCCTGTTGGTGTTGGGAATTGAACCCTGGTCCTCTGCAGAAGCAGGAAAGGGTCTTAAAAACAGTCATTTCTCCAGAATCGAAGACTGTTTTGTTTGTTTGTTTGTTTGTTTGTTTTAGTATTTACTAAAATATCTAGAAATTTAGATTGAATATCCAATAAATATTTTCTAATACATCAGGAAAGTCCCTCAAAAGACTGCCTGACATTAAATCATTAGCTAAGTAACACAACAGTTACCAATTGCCATATTTCATTTATTTTCAAGTTATCTAGCTTTATTCAAATATAGATTGAGTAAAATATGTAGTCTCTAGATGCAAAATTGAAGAAATAAACAGAAATAAATAATAGAAATATGCTAAACTTCTTCCATACTTTCAGCCAAAATGATTTAACATAAACCTCAGTACAAGATTACTTCCTATATAAGCTGACAAGTTTGAAAAAGTACATTAGCACAACTTGATATCACATAGTAACACAGGTGATATCACAGAAGACATGACAATCTTATTTCAAAAATTGGAACACATACTTACTTACTTGAATCCATTTAGACATTCTAGTCTGAAGCTAAAAAAGAAAATCATGAAGTAGAGAACTAAAAACTAACTGGAGGAAGTGAAGTTGATTCTGCTGAAATCAAATAAGAAAGAATTTGAAGAAGACCTAAGAGAGAGGTAAGCACAGGAAATATTTTGAAAACTCTACCAATTAAAATTAATTATCAACTTCATGCTAGAAAAAAAATGAAATGGGAAAACAAAATTACAAGGAAATGTGAAACTGAAACATCCATAATGATATAACTGATAATCTATAAAATCAGCCATTGTGAAATAAATATGTCAACTTGATATAGACTATAGTCATATGATGAGAGAAAAGGATAGAACTAGAAAATATCATCCTGAGTGAAGTAACCCAATCACAAAAGAACACAAATGGTATTTACTCACTGATTATTGGATTTCAGTCCAGAAGCTTGAAATACCCAAGATTCAACTCACAGATCACATAAAGCTCATGAAGAATGAAGACCAAATTGGGAGTGGGGTGGTTCGGTCCTTCTTAGAAGGAGTAACAAAATACTCAAGGGAGCAAATATGGAGACAAAGTGCAGTACAGAAACTGAAGGAGGGGCTGTCTGCAGACTATTCTACCTGGGTATCCATTCCATGTGCAGTCACCAAAGGTAGATGCTGATGTGGATGTCAGGAGGTGCATGCTGACAGGAGTCTGCATCAGCTTTTTCCTACAGGTTTTTGCTCCATTTGAGTCCCTTTCTTGATATCCTTCAATGATGTACTTTTTCCTTCCCAACTTGCATTTTGTCATGATGTTTCATAGTGGCAATAGTATCCCTAACTTAGATAACTGGTGTGAATGATCACAAGTACCTATTTAATGTCTAGGAATATCATTTTAGATGAATTATATATAATTTACGTAACTACCGATTAAAATAATGACAATCATTGGTTAATATGATTATGAAGAAAATATATTACATTAATAATAAGAGAAAACATTTAATATTCAAATATCAAAATATATTTTATGAGACTACTTTCCTTAAAGTGAAAAATATATAACAACAACAATAATAATCATAATAATATTTTTCAAGACGGTATAATAATACTTAACAGGCATGCATCTATAATAGTTTTTTAAATATTTAAAATGAATAAAAGTACATTTTTTGAACAAAGACATTTTCACAAGGCAAAGGAGTATTAAATGTGATAAAATGTTTTGAAATCACTTTCATAATACATAATTAATTAAGTAGACAGAAAATAACCAAAGATAGAGACAACATGAAATCATTATCAACTAACTTGACCCAATTAGCATTTTTAGAACATTGTTTCACCAAAGAGCTAAATACATGCTGTCTCCACATACAACAAAATTATTTCCAAAGATGATCATATTCTGAGTCATGAAACAATAATTAACACTGATAATAAAATTCCAATTATATATAAAATCCTCTCCAATCACAGTGAGACTCAAGTAGAAAACAGTAGCAGTAAAGAATATAGAAAATCTTATAGGTATTTTTGTACTAAAATGTACACTTCTGAAATGCTCAATATGAAAGAAGAAAACAAATAGAAAAAGTGTTTATAAATCAAATAAAAAGATAAGCCATGTATTACATTGACTAAGTGGCTATTAAGGAAGTGAGACAAAATTGAGGTTGTTTTATTAATTCACTCAAAATAGTTTCGTGTTTTTATAATTCCGTTTTCATGCTATTCCAAGAGTTAAAAACCCGTCTGTCATGATAAAAACGTTTTCTGTAGGTGGAGGAAAAATGTTTCAGGTCCAAAGATTTAAAAAGATATGAGTAAAACATTGGGGCTAGATGTCCACTGTTTTATACTAATGTTTTCATGATTTTATACTAATGTCACCATGCATATATATATATATATATATATATATATATATATATATAAACAACTTCAATATATGTGAAATATATTATATCATGTCTACCTCACAAAGTCATTAAAGGATTTGTAAATGAGAAAAGAAAAAAGTATTAGAGACTTATGACTGCTAAAGGATACCTCTGATGAACTGAAATATAACTTTACATATATTCATACTGTTTATCTGTTTATCCTTAACAGTCATAATGTTTTTTGATAAACAGGAAAAGTGGATTAGTAAAATATAAGCCTTAGAAAAACTTACAAATGAAAATAGAAAAATAGTCACAGGCAAATAAATTTAGACAAGAACCTGCTGTGACACCACATGATAAAACTAAAGAGAGGTGCCCCAAGATTTAAAAAAAAACAACCTTAATTTATCCTGTTACTATACAAGACCTACCAGAAGAGTATACGTACCTCCTAAGGTTATGGATAAGTTAAGTGGAATCATATAGACATATTAAATTTGAGGCAATTCAAAGAAGTGATTGTTTTTTTTATATATTTATCCTATGTGAAGTAGATAATAAATTCATGTGCAATTCAGAACAAAATTGTCCCTCAAGATTGGAGAGTTTTGGCAGCAGAAATATTGGAAGCTGGTCCTCAGTTACAATTGTGAACATAGTGGATAAAAGAAGCTAGGGCCATAGAACAATGACATAAGGCTAGATGTATTAATATTTCCTAGGATGAGTTGCTAGGTGAAGGTTGATATGATAAGTTAAAAATTCAGCTTGAATTTGATAATCACAACTTAGTACTATGTTATTAAGCAGCTTAAATGCATGGGACAGGTTCAGAAATCAGAAAAAAGGTCTGAGGCATTAAAAAGATTATACAAGCCCTTTCTGAGATTTTGCAAACATTCCCTTAAGATATAAATAGAATAGTATCATAATCAGAAGTCAGAAAAGTATTAATCAAATCTTTGACTTCTGAAAAATGATAATTTAGAATGAGTAAAGTTAATTAGACCTCTAAAGACAAGATCAGCTCCAATAGATGAATGGATTAAAGATACAGCTGATATTGGATATCACATCTATGATATTACTATGACAGAATAAGTAAGTTCTAAAAGTTCTAAGAAAGAAAATCAAATATCAAATATTATAATTGTGATAACCGAGGTCATTTGAAAAAATATTATAGACAATGCATTCCTAGAAACAGTGCTTTTTTTTTTCCCTAGAGATAATTAAAAAAGAAAGTCCCAGACTTCTAGAGTATACAGAAGGTGTGACAAAGGAATGTGTTGGACTAATGAATACAGATCAACAAGAGATAGGCAAGGTAACCCTTTGCCATCATAAAACCACCAAAGTGGCCTCCCAGAGCCCTAATAATAAATTTCATTCCTCTGTTCCCTGTCAGGATCAGAAAGACTCATTTACAAAGCAATTAAAAGGTTTGATGCCTGTTGTTAAAAATAACACTGCTCTGGATGTAATCTTGGACAGAACAGCTTTAGTAGAGGAAACAAAAAATTCAGGGTAATGAGAAAACAAGTATTTTGCCAAACTGCTGTAAATAATAGGAGACTAAAGATGAAAATAGAAATAAATGAACTGAAGTTGATGGTTTACTATAAAGATACACAGATTAACAATAATTTCAACAAAATCTTGGCACCCAGAGTGGCCTTTTCAGAAGGAACATATTCAGTTTCTATAGACTGCAAGTTTATCTCAGGTAATACAAAGGACAGGATGAGTTAAGTGTACAGGGCCATAAGAAATCTGTATGTGTTTAAAGTAGCCTGAATTTCATAAGAAACACCATATCAACAGCAGAGGTCTGAATATATATTTTTCTCTTGACAACAAGCCAAGGAAATTAAAAGTAAATGCGTATTTGTACTTTTTATAACCAAACTTCATTACCTGCAGGAAGTTACCCAAGAGGTACCCAAAGAACTGGACTTTGGCAAATAGATGTGTTTCACTTTGTAGAATTTGGGAAATTAATGTATGTACACCATAACATAGATATATAATCAAAATTTCAAAGGCCAACTGCTTTAAGTTCTGATAAAATAGATTCTGTAATTACACATTTATTATACCTTTGGTTATTATAGGGATACTTGTACAAATGAAGATTGATAATGCTTCAGCATTTGTCTCTAGAACAATGAAACAATATTTTGCACATTACAACATAGTCTATTACAGATATACCATACCATAAAATACTACAGGAAAAGCAATTATAGAAAGATCTAATCATACTAAAAAAAAAATAGTCTTAATAAACAAAATGGTGAAATAAAAAACTATAGAGGGATTATATAGTGTTTTAGTAACTTTACATTTTTTTAGTGCTAATGAGAAAGAGACAACGGTTGCAGAGAAACATTGGATAGTAGAAAAATGCTGAATTATGTCATCCCATATATTTTAAAGATGTGTTTACCTCAGAATGGAAGCCAGAATATGTGTAATATTGGTGAAGAGGTTTTGTTTTTGTTTCTTTAGGAGAAGAAAAGATATAGTTATCATTAAAATATAAAAGATTAGATTTAAACAGTAGAGATATTTTGAATTAGGAGAAATGGCAGTTCATCAGACAGCTTGGTCATTCAGTGTAAACTAATGTTTAAAGACTAAATAACAAATGTCTTGAACAAGCATGAAAAAATAAAAGTAAAAAATAATAAAATTTGAATGATAATTTATCAAAGACATCCTTGCCATATTGACATAAAATGAAAAATAGTTTTTCTTAAACCATTTTTTCATTAAGTTTTTATTAACTTAACATCTGATCACAGTCCCCTCATTCCTCTCCTCCCAACCTTCCCCTCCCATCACCCTTCTCCCTTTCCCCTATCCCATTCTCAAAGGAGAGCTGCCCCCCATCCAGGTAGAAACCCACTTTTGCACATCAAGTATTATCAGAATGAAACCCATTTTATCTCACTGAGGCAAGACAAGGTAGCCCAGCCAAGAGAAGGGGATCCAAAGGCAGACAACAGACTCTGAGACAGAGATAGCTCCTGCTTCAATTATTAGGGGACCCACATGAAGACCAAGCAGCAGATTTGCTACATAATGTAGGTGTCATAGGTCTATTCCATGCATATTCTTTGGTTGGTGGTTCTGATTTTGTGAACCCCAATAGACCCAGGTTAGTTGGCTCAGCTCTCGCATATACCTTTTAATACAATAGCTTCTTGTTTATTGTAAACAGGGTTAAATAAAGACATCCATAGGGTAAAATGGAAAGCAAGCAACCAGCTGACATGCCTCAATGACCATAAGAAAAAAAAATGTAACAAGAGAAAGTCAGAAGGGTATTAGAGAAATACACAGGAAATAGAAGGAAGAAACAGGCAGTTTGAGGACAGGCAGTTTGAGGGTTGGTTTTTTTTTTTTTTTTTTTTTTTTTTTTCCTTTTTGGAATTTTTGGTTTTTGGTTGTTGTTTATTGTTTTTGTTGGTTTTTTGCTGTTTTTACTTAGAAGACATGGAGGAGACCTTCTTTTTGGAATGTCAGCTGAAAACAAAGGTCAGCTAGGTGCTTTCCTGAATCTCTGAGCTAGCAGCACCTGGCTCCTGAGTCATCATTGGTAAAACTGAATGATTGCAATTTTGTTAAAAAGTGTAGAACTGTGATAGTTAATCTCAATTCTCAGATTCATAAAATTTAGAATTACCTGAGTGACAGGTTCCTGTTCATACCTCTTGGTAATTTTGTTTGTATTTTTCTCTTTTACTGAGAAGAATTTGTTTTCTCGCATAGTATATTTGAAATATACTTGCCACTTCTACTCCTCCTTCCAGTTCTTCACACCTTCCTTGCCATCCAGATATTCTCCTTTTCTGTCTTTCATTAGAAAATAAATAGGCATCAAGAGTATAATAAAATATATTAAGATAAGAAAAACTAACTGTGAACATCTTGGAATCACACAGCATAATATATAAACAGAGAACCTGGTACAGATTTGTGTAGGCCTGTGTTGCTTCTGTTGCTGTGAGTTCATATGAGCTTTGCTCAGTTGACTTAGAGGATATTATTCTCCTTGTATCCTTAAATAACAGCCTTAAACTCCTGCCTACTCTTGCCCAGGGTTGCTTGAACCCATAGAGGAAGGATTTGATTGAGATTTATGACTGAGATTCAAGGTTTCTTAATTTTTGTATAATGTCTAGATATGGGACTATATTGTTCCTACCTGCTGTCAGAGGTAATTTGGTTTGTTTTTTATTTGTTTAGAACAAAAATATTGGGGTTAACAATAGATCCCTGGGTTTTCTAGCTTAGGATTTTTGGCTTTAAGGCAGCATCAGTTGTTATAGGTTTCTATGTCATGGAGTCAACCTTAAGGCAAATCAGATATTGGTTTGTTACTCCAACAAACGTTGTGCCACCTTTGCATACACATATCTTACAGGCAGGATATCACTGAGGAAAAAATATTTTCTCTGGTTTGGTGTTTATGTTTCTTTTTTGTAGTGTACATAGTGCCTTCATGTTTCATAAATGCAAGCACGTAAGGAGCAAGGCTTTATGTAGACAACAGTTCATCATCTCCACAATCAATGAGTTCTATAGGTGTTGTACTCAGCAATGAAAACTTGCCTTCAGATTGTGTTGAGAATCGTGTAGGTTTGGCTTGGTTGTTTGGAGATTCCCAAAGGATCTCTTTGAAGAATAACTGTATGGTTGTTGTCCCCCAACCTTGATGGAACTGAAAGTTTCATTTGGTGACAAGAGACCAGTTGGGTCTCTGTCTATCTCATTATCTGGCAACTTACATTAGCTATCATATATATATATATATTCATATATGTAAAGTTTTTCTACAGTATTAGGTTTCCATACTACCACACTAATGTCTGTTAATTTTTGCAGTTTTTCCAAGTATTCTCCTCTTTGTACTCCTCTTTTCTCCTACTCCCCTTTGATACTCCAGTTTTAGCAGCCCCATCCTTCCATAACTCTTTATTCTATTTTCATTTCTTTTCTTTTTTATTTTTTTTTTGTTTTGTTTTGTTTTTGAGACAGGGTTTCTCTGTGTAGCCCTGGCTGTCCTGGAACTCACTCTGTAGACCAGGCTGGCCTCAAACTCAGAAATCCAATCCACCTGCCTCTGCCTCCCAAGTGCTGCGATTAAAGTCATGCGCCACCACCACCCGGCTCTGTTTTCATTTCTTATCAAGAGCTATCTGTCCTCCAACCCCACTACCTTAGTCTATACCTGGAGAAGATTTTTAATTCAGCAACATGGCTGCTGTGACAAGAAATCAAAATGAAAGTTCTAGGACTATGGGATCTCGCTAGAATTCTGACCTGTTCTTAACACATGCCTTTAGCGAGAAATTAGTATGTAAAAGGAAGCAGTCATGTTTGTAAGTGACGTCTAACTGAGGGACAGACAAAGAGCCAAATTAATGAGTTGAAAGAATGAATCAGATATAGGATATGTCAAACAGAAAACAGAAGCTATTTAAAGTAGTGCAGGGAGAGAGATTCAGTCAGTTGGGAGTCAATGTAGTAAGTGCAGTGCAGTGGAGTTGAGTTCAATCATGAGTCCATGAATGCCTGTTCCCTGAACCGCCTACTGCCAGACCCTATTTACCCTTGGGGTTATAGGTGAATCAATGACTCAGTCTCTGGAAGCAGATGAGAAACAACACAGTAAGCTTGTTTGAATTGTGTTACAAGCTCCTTTAATACCCTCCACCCTACACCATTGGTCCCAAGAAAGCATCTCTTCTAAACACCAGTTCTTGATTGACTGACTTTGTCTGTGTCAGCCATCCTTGGTCTCTCACAAAATCTGTCAGTTAGGTCCTCCTGCAGGAAATGCCTTTGTGGATGTGCACCCTGTATTTATGCAGAAGCAGCCTTACAGTCCCTTTGACATATGCAGTTCAGTGAAGGTCAGTAAAGATAGTTGAAGACAGAGAATAAAAAGAAGACAGAAGATTAGAATGTATTGTTCCTGTTAGTTTGAGGGTAGCAGAACAATTCAGTCAGAATCCAAGAGAAATCAGATAGTAACACTCTGCTTGGAAAGAAGTTTGAGCCAGAACAGCTAAGTTAAACCAGCCAGCAAGACATTAGAAGTTCCATCCACTTACTTGACAATCTCATGGTTTTATTTTTTTTAATGCTGATATAAACTTCATTGTCTACACATATCACATTTTTCTTTATCCATTCATTTGTTGACAGACACATTGGTTGTTTCCAATTTCTGGCTATAATGAATACAACCAATAAACATGGTAGAGCAAGTGAAACATTCTTTAAGTATATGCCCAGAAATGGTATAGATTGATTCCCATCTTCCTGAAAAATACACCAGACTAGTTTACATGGCTGTCCAAATTTGTACAAGAAATAGTTGTGTGTTCCCTTTACTCCACATCCTCCCCAGTGTGAACTGGTTCTTAGTTTATTAGTCTTAGACATTCTGACTGTTATACGATAAAATTTAAAAATGGTTTGAATTAACAATTTCCTAATTTTGAACATTCCTTTAGGTGTTCTTAAGCATATGTATTTCTTCTTTTGAGAATTCTCTATTTAAATCAGTAAGCCATTTTTTAATTGAGTAATTTGTTTTCTTGATATCTAGTTTTAAATTCTCTCAATATTTTGGATGTTAGCCCACTATTGGATACTACTGACACAAAACCATACATGTTAACCACCAGAATAAAATTGTGGACTCAAACATAAATTGATATACCTATGAAAACCTGATTGTTGATAAAGAAGACAGAAATACACATTGAAAAAAAAGTTCACATCTTTAGTAAATGGTACTGGTCAAAATGGATAGCTGAATGTATATGAATCCAAATTGTTTCATTCACTTCATTCTTAATGATCTGAATAAAACTCAATTCCAGATGGATAAAAATTTCAACATAAAGCCAAATAAACTGAACATGGCAGAAGGGAAATTAGGAATAGCCTTTTTATTACTATAATTCTATAGTATGACTTGACATTGAGGATCTTGGGATGATGATATTTTCTGATGGTCTTACAGTATTCAGTATCATTTTAGCTATCCTGTCTTGGTGTGAAAATGTGTGTGTGTGTGTGTGTGTGTGTGTGTGTGTGTGTGCTCACATGCACATGTATGTGTTTCTATATAAAGTTCAAATTTTTCATTCAAGATCTGAAGAATTGTATTGGGGGACTGCGTAAGTGTATCCTGGTTCTTGACTGGGCATTGACCTAGAACCCTGAGACTCCAAGGGAGAAACGGCAGGAGTTTGGCCAGGTCCCCAGAACCCAGGGTTCTAATAAGCAGTCTAATCTCCATGGACCTACATTGTTCAGTCACGAAGGCCATTACAGCCCCTCCCAAAGTGCATAGGTAGAAGGTGTGACTACAGGCCTCAGGCCCGAGAGATTTACATACTAATGAAGGTCAGAGGGTGGAGCCAATTAAGCATTCCTTCCCAGACCCTTCTCACTTCTTCCTCCCTATTTAACTCAGGTCTGCCCAGAGTTTTTTTTTTTTTTTGGGGGGGGGTACATCCAGATTCATCCACCAACTGCCATGAAAAATAAACCCTTTTGGGACCAAGGACTTCCTCGTATCATTGGGCCCTGCCATCACCAAAGCTTCCAGCCTCCTGGAACCTTAGACTTTCTCCTGTATGTGGGACCCGCCATGTGGAAGCCTCCAGGACTCCCCCCGCTGTGGCCTATTTGCCCACATTGTATATTGTTTGGAATTTTTAGGAAGATTGCATTGAATCTATAGATTGCTTTTGGAAGAAGGACATTTTTATTGTTAATCCTACCAATTCATGAGCATGATAGATATTTCCATCTTTTAATATTTTCTTTCTTCAAGGTCTTGAAGTTTTTGGCCTACAAAACTGTCTTGGATGAAGTTATCCTGGAATATTTTATATTATGTGAAAAGAATTGTTTCCCTGATTCCTTTCTCAGTCTGTTTGCACATTGTACAGAAACAGGCTACAAACTTTTGTGAGTTAATCTGGCATCCAGTTACTTTGCTTAATTTGCTCATCACTAGTAAAAGTTGTCAGTGTAATATTTTGAGGTTACTTATAATACTATCATGTATCATCTGCAAGTAAAGATACTGTAACAGTTTCTTGTTCCTAATTTTAGTATAATTGCTTAAATTTCCCTCCACCTAATATGTTCTTAACAGTCGGCTTGTTGTAAACTGCCTTTATGATACCAATATGAGTTTTGTGTTCCTAATCTCTCCTGGACTTTTATCATTAAGGGGTATTGAATTTATCAAAGGCCTTTTCTTTATCTAATATAATGAACATGTGTTTTTCACTTTTCAGGTCTTTTTAATGTGGTACACTATATTCTTCAATTTATATACATTGAACCATCCCTGCTTTCTGGAATGAATTCTCCTTATTATTAAATCAGACCAATTTACTAGACTGTGCTCAAGGAGCTGGCTGTCAAGATGGAGGATAACCGACCCATTTGACCTATTCTAACAGTCATAGCTCAGAAATCCATCCCCAAATTTCTAGAACGAATCCTCCTTCTGGAATGAATGAATAATCCTTGCTTATCTGGTCTTGGTTTAAGGTGGGAAGACCCAATCTCTTTAGGTTAAACCACTCCTTGCACCAAGATCCTGGGCTGTATATTAGAGACTGAACTGAGCATAAACATTTATCATTGTTTTTGCTGATTGCAGATTCAATGCAGACATCATTCTCAAGCTCCTCATACCAAGATTACCCCAGCCATAATAAACTGCACTCTCATAATCTAAGTTAAAATAAACCCTTCCAGCCTTAAATTGCCTTATCAGAATATTTTATCCGAATTACTAGGACCTTCAGCAAGAGTTAGTCATGATAACAAAGTTTTTAAGAACCATGGATAATGATCTATATTATATAAGAAAGAAGACAGAGGGAGAGAAAATACATAGAATTCAAACAACAAACTTCATGTACCAGTTTGGGAAGAGAAACTATGTATTAAAGAAGAAGGAAGAGGAGGGAGGGAGGAGGAAGTCGAGGAGGAGGAGGAGGAGGAGGAGGAGGAGGAGAGGAGGAGGAGGAGGAGGAGGAGGAAGGAGGAGAAGGAAAGGAAGAAGGAGAAGAAAAAGAAGGAGGAGGAGGAGGAGAGGAGAGGAGGAGGAGGAGGAGGAGAAGGTGGTAGTAGATGAATTATTTAAACCCCAAATTTGCAACAGTAAATCTCCTGCCCAAATGAGACCAGTAAAGGAAGACACAACTCAATAATTATGATATAAATAGCATGCCTGGATTGGGCAGGTTTACCACTACACTACTCTAATCCACAGCTATGAGATCCCTTATAACTTGTGGTTTTATCCAGGCCAAGTGGTTGTCCTCCATCTTTGGCTTCCTTCTACCGCTGGCTTCCTTCTGCTTCAGCTTCCTCCTGCTTCTCCTCTACTTCTCTTTCTGCTTCTGCTTTCCTGGAGACTCCCTTCTCTTCTGCCTCTGGCTTCTATTTCTGCTTCCTTTTATATCAAATTCCTCTCACTCTCTCCTCCCCTAAACCTTTTTCTCCGCCTCCCCTTCTACTGCCCAATCTCTGGCTCTAGTCTTTATTTTATAGGTTTTAATTGGACAGAAGGTTTACAAGCTGTCCTCTGTGTACAGATTCAGTCATCCTCTGCAGCCCCTCCCAGAAGGGTGGAACTAGGATCAAAATACAAGCCAGGGGCTATCCACTGGGAACTAGGATCAAAATATGAGGCTGAGGCTATCCACAACATTGATTCAATCCTCCCTGGAGCCCCTCTCAGGGGGGTGGAACTAGGATCAAAATACAAGGCTGAAGCTATCCACAACAGAAGAAGAAGGAGGAAGAGGAGGAGGAGGAAGAGGAGGAGAAGAAGAAAGCTTTCCCTCAAAATCTAGAAATTTCAAGGAGCTACTTTCTCTGCAGAACTAAGTGGAAGAAGAAAAGAGAGATGCTCAGTATAAGAGACTGGGCAGGAAGCATACTTTTTGGCCTGATATTATAAGGCTTAACTGAGGGCATTTGAATATGCATTAAAATAAACATATCATAGAACCCACAAAGAAGGCCCAGTTTTAAAAGTGTTGCCTGACAGCCTATCATACAGCGCTTAAACCCTGGAACCCACATAAAAGTGGAGAGAGAGAACTAACTTACTTAAGTTGTCCCCTGCTTTCCACATGTTTTTTTTTTAACACACACACATACACACACACACAAACACACACACACACACACACACACACACAAAACTAAGAAAAGATCTAATTAAAAATATGGAATCATTATTCAGTTGTATTTGAAGAACTTGTGGAAAGTCCATTTAAATCTTTCCACAAATATATTTTGTATATAAATTTGCATGGGGATTTAGGGTAATACTTTCCTCTGTTTTTCAGATCTCTGACAAAAGGAAAGGAAATGAAAGAAAAGGAAAGGAAAGGAAAGGAAAGGAAAGGAAAGGAAAAAAGGAAAGGAAAAAAAAGGAAGGAAAGGAAAAAAGGGGGAAAAGGGAAAAGGAAAGGAAAAAAAAAGGAAAAAGAAAGGAAAAGGAAAAAGGAAAAAAAAAAAGGAAAAGGAAAAGGAAAAAGGAAAAAAGGGAAAAGGGAAAAAAGGGGGGGGGGGAAAAAAGGGGGGAAAAAAAAAAAAAAGGAAAAAAAAAGGGGGGAAAAAAAAGGGGGGGGGGGGGGGGAAAAAAAAAAAAAAAAAAAAAAGGGGGGGGGAAAAAAAAAAAAAAAGGGGGGGGAAAAAAAAACCAATCCCTAACAAAGCAGAACATAAGAACTTAAAAACAGAGGTCAAACAAACCTTTACCCTTAGAACAAAACAAGAATGCCCCATGAATTCAACTTTGGGAAGTGATTTGATGAAGATTTCAGTGGGCAAGGCAAGGGCGTCCAGTGGGAAAACCACCTAACCTTTCTTGAGAGTTTCCCTCCTGCCCCAACTTTAGGAGTTTTATTCTCCACAGCCTTGGAACTTTTTGAGCCAACCAGAAGCCATTCTGGAGTGTCCCAAAGGCAGCTTAGCACTGCTACATGTACATATAACTGGAAGAATTGGGCTTGTGATGTTTATCATGACAAAGAACCATAAAAGAAACAGAAATGGAATTTTGAATGTGTACTTTCTTCAGAAAGTCAGCTTCTGAAGATAGCATATTAGCATCTCTAAAAGAATATGTTGTTCATATCTTTTCCAGGTATTATATTATGATACAAGATTTGAAGGAAAAGATGACAAAGGGCAAACATTTGGACTTTAGTCTTCTCCTTTTGGTAAAGTCACTTTGCCTTTGGACCTATAATATTTCTCCTTATCTGCTCTTGCACTTTCTCCTCATAATCTCTGTGAAGTAGAGTTCTCAAACTACCAAGAACACTGAGCCTCCTGTCCCCCATGATGTGCCACATAGGCTAAAATTTAAGTCTGAATGAAAGAACAGTAAATCAGAATTAGCAACCTGTGCATGCTAAGCTATTTACATGATTTTTGTGAAAATTCATTCTTAAAATATGACATAGAAGCATACTTATTATAATGTAGAGTTCTTATAATACAGAAACACATATTTTTCCATCAGAAGCAAACTGCTTTGTGATGTGATGCACTCAACCTCTAAACTATAAGAAATTACTCATTTATGATTTCATTTCTTAGGAGTGAGCATTTGATCTTTGAATTTCCCCTGTTAATATAATACAATTTAACAACACAAATGCTTTTATAAAATGGAAAATCTTATTATTTAGTGAAAATAATCAAAATGACAATGGTTCTTTTGGACTCCCGATGCCAAGTCTATCATTTATTGTACATGGTAGTATATAATTTTCTCCTTTGTTTGTCTGTACCAAACACAGGTGTGTACACATCTAAATTTATTTTTCAGACCTTTCTCTTATTACTTTTGGAATGCTGTCCAACTTTGAAACATAATTATACCCTAAAACAGATTATCAAAGTTTGATTTTGTCACTTGCTCATGTGATATTAATTTGAAAGGACTTTTGCTTTAGCAGGATTTCACTCTTAAGAACAGTATACTTCAGATGATATGAACAGCATTAAATATTCCGAAAAGGCTTTATAAACATATGTATTATTTATGGGAAATGGAATATTTTTGAAAGCCTAATTATGGGGAGTACTTTGTTCCTCTTATAGTTTGCTTTCCTTCACTTGTTTTGCCTTAAGTGAACAAAGAAGCTTTTGATCATGTTTCCTTTTTCATCTTGTGGATGCCTTTGCAGGGAGAGGAGCTGGACATGCTGGTGAACTCATTTATAAGGAAACTAGTTTACGAATTGAAATAGCACTGCACCAGTTCCCATTTTCTTTTTCTGGCCTGTGTTCCTGAATTCAGTAATATGCAATTATAGTAACTGCCAAAATGAACACTAACTCAATAGCAAAAACAGAAAGAAAACAGCCCTGATATTCTTGCTTCTGAGAGGTAATTACATAGCTGCATCAAGAAAATAGGAATCATCGTGTAAAGAATACTAAGGGTAAGCTAAGGAGGCCTGGAGGCACACCCACAGGCTGACAGAAAAGCTATTTGCTCTGTTATGTGTAAAGCAGGTCAACATAAAATCATTCAATATAATGTGTATGTGAATATCTTTGAATTGCTTTTTTTCCCCCACTCTGTTATGTGTAAGCTTTCTTCGAAGGCCAATTGGAGTCTGCCATAGAGATATAGAGAAACAACTTTAAATTGTAAAAACTGTTTTTTTCCTTTTAATAAAAATGTTCCTTCACTTTCATTATTGCTGTAAATTTTGGGCAAGGTTATGTACGATATTCACTGAAAATTAGGTTTTTCCCTTGTGTTGGCAGTCCGTGTCATTGCTCAAAGCACCATGGGGTTCCCAACGAGAAATACAGCACTGATGGAGGCATAAGCCAGTATTGGTTCTTACTTAGCAGATTATGAGAGGAGAATGGAGCATCACTTCCTAGTGCCACACTCAGAGTAACAGGCAATCTCTCCTCATCTCCTCTCTGTCAAGGATGATAAACCTCAACAGAGTTTTCAGTATTGATATGATCATAGAATAATTATATGTCTATTAAAAAGAACTTTTAATGACAATATACTAAAATTTTTAACAAAAATAGCAATTATAAATACTTTCTATATATTTGTAAGTTATTTCCCGATGCAGCACAGTATCAGCAATTATTTTTGTTGTTGGGAATTGAAACCAGATTTTGATAAAAGGCATATTGAAATTTGGTTGTGTCTTGATCCAATATAGTGTTCACTTTTTTTTACTTTTTATTATTTTTTTATGTCTATGCAATGCTCTAGGGGGCTCTATTATGCATGCTACATTGACATTATTTTTAGGGAAAAAATCCCTGCAGCCTAGGGATCGACCTAGACACTGTATCATTTGTCAGGCACAACCTGTTAGACACAAATATATAAATGACTTATCCCTAGGAATAGGAAGGGACCTGTTACATAAATATATACTTACTGGGTTCATCAAGAACAGACTCCCTGACTGTTCTAGGAATAGCTCAAATGTGACTCGAGCTGCTCTAGCAGTAGCTGGCACTGGTCTGAGTTAATATTTTATCAATACAGACTCCTTGTTCATTTTTGAAATTTGTGTATATGTTCTGTAGCCTCATACAGTTATATTAGTTCTGTAACCCATACATATGCTTTTAAATACATAAATTACTATATACTGTGTGATGTGAGAGTTAATTACAATTAGGATTAAAAAAATATTGTATTTGCCTTGGCAAGACTACCAAGGTAGGTGGAATTTATTTAAATTTCTGTTTGTAACTGTTAAACCTCGTAAGTGTACTGTCAATAAGTTTTCAGATTACTTTTTCTGTTTGTTTGTCTTTAATTTTTTATTGGATATTTTATTTATTTATAATACAGATCCCTTTCCCCACTTCCCCTCCCTAGAACCCGGTATCCCATCCCCCCTCCTCCTTTATGCTTTCATACTATTTGAATTACATGCATGTACTAAGGTCAGTTCTAAGTTGTGGGTCTAGCAATACAATAGATGCAAATAGTCAAGGAACAAGCAAGACAATAAATACAAATAGTCAAAGAAAAGGCAAGACATTAAACCCCATTGCGTGAACACTCCTGTGACCACTGTTTCTAAGGGCTTATCAGAGTGACCAAAGTATCTGAGCCTACTTCCCTGTCCTAGCCCAAGCTCATTTTCATGTCTGAAGTCTACTTCCTTGTTCTAGCCTAAAATTTAGATTCCTGTCTGAAATTAAAGACAGAAAATTTTTTCTTTGCCTTTGTTCCTGACATAATGTGAGAGTGACAGAGTTGTCCATAATTTGATATAAGTCCTTTTTGTTTTACTGGTGTAATATTCAAATTAGAGATGAATATAGCCATTTAAGAAGAAATTCTGAGATCTTACAGATACTTATTGCCTCCATTAGCCCAGTGTTCAGCTAAAGTACACAGCCCTTAACACATTACAAACACTGACTAAATCAGTGCTTCTCCATTATCTGACCCACATTGTGGATCTCCCTACATAATGGTTATTTTAGAAACTTTGGGTTTATTTCATATTTAATATTTCATTATATACTTCTTTTTCAAATATACATTGAAATAGTTTCCTCTATTGTCTATATATGTTTTTCCATAAATTTCCTCTAACACAGTAAAATGATCTCTACCACCCCTTTTTGGTAAACCTACTACTGCCTTTATGTACTTGTCTAAGTAGACATGAGCCATGAGTCTTGTAATACTCTATCCTCTCAGGCATTAACTTTTACCTTAGATCTATAATTTTAAGAATGTTGTGATTATATCTTATTTAATCCACCACAACCATTTTACTCACTTTTTACTCTTTTACATTTCAACTCTTGAGGCTGTAACATAAGAATGTAGTGAAAGAAAATTGTGATGAAAGGATAGACAAACTATAAAAGGAGAAAAAAGCATGGGATAACGGGGATGGCACCTCTCATTAAAGTGTATATATATATATATATAATTATATATATATATATATATATATAATTATACATATATATATATGTATAATTATAATAAAAAAACCAAATCTCATTGGAAATTTGAGACATAACAATCACAGCAATCAATTATTTGCTATGGCTATAATTCAGATAGGATTTACCAATATGTTCTAGTTTTGTCCAAATATGTTTCAGGTGAAAGCCTTTAAGTCCCTTTTATTTTCTACCTTGCAAATAAATATATATAGTAAGTATATCTCAGCAATTGAATCTTCTGATTTTCATCCAGTTATGGGGAAAGTAAGAGACATTTAGTATCTACTGCAATTAAATGAAATGAATCCAGACTTGAAAATAAACTAACAATGTAAGTGAAGAAAGTGTTTAGGTACACAAGAAGGATGGAGACACTGTTCAGTGATGATCTCCCTGCATGTATGGCCTAATATCTTTTATGGATAGTGGATGTGATTGCTACAAGCAAACAAATTAAGGTGATACTACTAGTCTATATATATTTACCATATGGGTGAATGATCCAAAGTAATCATAAAGAGATCTATTAGGTTTATGAACCCTGTTTGTTTTCTAATAATACTGAATAAATAAATCTACCATGACAAATCTCTAGTAAGCCCATTTTTATTATTTTTTGTTGTTGTTATTGTCTCTTACAGAAATATTTCTTTGCTAAGTCATTTGTTGTTTGGTACAGGATCTCATTACATAGCCCCAGATGGCTTGAAGCTCTACATAGTGTTGCTGGGTCATGAACATGTAACCTTCCTGACTCAGCCTCTTTAATGTAGAGATAATGGGTACTTGTTCTCATGCTAAGCTACTTCACTTTATTAAGGGCTCATATCTTCCCTTTCGGATTCTTCATTGATTCAGTAGAAGTAAAAATAGAAGTACTATTAAGAACACTCTTTAATCTCTCACATAATGATATATTAGAAATAACTTTTGGCAGCTTGCATGGGTTATTTGGTACAATTTCAGGAATTATGAATGACAATTAACACTCAATTTTACCTAAAAACTTCTGAAAAATGCCAGAAATATATGATTTATTTTTGGTTATAGAAAATCAGTTGGAATTTACCACCATATTAGAGTTCTCTCTTCATATTACCAATCAAATATTTGAGAATATTTTATTTAACATTTTAAGCATTCATATAATTTAAATAATGCATGATGATTTAATTCAACACTGGAGTCCCCATTTCATAGGGCCACATTCCCTTTCCAATTTTATATGAGATTACTTGCTCTATCTCTTTTAATTTAATAGTAATTAAATCCATTTAGTGTTACCTGCTTGTACAAGATTATGGAACCATCTTCTTCCATGAATATCCTCTCAGGGCCAACATCCCTAAAGAAGAATGCATCATCCTCTCCAACTAATGATGAAATATTAATATTTTATCAGACAGGGATGAGACTTCATGAGCCTATGACCTAACCATGATAAAATTTTCAGTAGTGTGATCTGTTTCAAGTCTTATATCCATAGTCGTGTCTATTATGAGGTTATGTGTGCAAATGTGTCATCATGTAAGGTATAATCTTCATTACACACATCTAATCCTTTGTCTCTTATACTCTTCCTGCATTTCTGCTACGATTATCTCTGAGCCTTGTTGGAGGTGTATAGTATAGCTGTCCAATTGAGAGCTGAGAGCCCTAGAGGCTCTTATGTTTTGCATCTTCACAGGTTCTCAGTCTCTATACTAATTAACATCTTCTAAAATGATATTTCCCTAATGAAGATTGAGAGATGTACCAATCAACAGATGTAAAATAAGAACTCAGGGTCTACTTTATTCCTAATCCATTTTGTAGAATAATTTAACTAAGTCCTCACCTAGGGTCTGTGACCTTCACAACCATAGAATATTGGCCCAATTATTAGCATTATTCATGGGTTTGGTCTTGTAGGGTGGGACTTAAATCCACTCTGAAAGTCATTGATTGATTGCTTCCACTATTACACTGGTGGACATATTTTCCAGGCCAGCCCTTTTAGCTGTATGGCTCACAACTGAGCAAGACAGCTGATAACTGTACTTTTCAAGGAGCATGCATTGAAACTTCAGCCACAATAAAAAGAAACCAGTACAAATGAGGCACTAAGGTTAATATGAGCTTGATTGTCCATATCGTATAATACAAGTATGTAATCTTTTCGGCAAGAGAATATTTTCATCAAGTTTCAGAGGTAATCAAAAATAATGATAATAGCCCAAAATATTTTGCAGTAGTCGGAGAAGAATTACTAACAAAACTCTCAAAAAAGGGTAATCCATATCAGACACCCACATTTTATTGGATTGCCAATTATGTATGTTGGTAGAATTGTTCTCCCACTGTAAAACAATCTTTTTAAATCCTTTCTATATTTTAACAGTGTGTGTGTGTGTGTGTGTGTGTGTCTGTATGTTCAAACGCATGTCAACATGCACACATGTGTTTGCCAATGCTCTTTCCATACATAAATAGACCAGAAGAAGGAATCAGATCCAATGGAACTCAAGTTCCAGGTAGATGTGAGCCACCACATGAGAATCAAATAGGGCACTCTACAGAGCAAGAATTCTAAACCTCTGAGATATTTTTAATCATTTAATGTATATTTTAAATAGTATATGATGTAAATACACACAATTTTTAGTTTTCTCAAGTCGAGTGAAAAATAGAGCAAAATTTCTGAATAAAATCCTGTTGAAAATAAAATTAGTACTGGAAATTAATTAACTTATAACCCCAATAGATTATTTCATTTTGGGTAATGTATGAAGAAACTAATTATACTGGATTAAAGAAATGTATATACATACATATACATAAATATATATACATAAATAAACATATACATTCACATATGTGTATATGTATATATATGTATGTGTGAGAAATACTACAGTAGTAGTTTTACATATAGCATTTTCAAATATCATTATTGATAGTTATACCTCTCCATTCGTCTTCTTCTAGACTGTCCACTTGTCCACCACTCAACCGCTTAAACCTTTTCTCTTCCAATATTCACCTTACCACCTGTTTTCTACCCACTTTCATAAAATCCCTTTCCTCAAATATCCTTTGGAACAATCAAACATTTTCCTACTATGTACTGAAATAACTCAATAAAGTTCAATTTCCCAATATTGTGAAGATTACATAATTCTATAAATATATTATTTTTTATCTTGAGCCTTTCAACTTTAAGAATTTTGAATGGAACAAGTAATTCTCATTTGGTCTAGTATTCATTTTAATCACATTTTCTAACAAAACCAAGTGTGATTGCTGAAGGGTGCTTTTGTATCTGGGGTACACACATATTAAATATTTTGCTGGCTTGCTCTGTCTGTTACAACTCTTTCCACTTAATATTAAAGATTTTATGCTTTCCCAAAATTTGGTACAATTAGGTTTTTGCACACATTACCCAAAAGAAAAATCTCATTAGTGTCGTCTATTGATCCATTTCCAATAATAATTTTATTGTCAACAGAATTTTATGTGGAAAATCTGCTCTATTTTTAACTGACCTAAATGAACTTGTATTTTCTCTAATTAGTCTCTTTTTCTTTGCCTGTACTTTGGAATTTTCTGCCTAATCTCAGTTTGACAGAATCTGTGACTAAGTTTTTTTTTTTTTTATTTCACTGACTCAGAGATAATAAATGGTATCTTGTGTTTTATCTTTAACAAGAACTCACTGTTCTACACAGTACAAAAGGACCCAATGTCTACCTTATAACTGATGTCATATATGAAAAATATAGCTCAAATATAGCATATAAGTACTAAGCCAATTTTACTCAAACAACTAGTAAGTGTTATTATATGTTGTGGTATTGGCATTTTAGAACATTAAGCTAATATTTTAATTCATAGCTATACTTCAGTCCAAGTGTGAAGCCCTAGGTTCAATCCTTAGTACCACAAAAATAAACAAATTCATTCATTTATTAAGATTTTCCTTGACTAGTTTTATCTTGTATTAAAATTCCAATTAATTACAAAATTTAATGGCTCTATGTTAGAGTGCTTTATATTTCTAATCCAAAGTGCTATAATTTAAGAATACTGTTTCCTCACCTGTTTACTATAATTATCATATAATATTTGATGTGTATTTCTTCATAAACAGTTCTACAATTAGACTAATATTTAATATTATTTCATTTTTTTATTTGTTTAATACAGGGTTTCATGTAGATCAGTTATCCTCTTCTTTACTATAAAACTAATTACTTTGAAGTCATGATTCTCTACATCCACATCTCAGGAACTAGGGTTAGAGACATGTACAACCATGCCCCACTTTTGATTGGTATATACAGTCATTAATCAAGTCATATATTTTCTAAATACTCTACAATATCACACTGGGTGAGCACTCCAGAGACACCTTACATTGGTTTTCAAATCTTTATGTGATCTTGTCTGCAGGTTTGTCTTATTGTTCTTTGTTCACTACAAGTTTGTGCTATTCATCTGACTTTTATAAACATCTCTAGCTGATTAATATTAGCAATGTTTCTGTTCAAGGGTTTCTCTGGTGACCTCATGAGTCATGATTTTTCTCTGGTAGTATTTGCTCAATTGTCACCTTCAATTCAAATCTGATCTTTCTCCTCAAATCATATACTGTTCTCTTTCACCATACACTCCTGAAACAGGCTTTCCTCAGGTGCTTATCTTTCCTTTTTCTTCTTCTTTTTTTTTGTGTGTATGCATTTTTTATTATTAATTAAGTTATTTATTTACTTTACATCTGGATCACAGCTTCCTTCTCTCAATCCCTCACTCTCCCCTCCCCTCTCCCTATCATGTACTACTCCTTCCCTTCCCCTCAGAAAGTGGTGACCCCCCATGGATATCAACCATCCTTGGCACATCAAGTGGCAGTAATACTAGGTGAATCTTCTTCTTTTAAGGCTATAAAAGACAAGAAAGTTAGAGGAAAGGAATCCAAAGGCAGGCAGTGTGGTCAGAGACAGACCCTGATTTCACTTTAAGTGTCTCACATGAAGACTCAAACCCACAGCTACCACATATATGCAGATGACCTAAGACTGTACTATTCATGCTTCTTTGCTTATAGTTTGATCAGTCTCCATGAACCTCTATAGGCCTAGGTTAGTAGACTCTATAGGTCTTCTTGTGTTGTCCTTGACCATTCTTGCTACTTTAATCCTTCTTTCCCCTCTTCCACAGGATTCCCCAACCTCCACTCAATGTTTTGCTATAGGTCTCTGCATCAGCTTCCAAGAGTTTCTGGGTAAAGATTTTCTGATGACAGTTATGCTAGGGTCCTGTCTGCAAGTATAGCAGAATATCATCAGTAATGTCAGTGGCCTCCTTCTCATGGCATGGAACACATGCTTGGTCAGTCATTGGTAAGCCCTTCCCTCAAATTCTGATATCTTCAACCTCTAAGCCACAAAAAACTATTACATTATGAAATTTCCAGGCAATTGTATGTAACTAGCAAGGATCATTCTAAGTGACATAAGCCAGATACAGAAAGACACACATAGTATTTGACTCACTTATAAATCATTATTAGTCATAAATTATAGGATAACAATGATACAGATCAAAGAAGATAAATAAGAAGAAGGGATCAAGGAAGCAAGCTTGATTCCCACTGAGATTAGACATTGGAGGGTAGATGAAAAGAAGGGCCTCAGTGAAGGATAAGGAGCAGGAGGGATGACGTGGGAAGAGGATGGAGGGAAAGAGTGCTGAGGGAAACAACTGGATTGGAGAGGACATCACTGGGACAAGCTAGAAACCTAGGAAAATGGAAACCACCAAGAATCTATAAATGTCATCCTACCTAAGATGTCTAGCAATGGCATATATGCATCCTGAACTAACTATATTCTATAACCAGTCAAGACTTCTAATGGAAAAATCTGGACAGAAATATGACCACAAAACTTAGTCTCACAGTTTATCCTATCTATCGGGTATTTATCTTCATTAAAACCCTTAAATACTTGTCCAAAGATCTTAAGAGCATTCTTGAGACATTGGTAAGTCATAATGAGGCCAAGTTTTAAAATTTAAATGTGATTATATCATTTTCCTTTTGCACTGGGCATTTTATTTTACTAATAAAGCAAAAGAAACAATAGATAAAAGCACTATCAGAGTTCCATCATATGTCAAGATATAATATCACAGATATTATTCTTATACTCATTATTCATCATCATTATAAACTTGCAGTGTACATGGGGAGGATGTGTGGCTATGCAGGTGCATATGCACAGTTTTATGTAAAGGGCAGAGAAAAAAATTTTGTGTGTATTTCAATTTCTGTACAACTTCAATTTTTTAAGACAAGTTATATATCTCTTAACCTGGAGGCCACCTCTTGGGAACAGCTATAGACTAGCAAGCCCTAGAGCTTTCCCACTTCTCCAGCTCCCCCAGCACTTGCACTGGAATTTTGTACTATGGCTTTTATCTAGATCTGAGACATTCTTATTGCATACATGCATCTCAACCATTTTACTAACCAATATGTCTCACCACCTCCAGTAAGTCTGTATTATTTTAAAGTACAATTATTCAGACTTTTTAAAGAGATAATAACCCTTTTGTTATACCATAATTTGACTATGAAAATGTTTTGAAGATTCTGCATGAAATATGAAGTGTCTACGAACTTACATTTCACTGATTTTGTCCAGAAAAGCATGTGAATTTCTGTATATTTGCACTATAAACTGATGTACTCTTGTTTTGGTTTGTATTATTTCACTTTATATGTCATGTTCTTGTTATGGAATCTAAACCGGCCTTGAACTCCTGAGCCTCTTGCCTTGTGAAAGTCCTTTGAAGGCTTGTATTGCATGATTAAGTATCTTCTCAATAAATATAATATGTTTATATGAAAGACTGAATAGCAGTTTTATTAGAGAATACAGTTATATAGTTCTGGGTAACTCTAAATATATTTTTTAAACTGTAGCATAATAACTTCTCACCTAAAGAAGTATATTTGTCATAATTGGTCTCCAAAAGTAGAATCTGAGTTTTAGTAAAATTTAAAATTTTAGAAAACATGTTTCAGTGTTGAACTATTTGATAGGATTTTTAATGAGATTGGTAGTGTTATTTGTCCATATGACTTTTGATTTTTTATATTAATATATTTTATATTTCATTGTATAAGTGAAAGAAACAAATACTATAACTTTCAAATTCAAGCATCTATGAAAGATCCCCTAAAAGGGAAAAATAGGTACTGGAGAGATAGATGAGTGGTTAAGAGCACCGAATGCTTTCCCAGAGAATTTGGGTTCAATTTTTGGCACCATGTGTCAAATTACCAAATTATCAAATTATCAAATCTTGCATAACTCCTACCAGGGAATTCATGTCCTCTTCTGTTCTACATTATCACCAGATGTGCAACTGATACATATTCATCCAGGCAAAAAATCAACACACTTAAAAATATTAAATTAGATAGAATAAACTATTACAGGATACTAGTTAAGAGAAATTGTTTAGTTGCTAGTCAAAAGGGTCCCATATAAACTTTCAAACAATGCAAGTTCTTGACAAGACAATAGTTTGCTGTCAACAAACTGACAATAAGGTTTTATTACTGAAGACACATACAAACAACTCATAGATCATGGAGAAGTCAAGTTGGTGCTTACATAAAACCTTTACCCCTGCACTCTACTGTCTTTGATATGGAAATGTATTCTTAGGGTTAACAAAAAAATGTAGATACCTATTAAGCTACAAATGCTGTTACCTACAAGGTTTTCCTGCTTGTAAAATTTGCTAGGGCAATGGTGGCACAAGATTTGCTGTAATATCAACCAGTGTCTGATGTGGCTTCATGCTGACTTCATGGGATGGAACCCATACCCCATTGTTTGGGTGACCAAGAACCAGAGACTGGATTGGATAAAAAGCAAATAGTACTGGTCTTTAAATAGTATCAAGAAATGACTCCAAATGAAATTCTTCTATACTCATAGATAGTGCCTCCTTTAGCCATCATCAGAGAAGCGTCTTCCTACAGCAGGTAAGAAGAAATACATAGACCCATAGCTCGACAATACACCAGGTCTTTAGCTTAGATATAATGGCTTCTAGTTTAGCATTTTTATGGGGTTACATTGTGTATTACTAAGTGGTTCTGAGATTATTGTGTCTTTTCTTGGCATCTTTTCCTCCTCTTGAATTGGTTTGTCTAAGATCTATATGATAGTTTTTATTCTTTCTTATATTTTCTGCTGCGTTTTGCTGTTATCTCTAGAAGCCTGTTCATCTCTAAGATGTGACTGTAAGGGAGTCAATATGGATTGGAGATGAGATGGAGAGGAACTATAAAAAATTGGGTGAGGGAAAACATTAATCAGGATAAAAATAGAGATGAACATGTAGTCATATTAATTCAAGCTCATCTCTTCTTTCATGCTTCCCATTTCTTCCCTCATTTTCTATCATTGTGTGTACAGTAGCTCCAGTGGCTACAGGTATAAAGCATTCACAAATATCTTTCTCTCCATTCTACAATCTCCAGTGTCTCATTTTTATCTATATTTTTACAAAAGAGTATTTTTATAAACAAAATGAGATGACATGGTATTTTTTATAAATGTCTAAATATTTATTATTCTTAGTGCTTATTAGTTAAAAAGAGAACATCTGTGTTCTCTCAAAAACCTAAAAGTGTTATATAGTGAAGAACAAGTATGTACATATATTATTATAGAAAATTCTTAGCAACTATATAGTCCAAAATATAATGCATGCCTTAGAAGCAGTAGAATCTTATCTTGCAGCATATATCAAAGGCTGGGATTATATGTGATGCAATAGCCACTCATTTTTACCCAAGGATTTTTAATGGACAGTGATAAAATGTAGTTATACTGGTGGCCTCTAAGTTAGTCCTTGCAACTTGTCTATGGCAGAATAAATTTTCAGATGTCATGAGTTGTTGAATCTTGTAGAGGAATACTCAGCTTAAACATGAAATTGTTTGACAAGAAAATCTGTCATGTAGAAAGGCAATAAAACTGAGTTTTCTGGATTTTAGTAAGTTCTGTAGTGCAAAAGAAAGTTTAGGTATCAAATTTTAGCTTTGAAAGTGTACAGGCTACTATGAAACAACTACAATTTCATTCAGTCCAACATACCCTACTTATCTGCCCCAATCAATATAAAAAGGGGCTAAACTAGATATCTGAAATAATATGTTTATCTGAGAGTATCTCAATCATGCCTGAGTTCTTTTAAGTCTCACTACTTGATTTGCACAGGTAATTTTCTGAGAAATTATGGAGAAAACCAGAAAATTATTAAATGCCTTAGGAGGAAGCAGCAAGGATCTGCTCTAAGATATTCCTGATTGTTCACTATTCTTGAATAGCTGGTCTTTTTCATAAAAGAAATTTTTTTCCTGTCTCCTTTTGAGAAACAGGTATAGGATATTTATTGTATTTATTTTTAAGCAGTATTACTTCTTACTGCCATTCACAGATTTATGGAAAAGAAAATAGCATGCTGTTCTTCATATTTCAATATATAGAATTCTGGTAGAATGGAAATTAAAGATAAGATGATTTATATACTTAACATAGTTTGAAGCTAGAAAGATTGAATAAATAAGCTATTCAGAAAATGACTGCTCTTTGCTAACACATCAGTTTTCTGAAAACTTAGATAGAAGCCATTTGTAATTTCAAGGAGTATATTAAAATAAATGGGAAGCATATTTTAAATATATGGTTTAGATTTTTAAATATGCTACAATAAATCATAAAGTGGTAGCTCTTTGTAGGTTTTCCTATCAATGTGCCTAAGCACACTGTATATGCTTGTTGTTTATCAATTTCTTCTGAGATAAAATATTATATTGAAGGGAAGCTCATTAAGGCTCTGGGTGTTTAGAAAGAATTCAAATATTCCATGCTGCAAGAAAGCACTTTAAAGAAGTAAACAAAATCTTTAGGAAGTCCCTGAAACTTACCAGATGGGACATATTTTCTCTCCCCAAGTATATATGACTATAAGGAATGCTTAGATACTCAGAAGATCTAAGTAGGTTATAAGAGGCTCAAACCAACTAGGATGTGTAAAAGAGACATTGTGAACTGAGGATCTATCTACAAGTTGTACAGTAAAGTCCTGTGATCTAGTTTTGTGAACTAACATCCTGCTAGGTTGGTTCTTGGAGATAGATCTGTCCTTTGATTATTCATACTCCTGTAAGCAACCCCTAATCCATTCTTATATAAATACACACCCGAAATTAGTTCATCAAGAGGGATGTTGGTATTGTCTATATTTTTTCTGTCCTTGGTTCTCTATCAGTATTAAGTAGACATTTGTTCCTGTCTCTCAGGGATCATGTCAAACAACCACATCTATGAGAATACAGGAACACAGGGCATGATCTTCTTTATAATAGAGACTTTGTAAAGTTATTAAAGTCAGAATCTTTGAATAATTTCAGTGGGAATATACATTGAAAAAGGTAAGTTATGATTTTGTAATGTCTATATATTATATGCTTAGTTATAACATTGTAGCATATGAAAGGTCTTTAAGTAATGCATAGCACACAAAATGGCATAGTCTCAAAAAATACCTTGCCAGTATTTTAAAATTTGATTGTGGCCATGCTGAATTTCTCACTTGTCCTTCTGATCACAATTATACTATATAGTCCAGCTCCATCTAAATTTATCAGGGTCTTTCCTGATGATTTTCCTACAATAACATATATGAGTGTTGCATAGAAGATTATTCTGTTTATTTCCTTCTCTGTCCTTTCTTTCTTTCTTTCTTTGGGAGGCTCCATGTAGGAAGAACGTTCACTGTGCACGTTCCTCAGATATTGTGAAAATCTGTTCTCTATGGGAATGGCTTCCAGACCGTCCTTGTATAATTAAAACTCTGGATACTGTGGAAATTAATACCAGAGATAACCAATTTACAAGAGAAAAGCTCTACTTAAATAACCCCTTTTCAAGATTTCCATCTTTGACTGCCCACTCCTGTCATTTTGGTTCTGTAGCAGAGTATTATACCATGGTGGGAGCATGTGTCAAAGAAAACTGCTTAGCTAAGGATATCTGAGGAGTAAAAAGAGAGAGGAGACAGCTCCAGTATCACTTTATTTTTTTAAATTTTTCTCTTTTATTATTATTAATCGTTCCATTCATTTACATCTCAAATAATATCCTGCTTCCCAGTTACCCCCTCTACAAATTCCTCATCCCATGATACCCCACTTCCTGGTTATCCCTCTGCCACACCACATCCCACATCTGCCCTTCTCCCCCACCCACCCAGACTCTCCCACCTGCCTGCTCCAGCATCCCTTACTCTGGGTCCTCAAACCTCCCCAGGAACAAGGACATCCAATCCTGTGGCTGTTGGGCAAGGCCACCCTCTATTACATATGTATCTGGAGCCATGGATCCCTCTAGGTACACTCCTCGGTAGGTGGTCTAGTCTCTGGGAGAACTGGGTGGTCAGGCCAGCCTATGTTGTTCTTCCAATGGGGTTGCAACCACTTCCACTCCTCCAGTCCTTTTGCCAGCTTCCCCACCAGGTTCCTTGATTTCAGTCTGATAGTTGGCTCCAAGTATCCGCATCTACATTGGTCAGTTACTGGCCGAACCTTCCTAGGAACTGACACACTTGGTTCCTATCAAAAAACATCTCTTGACCACAGCAACAGTGTTGGGGTTGGTGTCTGCAGATATGATGTATCCACAGATAGGGCTGTTTCCTGGGTGTCCCTTCCTTCAGTCTCTATTCCTTTTTTTTTTTTTTTTTTTTGTCCCTGTTCTTCCTTTGGACAGGAACATTTCTGGATTAAAAAAGTTTGAAATGGGTGGTTTGCCTGTCTACTAGGGGTGGTCTCCACAGGTTCTACCTCCTGCTTGCCTGCACATTACAGCTAAAGTTGATTCCATTGGGTCCTGGGGGTCTCACATTTCGCTGGTGTCTCCAGGGGCTAAACCCAGTTCCCCATCCTCCCTGCTCTCTATTTTTATTGGATTTCCTGACTCTCTGGACCTCTCTCATGTCTTCTCCAGATTCTGATACTGCCACCCTTATTTCCTCCTTCTCCTTTCTCCCTCCCTTGTCCTGTCTTCTTCCAACTCTCACAATCATTCTGCCCACCCCCCAATGCAGAACTGAAGCACCCATGCCCTGGTCTTCCTTCCTTCTACACTCTACATGGTTTGTAGGTTGTATCATAGGCATTGTGAGGTTTTGGGTTAGCATCCACTTATTAGTGAGTACATACCATGTGTGTTCTTTTGTGTCTGGGTTAACTCACTCAGGATGATATTTTCTAGTTCCATCCATTTGCCAGCAAATTTCATGAAGTTTGCTTTTAATAGCTGAATAGTATTCCATTGTGTAAAGGAACCACATTTTCTGTATCCATTCTTCTGTTGAGGGACATCTGGTTTGTTTCCAGCTTCTGGCTATTATAAATAAGGCTGGCATGAACATAATGGAGCATGTGTCCTTGTTACATGTTAGAGCATCTTTTGGGTATATGTCAAGGAGAGGTATAGCTGGGTCTTCAGGCAGAACTCTTTCCAATTTTCTCAGAAACTGCCAGACTGATTTCCAATGTGGTTTTACTAGCTTGCAGTCCCACCAGCAATGGAGGAGTGTTCTTCTTTCTCCCCATCCTCGCCAGTATCTACTGTACCTGAGTTTTTGATCTTAGCCATTCTGATTGGTTTGAGGTGGAATTGCAGCATTGTTTTGATTTGCATTTCCCAATATCACTTTAAAGAGTCTATGCCCATTGTTCTAACTTTCTTAATTGAAGTCCTAGTCTAAAAGGTTCAATATTCCCAAAGTAACACAAGATGATAACATTTAGCACATTGGATTCAGGGGATATACAATATCCAACTCACAAAAGTTTCTAATTTTAAAGACTGTGTACCTCTGTATATTTTGAGAATAAGTCACCAGGAGGAAACTGTGTCCACAAATATAAGCCACGGACTTATACTTCATTATTCATGGATAATACACCTTCTTCACTTTTCTTAACTGGATTATATAGTCCAGTGGGAAGAATGATGTTCTTAAAACCTCAGAATTTATGTGGAAAACACAAGCTTATGATTTGAATATTATTTTTTTATAAATTTACATTGATGTTTATAAAAAGTCTTTATTATTGATATTAGGAGAATAGAATTGGAAAAATATTAAGATTTTGAAGTGTCTGGATAGTTATTAAGCCATCATTGTGGCATTTTTATATTCTGAATTCATCACTTTAACGAAGGAGAGAGAAATGAGACAAACATAGGGCAATGCTAACATATTTCCCTGCCAACAGGACACATGTGTCATGAAGAATTAAATGAACCTGAGCAGAAATTACAAGGGCTAAGTCAAAAGAGCAAGTGGGTAGGGGAGATGAGAGGAGAAGACACATTTACTAATTATACTTTGTCCAAATATTTCATACTATCTAAAAACATTATATAATTTTAAAATTTTAAACAATTCTAAAAATGAGAGAATACTTGTTGAGAATATTTATAAATGTTCCTCATTAAACATATAAAGAATCAGCCATTGGGATAAATATTTCTGAAAGGTAGAATAAGTGGTTAATTTAGAGGAAAGTTCATGTTGTCCCAGAAACATCAAGCCCAATTGTAAGTACAGATTAGGTAGCTTGTGGTGTGGAGGGCATAAACCAAGTCAGATTGAGATATAGGGAACTCCAGAAGATCTATGAGGAGTTGCAAAAAGAAAAGCCATAATATAGCATATGAAAAAGAAATCTATACAAATGAGTGATAGATAACTTATGGAGGGTGCAATCCAAATGGCTATGAGCATAGGGTTGTGATGGACAATTTCAAGGCTGCATAAAATTAGAAAGATTTTTATTTTCAAATTTATCATAGTTTTCTATGCTCGCTGCTTTCTGTTTTAAGAACTTTATTTGATAACAGCATCAGCTGAAACATTAATGAAACCTCCATCCTGTCTTTTCTTAACTAATAGATTTGCTTATTGAACAGCATGGAGAAGTGATAGAACACAGGAAAGATTTCCTTTTGATGAAAGTGTTGCTAGAGTTTTATCAAAACCCTTATTTTGTTGACCCTAACAGACCCAGAATAGCACTCAAACTATAAACAGATTCAATCAACCTACATTTAGATGATGCTTCCAATGTTCATGGAGGTACTTGCTTTGTTAAAGGTTGCTATTGACCTGTTGGTTGCTTTCAGCCAACGTTTAGCATAGTACAGAACTATACACATACTTTTCTTTTGATTCAGAGACATGAAAGTATTCAAAAATATAGAGTAAGTTGTGAATGAATTATCTTAGGTTGTAGATGCTGTTTATGTGGAAAATCTAAGGCAAGTTAAGGTCAGCTGCATTGCTATGTTTATAGTAGGTTAAATTTAAACGGCTGAATACACAGTAGAATAGCAGTCAAAGACAGATTGCTAGAAAGTTTTGTATTTCAGCCCTTCATATCACAGTCTTTAAAGCCTCATCCCACAGTCTTAAATGATTTCAAAGTATATTCTTAACTTGACTGCATGATTTGGAGAACATTCAGTCTCTTTGGAACCAAAATATATTTTCAGGGGAAAAACAAACTTGAACACCAGAGAAGTAATTCTTTTATCAGAAATATTCAATTTCTAAAACAAATAAAGATGATTAGCTCAGACCCAATGATAAATAGGGGAAGAAATTTCATGAATGCAACTTAAAGTCAAAATTTTGTTTAATTTGAGAGAGCTGTATAATTGCCTCAATGAATCCCTGTCTTATTCATCCAAACACATCAGACAACTCATGTTCTTTTCTCCTTTGGTCAGGTGTTGCCATGTGTAGAGATGAGAAAACAAGTATTCTGTGCCATGAGCATTGTTCTTTTGAAAGTAATAGCTCTCATTGTTATTTGTCAATGACTGGAAGAAAACAAGTATTGTAGGCATGGATTTCAATCAAACGGATAATGAAATAACAAGGAATGACAATGAGTCATCAGTGATAGTCTTGGGAGAGATCATCCCACTCTACAATGAAACCTGCCTCACACTTCACACTGGAAATCTATCCAGACCTAGAGGTGGATCTTAGATGTGGTGAGAATTCCTGTCACTTAAACTTTCTTGTCCTTTTCACGCTTCCCTTGGATGAATTTTTATTGGTTGTTGAGCCAATCTCCAAAGCCCTATGTAGAACAAAGCAGCTGGTTTGCTTTAGTAAAATCTGCTCTCCACAGCATCATGTACTGATATGGGTTTTGCTCTTATATAGATTCTTTTTTAAAAAAATTCACTTTAGAACCTAATTACTGTGCCCCTTCCCGGTGCCCCCTCCAACAGTTCATCCCCATTCACTCTTCTCTTTCTCCTCTGAGAGAGTGGAGTATCTGAGTGTCCTGCAACCCTGACATATCAAGGCTTTGCAAGGCTAAGAGCTTCTTCTCTGACTGAGGCCAGAGAAAGCACCTTCAACAAATGTCACTGATCTAACTGGATGATTGTTCGATGGAGGAGATCTAAATCAATCACCTTGCACAAAACTGAAGTCCAGGTGGGTCAAAGACCAGAAAGTACCAGATACATTAATAGAACAGAAAGTAGAGAATAGCCTTGAACTAATTGGTACAGGAGAAAATTTCTTGAACAGAACACCAATAGTCCAGGATCTAACATCTACAATTGGTAAATGAGACCTCATGAAACTAAAAAGCGTCTGTAAGGCATTAGAACAAAACAACAGTCTACAGATTGGGAAAAGATCTTCACCAACTCAATATAGGAAAGAGGGCTAGTATCCAAAATTTATAAAGAACTCAAGAAGTTAAACACCAACAACCCAAATTACCCAAATAAGAATTGGAATATATGTAGCAAACAGAGGATTTTCAACAGATGAATCTTGAATGGTTGAGAAAAATTTAAAGAAATGTTTAAAGTCTCTAGTAATCAAAGAAATGCAAATCAAAACTATTCTGAGATTCCACCGAATACCAGTCAGAATAACTAAGATCAAAAACATGCTGGCAAGGATGTTAAACAAGGGGAACACCTCTTCATTGTTGGTGAGAGTGCAAACTTGTATATCTGCTTTGGAAATCCACTTGACAGTTTCTCAGAAATCTGGTAAAAGTTCTACCCAGCTATTACCATTCCTGGCCATACACCAAAAAAGATGTTCCACCATTCCACAAACACGCTTGCTCAACTCTGTTCATAGCAGCTTTATTTATAATAGCTAGGAACTAGAAACAAGCTATATGTCCCTCAACTGAAGGGTGAATAAAGAAAATGTGGTACATGTACACAACAGAATTCTATTTAGCTATTAAAAACAAAGACATAAAGAATTTTGTGGGCCAGGAGGTAGTGGAGCATGCCTTTAGTCCCAGCACTTGGGAGGCAGAGACAGGCAGATTTCTGAGATCGAGGCCAGCCTGGTCTACAGAGTGAGTTCCAGGACAGCCAAGGCTACACAGAGAAACCCTGTCTCAAAAACCAAAAAAAAAAAAAAAAGAATTTTTTGGGCAAATCAGTGGAACTTGAGAATATAATCCTGAGTGAGGTAACACAGATCCAAAAGGACATGCATGTTATGTAGTCAATTATAATTGATATTAGATATAAAATACAGGATACCTATGCTATATCTAAATTCTTATCTGAGAAAAGAACCACAAGTATTTGTGACTTTTTCTGTTCCTTGTTCAAAACGTTTAGCCTTTACCAGTACTTCTCATACCATATTTTGTATCACCATCAACATTTAAAGAACTTGTTAAAGCATCATGACTGATGAGCACAGAACAGACTTATTACTCAAGCTGAAACAACATAAGCAAAAATGACAGTCTTTTAGAGTTTATAGATTTTTAATGAAAGATTACATTATATTAACTATGTAATAACAGATTCATGAAAAACAAGAGGTGTAGAAATTTCAAAATATAAACCTTTAGCCACATTTGCAATAAATTTATACTTAACATTTTGAACGAAAAGTTCATATACTCTTTTACCAAAATATACTTTAGCTTAAATATTATCTTTTACCATCAGTTGTTCAAATACAAATATGTTGACATTTTTGTACTATATAAACTTTATCAAATATATTAACAAAATAGCTCTAAAAGTGACATTAGAATAATAGCTTTTTAATAATTAAATATATTTATTTCATTTTCTTCTGCAGTCACCTGTATTCACTTTAATGTACTTAGGATATGAAGGAAGTTTGAGATGTAAGTATGTATACATATTCATGTCAGGGGAAACAAATACCATTGTGTACAGATAAATATATGAGGCATAGGTAGATTTGATTAGAAAGTAAAGAATCAGAAAATTATTTTTAATTTTGTTATTAATAAGTCAGGTATTATTGTTTGACATTGTTCATTACATATGATTCCAAGCCATGCTATTTTAACTTATATTAGTCATATGTTAAATATTATAAAGACTTATGTAAATATATTCTCTGTGATTATGATGTCCATTATTTAATTTAGAAGGCTAAATGAATACATGCCTCATTTTATTATTAGTACTCTGTCCATTGATTCATTTGTTATCATCCAGATTAAGAGGCCAAATTATTAAGAAAAGAATTACTGACTCTGCTTCTTACTTTTTTATTTTTTTACTTACTTTTTTACAGTCTCTTTACTCACAGGGTACAGAAAATACTGTTTGCAAACATGACAAATTAGAGAACCCAAATGAAATCTTTCTCCAAAGACATGGCTTTGACTCAACAAATTCAAACCAGCTGTACTTGTGCTAGATGCTAGGGAAAATATTGCACCACAACTTGTTTGTCCACAAATGAATCATCTCAATAGATGTAATTCATAATCCTGCAGGTGGCATTTACTTGACAAAGTACAGTTTTTGGGTTGACTGAAAATGAAAAAAAAAAAAAAAACTTCCTCTGTAAAAATCTTTGAAATTGCTCCAAAATGTTTTATTTAAATTTTAAAGGGAAGTGTTTATTTTCACTTAACTGAATATCTTAAAATTTCTATTCCTATAATCCAATTGCCAAATAGATAGTACCCAGTAAGACACAGTAATTTAGATAAGAGGTATTTAGTATAAAGTGAGAAATCTACACAGAGGAGTTGGATTTGTAACAACGTGTCCTTATGAATTATAAGTACATACACAATAAGACAGACAGAGACACAAAGGTCCTGAAGAGCATAATGGATAAGAAGACGTACCTATTCTCTTCCAGAATCTAGGAGTCAATTTCGAGCATCCAGGATGTGGCTTACAATGTCTGCAACTCCAATGCCTGGGGATCTGATGTCTTCTGCCCTCTAGAGGCACCAAACACACACATTTCACAGTTATGTATGTAGGTTAAAAACCTATACCTGTAAAATAAAGTGTCTAAGTAAAAAATAATGAAAGATTGAGACAGAGGATGAAAGGAGAATATTATTTTTCACAATATCCATTGATTTATAAAGGTGTTATCTGCAGTTAAATATTCACTAGCAAAGAATACAGAAAAGGTATCACCTTAAAACAAACAAAAAACTCATAAATCAGTGAGAGTGAAATATGCATCAAGCAAAAATGATATCATAGCTAACACAATTTTAATATTACCAGCAATGTATTTTCTAGGCTATCTTATTTCTTACATTGAACAATCCCCAGCATAGTTATTTGTTTACAAATCTTTTAACTGTATAAGACCTTTAAAGTAGTATCAACAAGAGAAATAGAAACCTCATAGGGGCATTATTTTTAGTTTGTTGACTTGTATGTCTTATTCCCATTAGAGAGCCTATATGATTTTCCAGTCTTAGGGTATCTGTAACTTCACCAAACTTCCAAGCGTTTTGCCACATGATTCAGTGAAAACATGAGGAATCTTTGCTGAGTTTCCTTTAATGAACCTCTGCCTATCATGATGAATATCCTTCATCAAGTTAAAGGCTTGAGGCTCTCTCAGATTGAGTAGCAGCTGCTTCCCAACCTCACTCTGAAGTATTTTATAGGAAAGCATCATCAGTGAACCAGAAACTTGTGTGACCCAAGAAGATTTTATATTAGATCCCTATATGTTCACTGTAGTTAAAGGTACCAGAGATAATGTATAACTCACCCTACCTTATGAAGGAGGCCTTCCTTACTGCTCACAAAATCGTTATGAGTCTATAAAAGAAAAATCACATGCACAATTAGTTATCCTGGTTATGTTAGATAAGGCCACAGTGAAGGACTACCAAACCAAGAATCCTTTGTAAGCAAGTACATCAGAATACTGGAAAGGGGACAAAGACATAGTGATTTGTAACTCAAAGTGTCCACTTGTGACAGACTGGAGACAAGTGGGAAAGCACTCACTGGCCTTGAATGTGTTAGTTTTTTTTTTTTCCCCATCAGAGGATATGGGATGTACCATGCCATTTCAGGTTGTTCAATGTAAAAACAAGAACAGAGAACTGTACATAGGCCATTGCACACCCAAAGCATTTGATATCATTTATTAAGTAAGCAAAAATTATTAAAATAAGATAAACCAAAGGCTACATAGAGACAAGTCCCATTTTCCTAAACCCATTTTATGGGATTGTGAGAAGTCAGCCAGATGAGACTTTATGAAGGACCATCCATGAGTTATCTTCAATATGCAAGCATTTTTAGTCAACAATGTTCATTCTTCATATGTTCACCAATCAGTCAGAATGAATTTCTTTATGAGTATGGGATTTCATATGAATCTAGAAACTTCTAACTCCAAACGTTTAACTGGTGCTTCTAACTCATGTAAATATTCTTTGACATTTATGTAGTGGGAAGATCCTGAGATCTACCACCCAGTGACAACTGAATAGAGAGTCCAATAATTTAGCAAGATTTGAGACTTGAGATAAATCATGTTAGTTAGAATTTTATTTTCAAAGTAGTATCTGTTTCTTGGTAACCCTGTAGTTTTTCTTTCAAGATACCTGAATAGAGAATATGAAAATTCTGGTACTCGATTAGCCATTTTTATTCTGTTTTTTTTTTTTTTTTTTTTTTTAATCAATGAAGGTTGGAACTTGCCAATCACTTCCTTCAGAATGCTCCTTCTCAGACTATACCCAGGAATTTTAATTATAAAGCTATTGAATTTTTCATGCCATATACATGATGTAATATGATACCTAGTCCTTATTACATGAATAATTTATATAACTCTTCTAAGATGGCATTATCATATTATCCAGCTGGTACTCCTTCCATGTCATACATGATATGCTGATAGAAGATAGTCAAATGACACATGAAGCCTTGTTAAAGGATATTATGGTGTTTGTGCCCATTTTCACATTTAGACAAATAGTAATTATCTGAGATCAATACTGAAAATGCTATTTGCAATACAAATATCTGCATAAAATGTCTCATCTTGGCAGCTGTAAATATCAATGTTTAAGAAGTCTTACAATTGCTTATCCCACTAAAATGGACTATGATGTTACCAGAAGTGGGTATCCAGATACTTAAGATATTCTGATGCATTCAGAAGGGATATGGAATTGAAAAGTGGTTTTCACATCAAGTATTTCCTTTCTTAACCTCAACAAAAAAGGGAAAATACTTGTCTCTCTTAGGCTACATACATGTAATGTTTTTGAGATGTTCTAATAGAAACAGCAGTTTCTATCTGAATTTGAGGTAATGACACAGGGCACAGACAGATATTAAGGGGAAAGGACTCATAAACACAATAAGAATGAAGATAACACTTCAGGAAGGAAGGACGTTAATAGCTGAAGGACTTCTGCCAGTCATATTTCAGGGAAGGCATAGACTCTAAAATTGTAAAATATTAAGGGCATCAATTTCAGTCACCAGAGTGCTGCTATCTTTACACTCTACTACTCTTGACATGGTACTGTGTTACTTTCAAATATATTGTTTCTTTTGCCTCTACTTACCATATCTCAGCATTGTTTCATCTTGATTATCACAATATTAAATACACTTGGAATGAAGATATCACCTTTTCCCATTTCCCCTTTCCCTGCTAGGTTCTGCAAACTTCAATAGTTTTAGCAGCATATTTTACTTAATATCACATGAATAAATTTCTCCCTGTCTATATAATCAGACATTTCACTCAAAGCCAAATGAGTGGTAAAAGTGCTCTAATCTGGATCTCATATCATACAGACATACATATATGTATATATATGATTTGGATTTGCCAATAGGTGCAAAAATGAAAATGAAATCATCATTAATTCTATGAGTCTTTCAATACCCAAGGAAATTACCTTTCTTGAAAAAAGAATACTTTAAGAAAGTCATTTTTCATTTCCTGAGAGGTATAATTATTTAACTCATTAGCAGTAGTCAAACTGACTGTTACATTTTGGTGATTCATACAGAGGAACTAAAATTTGAATATTTTTTCAGTACCTAATTTCATTATGCCAATTCTGTGACTTGAGAAATGACATGGGACAATAAGTTTGTAACACTAATGGATGTTATTTCCAATGTAAAAAGGATAAACTTAAAATACTTCTCATTAAAGAAACTCAATTTATCACAGCAGGGCAGCAGTCTTAGTGCATTCTGAGTTCTACAAAAAAAAAAGCTAATATTAGAGCCCTCATTAATCTCTCATCTAAGATTATAGGGCTCTGAAAGTTCTTGAAAGATGTTACCCTTTAAAAATATTATTGGTAAAGTAGTTCCTTATTTTAAAATGCACTTTGGATATCCAAAGTCATATTAAAACCCCAATTTAGGACAGGTGAGGTAGCTTGGCACAGTGGGTAAAGCCTGACCATTTAAGATCGACTTGTAGTCCCACAAGGAAGGAAAAAACAAACTCCTACAAATTGTCCTTTGATTTTTTTCAAATGTGCTATGGAATTTGTGTCTGAGTACACACTTCTGTCTCTGTCTGTTGGTCCGTTTCTGTTTCTGCTCTCTCTCTCTCTCTCTCTCTCTCTCTCTCTCTCTCTCTCACACACACACACACACACACACACACACACTACAACAATAATTTTAATAAAACCTGTACTTTTCCTCCCAGTTTTCTAAGTAAAAGCAGAGATTAAAGATATATTAATAGTAGATACTCACGTTTATGCACAGCAAACAAAGAATAGTAATTATGTGTTTATTATCATTTACATTGTCAAGAATTAGTTGTTTGTTGATCTTTACTTTAGGCCTCTACTAACATAGAAGTAAATTCTACCAATATTCAATCACATAACTCCATATAAAATTATATTAGTGTAAGTAATTTTAATTGACTGTAAGTTGAAGAATTTCCAAATTATATACTTTGTGAAATTTTCATGATTCTTGTAATCTTTTTAGTCCTAAAAAGATTTGATTATGAAAGTCCTATGATTAAGAAACAATCATAACAATATCTGCTTTCCCATCAACTTTTCACTGCCCATATCTGCTGAATGAACTATTTTAAAGATTCATCCCATGCTAACGTCAGCATGGCACCAGCAGACAGGCTGTCCTTTTCTCTGCCCAGCAGACTCTACCCGGCTCTGCTCTCTAAGTTCCCATGGTGGGCCACTGTCATGCAAGTCCCACACTTCCAAATTCCTGTAGCTGCCTGGGGTACCCTGCCACCGTACCTTTCTCTGGAATCCAGTTGAGTCTCCACATGAAGGAAAACACCATACTATCTTAGTTTAGAATCAACAGGTAACCCAATTGCTGAGTGCAGAAACTAACATCCTTATTTTGTAAGCCATTCTAAGTTATAAATCCTCGGATGGCAGGTCCTGGTGAATCCACCACCTAAACAAGGGGTCTTTAGACAGCCACATTGTGCATCCATGCTCTCTCCGGTCCAAAATTAAGTATCTTTCTCCTGCCTCCCATCTTCCTCTCTCTGACCTGGAAGTCCCACCTCCTTCTAGCCCAGTGATTGGTCCCTTGAAATCTTTATCCATTAGTGGAAAGTCTGCCACACATATCCTCTAGTGATGGTACGTTGAACAATAATTTTATCTGATAAGACTATTTTAAGTAATCATTTAATTAACGTTTTTCTTTCTCTGAGTCATAAAAATAATGTTAACTTATGTATTATCAATGCTGTCATAGATAGAGTAATTTTCATCATAAACGAAGGCAGAACTACTAACATTGGACTTACATGTAAATATATTTTTCCTTTAAAAATTTCATGCAAATGTGTTCCATGAACACTGTTTTGATTTTTTTTTTCAGTCTTTGGCTTATTATCTGGATTTAGATAATACAGTGAATAAAATGTTTTGTAAGGCATTCTTTTTATCTGTAGTCAGGTAAATAGATTAAAGTAGAAAAAATTCCTCCTGCGAAGGGTAGCTAGGATAAAGAAAGAAAAAGGTTATATGCCCTTACTCTTCTACAGTTCCTAACTCCTAGCCTTTCAATGTGAGTATATAAATGCAGATACAAAAAAGTAAGTGGGGACTATGGGACTGGAGGACAGAGATGGAAAAAGCAGACTATAATCCATTTGAAAATGAAAATGGGAAACATGGGGGAACCTTAGGTATCAGGAAGCAGAATTGAAGAATGAGTCAAGTGCATAAAATAACAGTAAGCATGTCTGAAAAGTTATGTGGAATCACATGATTATCTACCCTAAATTACATATAATAAATATAATTCTATGTGTCCAGATATATTTAAATAAAATATTTCAATCTGGGTTGATAGTGCTTCCCTAAGAGCTATAAAAATATCTAACAAAAATATCAACACGAGGCATAAGAGACTCCATTTTGAATTTTTGGTCAAGACTAACTAAGAGACTCTCAAAATGTTCTCTAATAGGTCAGAAAAAATAAGTTCATTTTGCTGAACACTTCATAATCTTTGAACAGAGAAGACAGAGAACATAATTCTGGGTCTGACCTAAACTCATCTCTGAGAACCAGTTTTCAAGGAATCAGAAGGCACCATTCATGAATCCAAGAGAGGAAAGCAAAAGATAAAAGATCTGTTCCAATGAACCACAATAAGCAGCATCTCATGATAATCTCAAAGGTGAAATAAAGAGACACATAGCATAATGGTATCCAACAGCTCTCTAATTGATCTTCAGGCCCATTCAGCAAAGGAAAACAATCTCTGACACTGAACCTAATCAGCTATTATAAAGTCTTGAGTCCTGGAAAATTTAAACTACCATTCTACTCAACCAGCATAAAATATGTATCATTATACCCACAGAGAAAGTATTGTTCTCATGCCTCATCAAAGAAATTTCTTTGTGCAGTAAACCATTAAAAAAAGACAATACCTATGGTAATACAGAAATAATAAGTATTGTGGTTCCCAGTCAAAAATCAATACATTTACAACACAATTCCACCATCTAACATCTTGGAATCAGTGTAGAAGAGGAAGCGAAAAGATTATAATAGTCATGGAAACAAGGAAGTTGCTATGAGATTGTCTTCTAGAAATGTTAGGTAGGCTACACTAATGCAGTATTATCACCATGGATGTCTAAGTATAATCTGAATATTAATGACACCAATGGACATGCTAACATGGAAGGGAGGTAAGGCTCAAGTGGTCTCAAGCCTAGATAAAGAACTAAAGACAATTGAAGAATTTTGAGAGCAGGAAAAATGGTCTTCCAAGGGAAGAGAACCCTCTGTTGGTTATTCAACTACCAGTGTTCAGCTTGGAGATAATTTATATGCATGTCATATGATAATAATTAAGCAGGCTGTATTTATTTAAAAATTATATATCAATCATTATATATAGTATATATATATTATATATTATTAGAGGAAAATAGGTTATGAATTTGAAAGTAAGAAAGGAGTAGTGGATGGGGAGAGTTGAATGAAAAAATGAGAAAGAGAAATGATGTCATTATATATTTAAATCTTTAAGTATTTTGTGAAAGATATTTTAATATTGATATTTTTATTTATTTTTCCTTTTTATTTTTATTTTTTTTGTTGTTTACATCCAGTCATTGCCCAACCTCCCATTCCCCCCTCTTACAGTTCTTTAGCCCCTTCCTCTTCCCTGGGGCCTCTAGGGTTAGGTGCATCTTCTCCCACTGAAGCCAGACTAGGCTGTCCTCTGCTATATATGTTCTTGGGGGACTCAAACCAGCTCGTGTATGCTACCTGATTGGTGGTTCAGTGTCTGGGGACTCTCAAGAATCCTTGTTAGGTTAGTTTAAAGTGCTGTTCTTCCTATGGAGTCCCCTTCCTCTTCAGTTTTTTATCTTTCCCCTAATTCCACCATAGGTGTCCCTGGCTTCAGTTCAATGGCTGTAAGTATCTGTATCTGTCACAGTCAGCTGCTGATTGGGCCCCTCAGAGGACAGCCATGTAAGACTAAGCACATCATAGCATTAGTGATAATGTCTGTAAGCATATCATAGCATTAGTAATAGTACCAGGTCATGATGTCTCGCCATGAGGTGGATCCTCAGTTGGGCCGGTCACTGGACCACCTTTCCCTCAGTTTCCTCTCTCTTTTTGTCCCTGCAGTTCTTTTAGACAAAAACAATTTGGGGTCAGAGATTTGGATTGTGCGATGGTGTGGTAGTTATTCCTGATTGTCAGCTAGACTATATCTGGAATGAACTTCAATCCAGAATTGGAAAGATAACCTGTGATCTTGAGGCATAGCGGCTACAGAAAGCTTAGACCCAGGCAATGTAGTACACATCTTTAATCTAAATCCAGGCATGTTTGGTGTTTGTACACACCTTTAATATGGGCTACACCTTCTGCTGTAGACATTGAAAGAAAGAAGACTTGCTCTTCTTCACCTGCTTGCCTTGTAGGACTGAGCAACTGCTAGATCCTTGGACTTCCATTCACAGTTGCTGCTGACCATTGTTGGGGAGTTGGACTTCAGACTCTTAACTCATCAACAAATTCCCTTACTATTTAGAGACGACCCATAAGTACTGTGAATCTAGAGAACCCTGACTAATACATATGGTAACACCATTCCTCCTCTTGAGGCCCTGTTGATCTACTGGAGATGGACTCTTCGAGTTCCCTCTCCCCACTGTTGGGCATTTCATCTAAGGTCACTCCCATTGACTTTAGTCACTCACATTCCAGGTCTCTGGTCTTTTATAGAGGGCCTTGCTCACACCTTCTGAGGCTGCATACTTCCATTCATCTGCTGGCCCTCTGGGCTCCTGTGCCTGCCCCATACTGATCCTGTTCCCTTTTTCCTTTCCCCCTTCTCCTTTCTCTCACAAATCCCTCCTTCCCTCTGAGCTCCCCCCCCCATGATTATTTTCTTCCACCTACTAAGTGGAATATTTTGCCTAAATATAGAGTTAAATCATAAAGATATTAATATGCAATTGGCTAATGTGTTCCAGTTTTATCTCTGGAGACAGAGCCGATGAGACTTGGAAAAATAAAAAGGCCAAGCTATGTTCTTCAGTAAAAGAAAAGGAGAGAGGCAGGCACACACACATGCACATGCACATTCACACACCACACACACACACACACACAACACACACCACAGAGAGAAGGAGAGAGAGAGAGAGAGAGAGAGAGAGTGTTGGAGGGAGTAAAGAGTGAAAAGGTTGCAATGCAAAAAAACAGTGCAAAGATGCGTGTAAAACTAAATTATGCTGCTGAGCTGACTTTGACTATGATATAAAGAAGGAATCGTTGTTGGAAAGAAAGAGTCCGTTGTTTTGTTTTCACCTGGAAACTACTGATATTAATTTGCTTGATTCTCATCACTATGAGTGACACTTTAATAAACATTTCTGTTCTTTCTCATCAAGTCTTTCTCTAAACTACCACTCTATACTGGTTTCTACAATGAGGATCTTCCCTTGGTGGTTCCCAGAGCCACATCTTTGTGATGTTCACTTGTAATGAAATAAGTCCTCTTCTAGGAGCTGAGGATGATTTGGGTTATCTGAAACCAGGATATGTATATGCCCTCAAAATTTATTGATATATGCTATACTATATAGTAGACATACTCTATACACACACATACACACAAGTGCATGCACACACACACACACACACACACTCACACACACATAATTACAATGCTTATTTATTTACGTGTAGTATAAGATTCAGAGCTTAGTGTTCAGCTCATGGGAATCAGTGCTTAATGGGTCGAAACGTAGGTTGTCAGCTTTGGCAGCAGGCTTTGAACCATCCCTCCAACCCAATATTCTCAATGCTGCCTTTATGATAGGCATATCAGTGATGTTCTAGAGTTATAACCATTATAAGATAAAAGAAACAGTATATGTTGCATTTGAAAACTTTCCAAAACTATACATTTAGTTAATATCAGTGCCTGAATATCAGATAGTTCTGTCCTGGTGATGAAAAATATTACTTAGCTACAAGGCTCGAATGATTGCTCACAACTGAGCTTATTTTCCTATTATACCCCAAGCCACAAGGGAAGACTAAAAGAACTACTAAAGTGAGAAAGAGCAAGGTTGGGGCAATGAGTCGTAGCCTCTGTCTGAAGTTGGAAAATGCCTAGAGTTAGAGACACTGTCTACTTCCAACAACTTTTCAGTGGAGTAAAATTTTATAACACATGAAAGCAAGAAAGAATTTAAAGTTTTGCTGAGATAACTCAGCACCCATGGGAGGCAAGTAAAAGTAAATGACCTGAAGATGATTAAAGTATGTGAACTCACAGAAGGACAGGAGTGCACAGTACTTCGAAGACAAGGACAATGACAACCATGGTATCTGGTAGCAGTGTATCTTGGAACAAATCATAGCTTAGAAAGCCCCTTCATCTTCATGAGTGTACCAGGTGGATTTCCACATGAGTAGATTCAAAACTGATAGCATAGCTCTGAAATCACATTGGTGTGCCAGCAACTAATTGCTCAGAGATTCTGACTTACACTTAGGAACAAAGTAATCTGAGTAACCTTAGGGCTAATGCAAAAGAAGAAGGGATCATAGCAAGATGAGCATAAAGAGATAAATGTTCTTAATTGTGCCCTGTTTGGACACTTTGTATATTCCTCCAACAAGGATTCAGAGGGCCTTTTGATGTGGCTACAAATTTCCATTAACAATGTCACTTTTATTTCAGGAAGGCATAAATATCCTGCAAGATACCTTAATGCAAGTGTAGGTCACCTGAAGTATTCTGTCATAATTTATATCTGAACAGCTTTCCTAGATGTTCCAAATGAAAGAGAGGAAGGCATTGTATGAATACTCATTTCCATTTTCATCACTGATTAATATTCACATATTTGTAGTTCACTTGGCCTGTAGTAAAACAAATAATTGAAAGGAAGGCTGTCATTTCTCTTCTTTTTCCTCATTTTCTGACAAAGACAAGACCTTTCCTCCTTCATTGCAGTTATTTTAAGCCACTCTCTTAATCATATCTCAAGAGCAGTATTTTCTGTAATAACCTATGCTGGAATAATTTCTAAAGTTTAGTCAATCTAGTTATTGTATATCAGTATTTTATTTAGAAATTAGTCACCAGACGTAAACTTGAGTCTCAGTTCAAAGTGTACTTGTCTAACATGTATAAATCCCTGGGTTAAATCCTCAGGTAGCATAAAAATGATGGTTGATCACACTAGTATTCCTAGCATTTCAGTACAGGTATAGGATCAGGAATGCAAACTTGAGTAGTTGGAAGTAGCTGGCCACATTCTATCCACTTAGGAAATGGACAAAACATAATTCTTGCTATCATTTCCATTTCTTATTTTTCCTTTTTATTAGTACTCAGTCCATGGAAAGGGGAAGCCCAAAACTAAGGGAATCAATTCAACTCAATTAATGTAATCTAGATAATTCCTCAGAGATTATTTGAGTCTAGATATTTTCCAGAAATATGTTTATTTGGCTCCTAGATATTTCTAACTACCTTCAAGTTGATGTGCAATTTTAAAACATCAGAATTATTGTTTTTTTTTCTTTCAGACTTGAATATATTAGTTATTGTAAACATACACCTTAGTATCAAACTTAAATGAGGAAGAGTTTATTTGGGTTTATAGAAGCAACAAGTCACATTTCAACTGAAGTAAAAAAGAAAAATAATAAAAAGAAAATAGAGACAGGAAGTGGAACTAAGCTACCAAACTTCAAGACTGAAGGTTCAAAACCTTCCCAAAGAGTAACACTTCATAGTCCTTGAATTTACATTCATATTCACAGCAAACATATACATATTCATTTTGTATAAACTGGGGTGTATCACAGAAAGTAAATCATACCAATTCCAAAATCCCATGACTTTTTATTTTGTAAATGAGTTGTGAAAGGCAGTATATCTTTCCATAAATATAGCTTCAAAGTTTTTACAGTTTCATTAACCAACATAGTGACAGCACATTCACATATAACCAAGTACAGTTTATCTTTTGAACTATTAATAAGAATATGGCCTTTAATTATTGGGAACAAAGAAAATAAATATTAATTCTATTAGTTTAACTGCTGTATGCTGTCCCTCCTTCCTTGTGTCACCTGAATAAAAAAATACAGTATGGTAGATACTAATGAAGGGAAGTATGATTTTAGCCTTGACAATTCAGTAAAGTTCACATTAGAAAAACTTACCTCAAAATAAAGATCTAAATATAAAAATATCGTGAACTGATACATTAAGGATATTGTTGCAGGTGGAGTTCTAACAATATTCAACTATGAAAACCAATAGATTTTTATGAAGAAGTCAAAAAGAAAAGAATATATTTAGGTATGTAAATAAAAGGAAAGTAAGCCTCTCCATATATGTTAAATCTTCAAAATATTAGCTAAAATATTAGCCTGACATTATTTGTAAATTATAAGCCATTCAAAAATAAAATTTGACTCTACTCTGCTTAATACCACACTGTTACAATAAAAATGTTCAGTGAACAGGCATTCTACCTGTCCATAATGCTTACATTTAGATTTAAACATTATTCTACTGCCATTTTGTTTATACTGTAGGTTATGTCATGAATGACACTAGGGTAAATCAAATTCGGCTTAGATTCATTTTCCTCCACTTTAATATAAATTTACATAATTTCTAGCAAATTATAATTACAGTAATTCAACCCTCCCAAACCCCCTCTTATTGTCAATCATGATGGCTGAAATGTAGATTAACATTTCAAGGAGCCCAGCAGCAGTAAATTTTCAGCTTTCAGAGATAATGTAGTAGGTGTCATAAAGGGCAACGGTTATTTAAAAATCAACAATAATCATGATGATAGCATCAAATATAAAATTACATTGATGTAAAAAGAATGCTTCTCAATGTCCCCAGAAACATAATGAGAGTTAATTTAACTTTGGATTGCCAGGAGCTTATTTCTTTTTATAATTTTAATTATAAATATTATTATTACTATTATTAATACTGGATAATTCCTCTATTTACATTTCAAATGTTATCTCCTTCCCTGGTCCCTCAAACCCAGAAATATACTATCCCATCCCCCATCCTTCTGTCTCTATGAGGGTGCTCCCCCAACCACCCACTCACTGCCACCTCCCTGCCCTGGAATTCCCTTACAATGATGCAAAAAACCTTCACAGGACCAAGGATCTCTCCTCCACTGTGCCCAACAAGGCCATCCTCTGCTACATATGCAGCTGGACCCAGTGTTTGCTCCATGTATACTCCTTGGTTGGTAGTTTAGTCCCTAGGAGCTCTGGGATGGTCTGGTTGATTAATATTGTTGTTCTTCCTATGGGGTTGAAAACCCCTTCAGCTTCTTCAGTCTTTTCTCTATCTCCTCCATTGTTGACCCCTTACTCAGTCCAATGGTTGGCTTCCAGCAGCAGGCTTTGTATTTGTCAGACTCTGGCAAAGCTTCTTAGGACACAGCAACATCAGACTCTGTCTGCAAGCATTTCTTGACATCCACAATAGTGTCTGGGTTTGGTGACTGTCTATGGGATGGATCCCCATTTGGGGCAGTCTCTAGATGGCCTTTGCTACAGTCACTGTTCCACATTTTGTCTCTGTATTTCCTAACGTGAGTATTTTGTTTCCCCTTGTAAAAAGAACCGAAGCATCCACACTTTGATCTTCCTTCTTCTAGAGCTTCAAATGATTAATGAATTGTATCTTGGGTATTATGAGATTTTGGGCTAATACCCACTTATCAGTGAGTGCATACAATGTGTGTTCTTTTGTGATTGGGTTATCTCTCTCAGGATGATATCTTCTAGTTGTATCCATTTCCCTAAGAATTTCAAAAAGTTATTGTTTTAATAGCTAAATAATACTCAATTTGTAAATGTACAACATTTTCTGTATCCATTCTTTTGTTGAAGGACATCTGTGTTATTTCCAGCTTCTGGCTATTATAAATAAGGCTGCTATGTACGTAGTGTAGCATTTGTCCTTGTTATATGCAGGAGCATCTTTTGGGTATATGCCTAGGAGTGGCATAGCTGGGTTCTCAGGCAGTACTTTGTCCAATTTTTCTGAGAAACTACCAGACTGGTTTCCAGAGTAGTTTACAAGCTTACAATCTCACCAACAATAGAGAAATGTTCCTATTTCTCCACATCCTTTCCAGTATCTGCTATCACCTGAGTTTTTGATCTTAGTCATTCTGACTAGTGTGAGGTGGAATCTCTGGGTTGTTTTGATTTGCATTTCCCTGATGACTAAGGATGTTGGACATTTCTTTAGTTGCTTTTCTATAATTTGATATTCTTCTCTTAAAGAATTCTTTTCATAGGTCTGTACACCATTTTTAATAGGGGTATTTGATTCTCTGGAGTTCTTTGAGTTCTTGAGTTCTTTGTATATATTTGCTAATAGCTCTCTATCGGATGTGGGATTGGTAAAGATCTTATCCCAATCTGTTGGTTGCTGTTTTATCCTATTGACAGTGTCCTTTGCCTTATAAAAGCTTTGCAATTTTATGAGGTCCCATTTGATAATGTTGATCTTAGAGCAAAAGGCACTAGTGTTCTGTTCAGAAAAGTTTCCCCTGTGACCATTGTTCAAGGCTCTTCCCCACTTTCTCTTCTATTAGTTTCAGTGTGTCTGGTTTTATCACCTCTTCATGCTAAAAACCTTTGAAAAATGAAGAATTCAAGACACATATCTAAACATAGTAAAATCAATATACAGCAAACTAGTAACCAACATCAAACTAAGTGGAAAGAAACTTGTAGCAGTCCCACTAAATTCAGAAACTAGACAAGGCTACCCAATCTCTCCTACCTATTCAGTATCTTACTCAAAGTCCTAGCCAGAGAAATTAGACAATGAATAGCTCAAAGGGATGCAAATTGGAGAGGAAGAAGTCAAGATATCACTATTTGCAGATGATATGGTAGTATACTTAAGTGACCCCAAACATTTCACCAGAGAACTCCTAAATCTGATAAACAACTTCAGAAAAGTGGCTGGATATAAAATTAACTCAAACAAGTCAGCAGCCCTCCTTTACTCAAAGGATAAATAGGCTGAGACAGAAATTAGGGAAATGACACCCTTCACAATAGTCACAAATAATACAAAATTCCTTGATGTGAATCTAGCTAAGTAAGTGAAAGATCTGTACAACAAGAACTTCAAGTCTCTGGAAAAAGAAATCGATGAAAATCTCAGAAGTTAGAAAGATCTCCCATGTTCATGAATTGGCAGGATTAATATAGTAAAAATGACCATCTTGCCCAAAGCAACCTATAGATTCAATGCAATCTCCATCAAAATTCCAACTCAATTCTTCATAGAGCTAAAAAGAGCTATTTGCAAATTCATTTGGTATAAAAAAAAAAAAAAGACCCAGGATAGCAAAAACTATTCTCCACAATAAACGAACTTCTGGGGGAAACAACATCCTGACCTCAAGCTGTATTACAGAGCAATAGTGATAAAAACTGTATGGTACTGGTATAGGGACAGGCAGAAAGATCAATGGAATAGAACTAAAGACCCAGAAATGAACCTACATGCCTGTGTTCACTTTATCTTTGACAAAGGAGCTAAAACCATACCGTGGAAAAAAGACAGCATTTTCAACAAATGATGATGTTTCAACTGGAGGTCAGCATTTAGAAGAATGAAAATTGATCCATTTTATCTCTTTTTACAAAGCTCAAGTCCAAGTGGATCAAGGACTTACACATAAAGCCAGGACCTTATTTCTTAACAGCATAATGTTTGTATAGATAATATACAAATTCCTTGAATTCAAAATGTCATATGTAGAAGGTTTTTAATAAATTATAAATGAGTTGAATATAACCTATAATTTCATCTCAATGACCTAATATTGTACTGTCTCATTCAGTGACTACATTAATTTTTCTAAATGTCAAAGTTGTAGTGGTACTTGTTTGGATGGTTAGGTTTTATTTTTTAACTTTTATTGATTCTTTATGTGTTCTACCTCATGTATCTCAATCTCATACTTCTTCCTGTCGCTTCCTACACAGTCTCTACCTACGCAAATTCCCTCAAAAAAAAAAAGAAAGAAAGAAAGAAAGAGGAAAGGAAAGAGAAAGGAAAGGAAAGAAAGAGGAAAAAAGGAAAGGAAAGGAAAGGAAAGGAAAGGAAAGGAAAGGAAAGGAAAGGAAAGGAAAGGAAAGGAAAGGAAAGGAAAGGAAAGGAAAGGAAAGGAAAGGAAAGGAAAGAAGGAATCTGCCTGTACAATGACATGATTCCCATCATGATGATAATGGATTAAACCTCTAAAAATATAAAGCTAGCCCCCAAATAAATGTTTACCATTATAAGAGTTGCCTTAGTCATGGTGTCTCTTCATAACAATAAAACCCTAACTAAACCAAAGACAGTGTCTCACTGGATGGATTGGAACTCACTGTTAAGATCTAGATGATCTCACATTTATGAACCTACACATGCTGCTGCCTTCCAAATTATAGTGTTTATATTATCTTAACTTGTAAAATAGTAAAATCCTTTTGTTCATACTTTCAAAGTTATTAACAAATGACATGTTAGAAAGACTCTGCTTATTCTCATGGCTCAAGCCAACAACTCGAGGTTATTAACTTGACTTGGAACTGAGAGCTATGAAAACAATGACAATTTTCTTTGTGTTTAAAAAACAAAGTTAGAACAACTTTATTTTAAATTGTTTTGTCTGGGTTGATTGTTTTACATGATTAATATCAGTTAGTAGACCCCATAGCATAAGTAATATACAACTGTGTTTCCAGTCACAAATACTAATCTGTGCTTTTTACATTTTATTTGGGCCTAGGGTTTCCTAAAACCACCCATGTTGGCCTTGATCCTGCCATTTTCCTGACAAAATGTGTGTGTTGATTAGATAGGATTACAAACCTGTATCATAACTGTTAGTATCATTATCACATTTAATAAAACTCCTTTGAGGGGAAGTTGTTATTCTTAAACTGAGAGAATCAGTTTAGGATTAACAGCCAGGTCTCTGAAAGACAGAGAAGCTCCATGAAGTCTTAGAGGGTGGCTGAGATTGTCTACTAGGCTATGTCTCTGAACCAAAGTTGAACAATTGTCTGCTTCTCTGAATCAACACAATAGTATCTGAAAAATCATCATGGTGGATGGCATAAAGTAAGTCAGGTATTTTTGATGTAGTGGATTCTAATTTCCCTTGTCATAGAACATGAACATTTAAAACACTTTTCTAACTAATTGGCCAATGTGGAAGCAGTGATGCTGAGGATCAAGAAAGGCTACTAGTCACCTAGACACTTCCACCACTGAGTGATTAAACACTGTGTCTTAAGGGGCTTGAGCTGCCATATAGAAGGCTGAATACATTGCCAGGTAGACCGACAGCAGGAGGGTCTAAGACTGTCTCCCTTGTGGGAGAGGCAGTTTGTCTGCTTTTCCTCCAAGAGGCCAGTGATAATTATATTGAAGCTAGATGAATGAAATATCAAGAGAGTAATGCTCATTGACACAAGGGTATACATAGCATGTGAAACATAGAAATGGACCTGTGATATTTCTCTGAAATTTGTTTCCCACAAAACTATGAGATAATATAGGAAGAACAGTGGTGGCCACCTCTAAGTAAAAACAGTGGGTTACAAAGCCACAAATGCATCTCCTGCAGGAGGACTTAATTGAAGACTGCCTGAAAGAGCAAGGATTGCTCACAAAGACAATGCCAACCAATCAGGAATTGCTGATTAGAAGAGACATTTCCTTGGGACCAATGGGTCACAGGTAGAGGATATTAAAGGAATTTGCAGCAGCATTCAGATGAGTTTACTGTGGAGTTTCTCACCTGTTCTGCAACTGTGTGTCATTGATTGTGTGCCACCTTACATCCAACTCCCAAGAGCAGATAAGGTTAGGCACAGGCAGCAAGATATAGTAATGTTGGTTGCTAGATTGTTTGTGTATGCTTGGCCCAGGAAATGGCACTATTTGGAGTCATGGCCTGATTGGAAAAGGTATGGTCTTGTTGGAGGAAGTGTGGCATTGTTGTAGGAATTATGTCACTGTGGGTGTGTGCTCAAAGACCCTCCTTATCATAGCTGCCTAGAAGCCAGTTTTCTTCTAGTGGCCTTCAGAGGAAGATGTAGAATTCTCAGTTCCTCCTGCACCATGCCTATCTGAATGCTGTCATTCTCCTCCTTGATGATAAGCCAGCCCCAATTAATTGTTGTCTGTATAAGAATTGCCTTGGTCATGGTGCCTGTTCACAGCAGTAAAATCCTAACTAAGACAGTTGCTTTCTAATTGAAATCTTAGTAGAGTTTTAAAGGCTCTAATAAGATTTTAAATGTTTTAAAAGATCACATATAGAGTATGAATATGTAAAAGTAAGAAATGTTTAACTATTATTTTACCATTTTTATAAGACATGAGTCAATTTAAAATGCTATATAATAAATTAAACAATAATTACATGTTAGTCACCAAGATACTTTTGTAGGCTTCACAGAGCTATTTCTATATAGATGAGTATGAAATGTCTATAATTTTCTTTTTTTAAAAAAATCTTGATTATTTTAATAATTTATGGGCATCACACCATTCACAAAATGTAAACAACATTTGCATTCTCACAGAAAAATAACTCTTTATGCACATTAAGGCTATAGAAGAATATATGAACACTACTGCGAAGATATTCAACAGCACTAATAACAAAATTATAGGTTAAAGGAAAAAGTAATGTTACCATTAGTAAAAATAAGTAAATAATAATTATGATTTCCAGTAAATACATTAGCCAATCATGTTGTGTGGTTAAAACTTTGATACATAGTCTTATTTTTATTCTGAGAAATAAAAAAATTTTAAATAAATTTGAATTTGTTCTATTTTATAGACAGGAATAAATATTTGTTACTCTATTTCCTCAGGTTGAGAAATCATACTTCCATACAAAAGGTCACATTGCTTTCCTACTGTTCTATTTTTGTTTGTTTGTTTGTTTATAACCAGTTCTGTAAATGTACCTTTTATTTTACAGATATAAATGTTTCAGAAGCGTAATGGTAGATAAACTCAACCTTTCTAGTTCTTTCTCATCTCTTGCTGGCTGGTCCAACTCTGGTTCAAACTCCTTTCCAATATGACAAATTCTACCTGGCTTCTCTTAGCTTCTCACTGAATTACTCTGCTTAGACTCAAACTAACTAGCAATTTGTTCTAGTAATCTGGTTCCTTCTTATTCTCTGGTTTCAACTGCCTCTACTGAACTCCAGTGAACTTCATGAACTCATGAACAAGCTTAATTCCACTGCACTGCACTCACTATCCTGACAACTGACTAAACTCCCTGTCCATGAACTTGTCTTAAATAGCTTCTTCTGTGCTGTTCTAGTGAAAGTTGGGCATATCCTATCTTTGACTTATTCTGTCAAATCATTCCTTGATTTGTCACTTTGCTTATCATTTAAATATCACTTTCAAATAATGCTGCTTATTTCTAGAAACTAATTTTACCTTAAAGGTATGTACTAATAATGTGTCTGTATTCCAGCCAGAGGTATTAAAGGTGTGTGACATATCTGTATTCCAAGAAAATCATATAGATCCAGGTCTTTATATTTGATCCCTTGTCAGAGCCACCATATTGCTGTATTAAAATTTCTATACAGGCTCTGTTACACTTCATTTAAAATAGGAAATATATCTATAAATATAATTCAGAGAAATATCAACAAAAGGAGTCCCCTTAGTCCCCAGCTAGTCATTAGCAGATAGGCATGAAAAATGCTAATGTTTCACTATCATATATCTCGGAGGAAGAGGCAAGCAGATTTTTGAGTTCGAGGCTAGCGTGGTCTACAGAGTGAGTTCGAGGATAGCCAGGGCTATGCAGAGAAACCCTGTCTCAAAAAACAACAACAACAAATGTTCTATAGATATCTGCTAATTCCATTTGTTTCATAACTTCTCTTAGTTTCACTGTGTCTCTGTTTAGTTTCTGTTTCCATGATCTGGCCATTGATGAGAGTGGGGTGTTGAAGTCTCCCACTATTACTGTGTGAGGTGTAACGTGTGCTTTGAACTTTAGTAATGTTTCTTTAATGAATGCAGGTATCCTTGCATTTGGAGTATAGATATTCAGAATTGAGAGTTCATCTTGGTAGATTTTTCCTTTGACAAGTATGAAGTATCATTTTTTATCTTTTTTGACAACTTTTGGTTGAAATTCGATTTTATTCCATATCAGAATGTCTACTTCAGCTTTATTTCTTAGGACCATTTGCTTGGAAATTTTTTTTCCAGCCTTTTACTCCGAGATAGTGTCTGCTTTGTCACTAATTGTGTTTTTTGTATGCAACAAAATACTGGGTCCTTTTTGCATATCCAGTCCATTAGTCTATGGCTTTATATTGGGGAATTGAATCCATTGATGTTAAGAAATATTAAGGAAAAGTGTATGTTGCTTCCTGTTATTTTTGTTATTAAAGGAACACTTATGTTTGTATGGCTATCTTCTTTTGGGTTTGGTGAAAGAAGATTACTTTCTTGCCTTATCTAGGGTGTAGTTTCCCTCCTTGTGTTGGAGTTTTCCATTTATTTTCCTTTATAGAGCTGAATGTGTGGAAAGATATTGGTTAAATTTGGTTTTGTCATGGAATATCTTGATTTCTCCATCCATGGTAATTGAGAGTTTTGCTGGGTATAGTAGCCTGAGCTGGTATTTGTGTTCTCTTAGAGTCTGTATGACATCTGTCCAGGATATTTTGGCTTTCATAGTCTCTAGTACGAAGTCTGGTATAATTCTGATAGGTATGCCTTTATAAGTTACGTGACCTTTTTTTTATTGCTCTTGATATTCTTTCTTTGTTTTGTGCATTTAGTGTTTTGATTATTATGTGATGGAAGGAATTTTGTTTCTTGTCTAGTCTATTTGGAGATCTGTCGGCTTCTTGTATGTTCATGGGCATCTCTTTCTTCAGGTTAGGGAAGTTTCTTTCCATAATTTTGATGAAGATATTTATTGGGAATCCTCACTCACTCTCTTCTATTCCTATTATCTTTAGGTTTGGGCTTCTCATTTTGTCCTGGATTTCCTGGATGTTTTGGGTTAGGAGCTTTTGGCATTTTGCACTGCCTTTGACAGTTGTGTCAATGTTTTCTAAGGTATCTTCTGTACCTGAGAACTCCGCAGAGTCCAGCTGTCTCTGTGATCCTGTGATCCTGTGATCCTGAGATCCTGGGTATAAGAGCTCCTGAGAGTCAGGCTACTTCTGGGATCTTGAAATCCTGGTGTGACCAAGCTCCTGAGATTCTGTGATCCTATGATCCTATATTTCTGGGTGTCATAGAGCTCCTAGGAGCCTAGCTTCCTCTGTGTGTTGTGGGATTGGGTACAGAGCTGGCGTTCAAAGTCTGCTCTGGTGCAGAACCTGTGCCACTGGCCAGGCAGAGGTTCTTGAGTCCCTTGGTTTCCCAATTTCTTCTTGTTTGGGGCTGGCATCACAGCCCCTTCACCCATGATCCTGGACATATTAGAGCTCCTGGGAGTCCAGCTTCCTCTGGATGTTGTGGGATTGGGTACAAAGCTGGACCTCAAAGTCTGGTCAGGGCACCAGCGCAGACTAGAAAAGATGATTTCATATTATATGTAGTGATTTTTTATAGCTATTAAATAGGTGATAAATCAAAATATAAAATGTGAGCCAAAGATATAGATTAGTTTGGCACCAAGATGCTTGGCACCAAGACCCGCAAAGTGGAAGGATGTACTGATTCCTGCAGATTTTCATCTAAGTCTCATGTGTAGGACATGAAATGCATGCATATAGGTGCATTTGCACACATACAAACACACAACCAATTAGATTATTTAATATAAAGCCATAAGAAATGAGAATTAAATTTAAAAGTAGGCGTTATTTTATCACTTTTGGATTATTAACTGAAATTTATGAATTAAAGTAACACACTCACCAGTTTCATACTTCTCTGTTATAATTTTCAATAATATGGTTCAGATTTTGCATATGCATGAGATAACTACACGATCTTTTTCTATTCCATTATCAGTATCAGGACATGCTTAGTTATTTAAAAATAAAATGTGAAACCAAAATATTAACTTCATGCTTATTTTTGGGTTTTTTCAATGATGTCTGTGCTAACATAATTTCCACAAATGAAAAAATATATTATTTCTAAACTGATGATAAGGCCTTTGGGGCTACCTAAATGCAGCAACACATGAATATTTATGTTTCACTCTCTGTCAAAATTAGAAAATAAATTCTTATAATATTATGACATAGAAGAGTCACACAGTGGTGTGATAATGTATAAGCAGATGTCAGCACATGAAATTTGAATTATTGCATTTAATTTGGCCACCACAGCCTTTCAGCAAATGGGTAAAAATGCCCAAGACTTGAAACTTCTCTAGTGAAGAATTTTTGACATCCTAACTGATATCAAAAGAAATTACATACATTTTTTGTCAAATTTCAGTAGTCATTTTGAAAAGTATAGCAATGTGGATTTGCTGACCTTCATAAACAGACTACAAAAAAATATTTTTTAACAGAATTGACCTTCAAGTACTTCACTTAAGATTTGGCTGAACAAAGGATAATAGAAACAAACTAATAATGATCCTCTGTGAAAAGAAAGTACACTTGTATCATTTTCCCATCCCAGAGATGGTAAACAGTGGGTAATGTCTGGTTTGCAGCCATCAGGAAATTTTTCCTGCCCTCATCTGCAGCAATCTTAGAGTGGAGTCTTTATCCTCAATTCCTTTATTGCTGTTTAGGGCCATCTCGAGAAAAAGCAGGGAGAGAAGGAAAGGAAATGTCATTTCCTCTGTATCAGAAGACAGAGTTAACACACAGTGAAATTTCAATAATTTTTGTAACCATATAATATTTAGTATTTCTTATCATAAGGAATGATAGTAGCTACTAGTCTTAATAAAATTCATTGGATTAGGAATTACAGAAACAATAAAACCACAGAAACTTTAGAATTTATTATGTAGTCATAGCATGTACTTTTTCATTTTAAATCTAAAGCATGATTTATAACAACTTATGAGACAACAGATGCATTTTAATACTATGTGAAGTAGACATTTATATTTTTCTTCTATACCTATGCTAGTCTTTCTGTTTGTTATAGTCTGTGTTTAGCATGTTCATGTATGCATAAACCTTTGTCTATATGTGTATAAAAGATTGAGATCAAAGTGAAGTATCATTCCATGATAGTTCCTTAAGATTTGGAACAGAGCCGGGCGGTGGTGGCACACGCCTTTAATTCCAGCACTTGGGAGGCAGAGACAGGCAGATTTCTGAGTTTGAGGCCAGCCTGGTCTACAGAGTGAGTTCCAGGACAGCCAGGGCTATACAGAGAAACCCTGTCTCGAAAAACCAAAAAAAAAAAAAAAAGATTTGGAACAGAATCTCTCATTACTATCACAAACAGAAATACTTGCATAGACCCCTACATGTAGGAAATTCAGCTGAATAAACGCTCTTTTCTTTTGTGTACTTCTTGAGTCTGAGGTATCATTCTTCAGCTGACCTTGGACCTTAACATTTGGAGTTTATAGACCCCAGGGGAAACAATGCTGCTATTTTTTCTTTTTGTTTATGAACATGATAACAAATTGCATTCTAAATAATTTTGCTTGATTCCATATATTATTATTTCTGTGAGCTGTAACCAGAGATTCTCTGTGTGAAGTGACAAAAATTCCTAACTAGGAAAAGTGCTGAAATTAAGTGACTTTCCAGTGGTTGCTGAAGGAGAAAGGTATTTTCCATCTATGATAGCCAAAATTGATCTGTTTATGATCAGGTAAATAAACCCACACAAATATTAATGAACAAATCATATTTTGTCAACTGTTGGTCTTAATGTTTGTGCTACTGTTTAATGTTTGTGGATCCTGTTCAGAAAATTTATTCCCATGCTTGTAAATTCAAGAGTATGCCTGAGTTCTCATTTTTCAGATCCATACTTTGATGTCTTATTATAAACCATTAAATTATATATACTCTGTAACTATATATTATATTATATATTAGTCTATTGTTCGAGTTTTTAATTAATTTGGTATACTTTTATGTATGTAAGAGATATGGATCTGATTTCATTCTTCTATATGCAACTATCCAGTTTGAGCAACATTATTTATTGAAAATGCTGGTTTTTTCCTTTTTCCTTTTTTTTTTTTTTGTTTTTGCCTATGTGTATTTTTGATCAGTTTGTTTAAAATCTAGTGTTTTCAGGTGTGTAGACTTATTTCTATGTCCTTATTTCTATTCTACTGAGCATCATGCCTATTAGTATGTCAGGAAGTAACTCTGGAGTTGCATATGATTTAACCCCCCAAAATAAGGGTTATATTTCTTTTCATTGAAGAACGTATTTATATATTTGATGGACAGAATGTTCAGAAGCTGTATTGCTCTCAATTATTATTGTCATGTTTTGGCATTTTATCTTTGAAAATTCTTGTGTGATGTGAGCTGACTGAGTGGATAACACTACTTTCTTAATGACCTGAGTTTCAACTCTGAAACCCACTTGAGAGAAGGAAGAAATTAGGACTCTGTGTTGGGAGCCCAGACAGGTGTGTGTGTGTGTGTGTGTGTGTGTGTGTGTGTGTGTGTGTGTGATTTTGGGTTTTTAATTGAGCCTCCAAACAGGAATTTCTTTATGTAAGTCACTGCAAACTTGTGAGTAGGAAAGAGTTACTTGTGGAATCATTAAGAGGCAAGGATGTTGAAGAGAAATCATCCAGTATTAAGTGTAATGATCTGCACCTGGTTTCAATCATGACTGTCTTCCTAACCATCAACCATTTGAAATAGAAATGTCAGTGCCTGCACAGCTGGAATATAATGTTGCTTTGCAAATAATGAAAAGTCATAAAGAGTACACAAATAAACTGCAATATCATTCTGTCAGATTGAACTAGGAAATTTGCTGAGAGGTACGATTGCCTGACAATTTTTGAATTGTTCATTGCTACTTTTTTTTAAAATAGTTGAAAAGTGAATAGAGAAAAGGGCATTACATTTCATGCCTGACACTAATTTACACACATTTATAGCACAAGAATGATGGCCATTGAATATAGGAGCTACTGCTGTTGTCCAAAAATAATTCTCTCTATACAGCCATGATGGCTAGGTATTCTGATATCAAGAGGACAGACTTCATTTTCTACTTATCTTTTAAGTACTTCCTGCAGGCAAAACCACTATTCCAACCCTACTAAGATCTGTTCATTGGCGTAAGTATTATTAGGAACCCCAGCACTAGGGAACTGTTTCTTACTTGTTGGCACTAGGATTGAGAAGCAATGAAGCTTTGTAATAACTATGCTGAGATAAATAAGAAAACAGACAAATCTTTCTAAATACTTATTTGTACAGAGCATCAACAAAACAAATGGCAATATTTCAAACAATTGATTGCTAGAAAGTCACTGTTTAAGATTCTCATTTTCACTAATAACTGCAACCAAAAAAAGATAGATTTTTCATTTTAAATCAATTATAATAGTTCTGTGGTGAAAGGTACTGCATATAGTAATTTATGTAACTATTAAGTCATTCTGAGGAAAATCTCATTCTTCTAATATTTATTTTGTAACTGTCACTACTTTACAGAGCAATAAAAGATTTTTTACTGAAGCAGATTGAATTAAAGTCTTTCTCTAAAGTCAGGAAACTTAGAAAAAGCACTTCACTAAATTCTCTAAATCTGTTTACTTTCTCTATTGAGATAATCTTTTCTGTTTTATGAGGCCATGGAGAAAAATAGCATAAAGTGCACAGGATAAAGGTAATAATGATATTTTATTTTCACTCTAAATTTTACTAATGCTTGCTTTTAAGTGTCTAGCTGTAGACATCAATCAATGCTCATCAAATAATCTATAATACTAAAAGAAAACATTTTAATGAAATCCATTTCAACACAACTACATGATAGAAATATTAGACACATATTTCAGAATGATTTAAATATGTGTCACTGTTTTTCTTACCTTGAAACTCTTCCACAAATCCTCTGAGTATTATATAATAAAAACTTGTGATTATTTTTGTTTTTGAGACTATCCAGCAGTTAATGAGTCTGACTTTCTGATACCCCAAACATTGAAAACAGTTTACTTCTCATGGTTTTCTCTTTCATTTGTGGCATTACATTACCAAACTCTTTAAATACTACACCTGCTTTACTAAATATTTTATAGGTAAATTGTATTGATTTACATGTGATCCATTATACATCAAATAAAATAAATGAATCGAAAGTTAAAACATCAAGAATAGGTGCCTATGGTACCATAAATTAGTATAAATATGTTATTTTAAATAATCAGTAATAGTAGTATGGATCTCAATCATTAACACAAGCAGTAAGATACACAATAAATAAATGGTAACTCAGGAAATCAAAAAGCTGCACATCAAAGGACACCGTCATTTGAAAAAGCATTATCCTTTAGATTGGGAAAAGATTTTTACCAACTTCACATCTGATAGAGGACAAATATCCAAAACATAAAAAGCACTAAAAAAAAGCAGACATCAGAAAAAAAAACAAAAATATGAAAATGTGATACAGATGTAAACAGAATTTTCAGTAAAATCATCTAAACAACTCATTGAACATGGAAAACTAGACCTGCCCCTCCCCAACCATGTTTCACTAGTTACTAACATCTTTGGTACAGCAAGTATTCTACGTAATAGCATAATAGCAAAGGAGAAATGTAAATACCAATTCCTTTGATTTGCACAGGTTTCCTGTCTGTGAGACATGCTTGTGCAATGGTAGCACAAAGCTTGTGAGAATAACCAACCCATATCTGATTTGACTTAAGGCCCACACTACAAGCTGGACCTTACACCTGAAAGCACTTGGGTGACCAAAAACCCGAGACTACGAGACTACACAGCTAAAGCAACTAAGGTAAACACTAGTATTCTAAAATTAAATCAATAAAATAATATAAAAGGAGAAATAAAATAACTCTTAATGACATTTGCTGTAGTCTTAAATCAATTTATTGCTCAGTCATTTGCAAAGAAGCTTCATCCTGTAACAGATGACACCAAATCATAGATCCTAGATCTAGACAATATATAGATAAATGAAGTCTTGGAAAATTCAGTCTTAAACAAGATTTCTCCATCAAATAACTCCACTTGAGCTGATGTAACCTGAGGAAGGGGAGACAGAAAGATCTTAAAACCAGAACATCAAACGAATAAGGTCCAGGAATCAATATGATTCATGCAGGTATGAACTCACAGAGACTGAGACATCATGGATAGGGTCTGCAAGGGTCTGAACAGAGGAGCTTGTAGAAGTGAGAGGACTGATACAGGGGTCAGTCCGTCACAGAGCCAGAAGCAACCTCTAATTAATAATCACTTAAATAAAAATTTGCTTTCTCTAAAGGAATATCACTTGAAAAACAAACTACCTTTAGGGTTGCCTGAATGCCCAGCAGTAGTTGGCCAAAAGAATGCAAACTCAAGTAGAGGTCCCTTGTCTCATGTTGTCAGAACCTTTCCTTCTTTATTACATGTTATTTTATTTTTATACTTTTCTTCTCTTTTTACCCTAGAGGTCCTTTGCATATATATTACGATTTTCTGTTTATTGTTTGAATGGGATTTCTAAGTGTGTGAACAAGTAGTTCCTTTCTTGTTCCTTTTGTTGGGATCTTTTCCTTCTGTTTGCTTTGTCATATTTTATGAGCTGAGCTTTTTTTTATTCTTATATTTTATTTTCTTGTTATCCTTTAGAAGTCTTTTTTTTTTCAAATGAGAGACAGAAGTGAGATAGAGTGAAGGGAGAGGAGGACAGGTGGGAGAAGTAGAAGAAGGGAAATCTGTAATCAGAATATATTATATGAGAGAAAACTTTTTTCAATAAAAGGAAAATTAAAATATGGTGTTCAAAGGAAGGATTAAGAATGACTAATAAAACGTTTTAAGTATTTTGCATACTGATGGCCAAAGATAGTGAAAACAATTGTAAGTAGTAGTGTTGTTCTTTTTTGTTTCCTTTTATCTTATGCAATCATAAATTTTGTACTGATGGAAGAGTTTCTTTGTCGTCTATTAATAATTTATTTCATTTGACCACCAATTACCTGACAAGTAGTGACTTCAGGAAATAAGGGAGTGTTATGGTTCACAGAGTGAGAATACAAACCTTTATGCAAGAAAGACTGGATAAAGCAGTAGCTCTTGGCTGTTGCAGCAGGAATATGAGACTAGTTGCTCGCGTCTGCATGGATAAAGATTCAGGGAAAGGGAAAACTCAGTGTTCAGCTGGTATTTTTGTTTACTTTTTATTCAGTCAGGAGCCCCATCTCATGAAATGATGCTGTCCAATGTTAGTGCAGATCCTACCCCCTCCTTTGGTCTTCATTGGCAATTTCCTCACAAGCGCATCCAAAGGTAAGTCTCACTCACACTGAAGTTGTTTCTCAACCAAAGCTATTTAATAATCAAAACTAATAACCAGAAAGAGACACTTTTCAAGTTTCAACAGTAGAAGTAATGACATAAATGTCTCCTGTGGTAATACATATTTACAATGACATCTGAACAAATGGAGATACACAAAAGTGATGATATACTTTGTGGGTGTTCTTTACTACTGTGTATGAACCATGTGCCTTACTGAGATGTCTTGATAACTTACGTTATATACAGTACGTCATTGAAAAGACAAAAATAATTTATTTGGTTCAGGAAATTGAAGGGTAAAAGGTAATATGTAGACAGACACAAAAAACTGCACTGAAAGTTTAGCTATAATGGGTAATGGAATTCTGGAAGAGACAGTTCATATCAAGGTCTTGTTAAATGCTTCTGAGAGTATCAAAGAAAGAGAAATAGAAATATTATCAAGGTCACATTATGCTATTTTCATGTCAATGTTAATATTTTGTTAATTTTATCAGAACATGATAAATAAATTATTAATTATTTAAATACCAGTAAATGTATTGTTTATTAATTTATATTTAACTGCTTTTTATTTCACTTGTATGAGTACACTGTAGCTGTCTTCAGACATACCAAGAGAGGGCATTGGATCCCATTACAGATGGTTGTGAGCCACCATGTGGTTGCTGAGAATTGAACTCAGGACCTCTGGAAGAGCAAGCAGCCAGTGTTCCTTAGCCACTGAGCCGCTGAGCCATCTCTCCAGCCCTTTAACTGCCTTTTGAAGAGATTATAAATAGTGATGAAATATAGTTGATTTTCTAGATAAAACTTTCCATTCATGTTGTGAAAGTTAATAATATTTTTAAAGAAATTAATTAAGAATAATATTACTAAGAATAATAATGTTTTATCTATATGCAAAAGAGAAGTATGAATATGCATAGATAACTTAGATAAAGAAGTGAATCATAGGCAGAATCATAGTGACCTGTCTCCTGAACCTTAACCCAGCCAATATCCTGTTCTGAAAGATATCTGTACACCCCTGAACACCTACACGCTGGTGTCATCCCCTTCCTCACGTCCTGCCTTTTTGTGTTTATAACCCCTGTGTGAATAAGTAAAAATTATGATTTGCTTTAAATAATTAAATAAATAATAATTTTAAAAAATTCTATAACATTTAATATCTGTTTTCTCAAAAAATAATAAATGGATCCAAAACGAAAATGAAAGTTAAAAAAAAAGAAATTATATATATATATATATATATATATATATATATATAATGTTTTTATATATATGCTAAAAGAGAAATATGAATATACATATTGTATATGCCAAAAATATTTATGAATATATATATATATATATATATAATATATATAATATATATCTTCAGGAGAGACCAATATTATGAATCCCAAATTTTGCAAAGTTTGTGGTCATTATCATTTTAATAATATCTACTTTCATTTATTTACAATATTAATAATATTTTTTCTGCTCCTCTTTAAAGAAAGGAATAATCATAAGAACATGGAGGCATTAAAAGGTGCACCTTCTGGGAAAGAAGAGAGAGTGGTGTTTGCATATTGGATAGTGGTCATGCTGAGAAGAGAAAGTAGTACTTTGGCTGATTTGCAACAATGTTGGGACTTTATTAGGCAAGCTAAAGAACTTAGAAGCAATGGACCTCAGTTAGTTAAATGCAGGAAAATTTAAGGCAAAGTAATAATATAACAAAAAAAATTGTGGTGATATACTTTTATAATTCCATTTTTTTTCTTTTTTTTTTTAAATCACATTGTAATTTACTTACTCACACAGGGGTTATAAACCCAAAAAGGCAGGATGTGGAGAAGGGAATGACACCGAAGCATAGGTGTTCAGGGGGAGTACAGATACCATTCAGAACAGGGTATCAACTGGGTGAAGGTTCAGGGGACAGGTCACTATGACTCTGCCTATGATTCACTTTTCCTTATCTAAGTTGGTACTGTCCATCGAGAACACGAAACCTGAGAGAATGGTATTAAGAATTTAAGGCCCATTTGGATGTGTATACAACTCCTGTCTCAAAAATAAATATACAGATGATAGAATACAAATAAATAGCAAAGTAACATAATATAAGAAACAGTTTTATATGACAAAATGTGGATCAAAAGTACAATAATAGAAATGCCTAGTGGCATACTATTTTATTTCATGGCCACATTTGAGGAATCTGTGATCCAAAATCAAAGTAGGAAGTTTACCTCCTTACATATTCTCTAGATATTTTCTAGTTCTATAATACTAAGACATGTTTTAGAACTCAGATTCTGCTATGACAAATTATATATTTAATAATGTAAATAGTAATATACAAGTGATCAGAAAGCTGAATAACAATCTATAAATGGAAAGTATAGAAAACTTTCTTTTCTCATCCAGCTGCAATGAATTCTTAACATAAAACCAGACATCATTTAAAATTATCATCTCCTGTAGACAACGTATAGTAGAGAAATCCAAATTATATTGCACTGCAATCTAAGTTGAAATAAAAAAATAAATTCTTACACCCAAACCCCAAAGGACTGGAAACAGTGGAGACAGTCAAATTTGTTGACAATTCATTGCTAATGAAGGAAAATTTAAGTAAACTTTTATAAAGAAACTTATTTATGCAGAATAGCTTTATTACATAAGAATGTGCATTTTAAAACTAACTTTATAAACGTAGAGAATTTTATTTTGATTTTTTTAAATCTACTCATTTAAGTGCATAGTAGTTGGCTATAAGAACCATTACAATTAGATAAGACTCACCCATTGCAGAAATTGGCAGAAGAACCTAAATTGACCTTGGAAGTCAAGACTCAATGGGGGTGACCTTAGCCAAAATGCCCAACATTGGGGTGATGGCACTCCACAAATCTACCTCCAGCAGATAGACAGGGCCTCAAGTGAAGGGATGGGCTTATTAACCCACAGTCAAAATTTCTGACCCAGGATTGTTCTTGTCTAAAAGAACTGCATATACAAAATTGAAGAAGAGAACGTGTTGGTCTGTGGTGAGCACATTGGCATGGTCCTGTTGGGCTGAAGTGTGAGTCCCATGTCTGCCGCCCCAAGGGGCTGGGGCAGAGGCTCAGGATGGCAGAGACTAGGGAATTTGAGTGTGTTCATTCCACACAGCGATGGGTGGATATCCGGCTGTGAGAAGCCTCAGGACTCCACTCTGTGGTGGGGAGAACACAGTCTGAGACCCCTGTGGAGGCTGGAGCTCTTGGGTAGGGGATCCCCGGGCCAACGGGGTGGCTGGGGACCTACTGATCTCAAGCCTTCGGCTCTCAGGTACCTCTGAGAGGCCATGGAAGGGCAAAGATGGGGCATATGGGCTGGATTACTAGCACCCCAAGGGGCGAGGGGGAAAAGTTGAGCTTCAGTGGTGTCCTGTGGGAAATGAGACTCTTGGTCAGGGCGACTCACTTAGCTGGTCTTGGCTGGGTCTCTGTGGCTGAAATGTAGACAAGTCAGCTGCAGGAGATTAGACTGCGGCTCTGTAATTGAAGATCTTCTCCATGGTTTCCCACAGCAGGTACCAAAGAAGAGAGGTAGTCCATGATCTTAAAATATGGTCTTAAGATCTTTATTGTCATGGTGGAAAAAGGATAAAGCTATACCCTGTATTCTCAAGGCGGGCCTGAGGTTAAATACCTTTTGCAAGGAGGAGGGTCTGGGAAGGAATGCTTAATTGGTTATGCCCTCTGTCCTTTAGGTATCTCATGAATATGGAGATATCTTGAGGCTCTGTGTTCTGTAGTCACACCCTCTACCTGTGCAATGTGACCTATGGCCACAACCCTCTCTGTGGAAGGGGCGGTAGATGGCTGTGGCTATGTGAAAGGAATCAAGGCCCAGGAGCAAGGCCAAACATCTACCGTCCCATTAGGGTCTCCTGGGTACAAGGCCTGTTCTTGACCAGGTTACCCAGTTGCCTCTCACAACCCACTACCCCACAAAATTGAAGAAAAGGCAGTCCAGTTGTCCTTCCAACTTGAGATCCATCTCATGGATGGCTGAAGGCCTGACACTATTATTGATGCTATGATGTGTTTATAAGTGGGAGTCTGGCATGGCTGTCTTCTGGGAGGCCATACCAGCAGCTGAGATAGACACAGACACAATCCTTCCCCTACTTCAACTATGTAAGTATGAAACTGGTAAAATGTTCTCTGACTTCAGTCCAATCAAAAGCAATGGAACCAAAAAGTTGACATCTTTTTATCCAAAGCAGTTTAAGGGGAAGGTTATTGATTATTCATCTCAGTGATAGCATCAAATATGATGATTACTGACTCAACTCTATTCTACCATTCCTGTGCACAAGGGAGTCTCTCTAATAGGCAACAAGATTGAGGGAAACACATAAATACTTAAAAGTTCACATTCATGTCTATAAGTATTAATGCTATAACAAAGAAAACATATATGTATATATAAACACATTTTATTATTATTATTATTATTATTAATTATTATTATGAGATGCATTACTTCAGTTACAGAAATGAGCTGTGTGACTAGAAGAATGAAACTCTATAAAGAACATCATTTAGAGGTTGTATAATTACCATGGAAAGCAAAGACCTAAAAGTAGGGAAGGATGCAGTCCTGAGTGCTATCACGATGACCAGTATGGATAGTGCACACCTTACTTAACATTTTCCTTACCTGGACTACCTGAATGGACCTCAGTGAGAGAGATGCCCTTGGTCCTGCTACAAGTTGATGTTCTAAGATGGGATGGTATCCCAGGAGTGGGGCTTCTCCTTCTCTGAGGAGAAGGGGATGAGGTCAAGGAGGAGGAATTTGTAAGAGTGGGACTAAGAGGAAAAGAGGGAGAGGTCTTTGATCATAATGTAATGTGAATAAGTAAACCAATTAACAAACAAACAGCCCTTGATCTTAGCCTTTTCTAGAGAATGGAACATGACTAGGTTGGAGAAAAGGTAGATTGATATCATTGGTATAGAGTAAGGCTTTATACTTCCAAGCATTAGGTGATATATTTAATGGTTAATATCCTAATCCCTCAACAAAAGTAGCAGTTTTACTTATTTCTGTAATTATTATCTCATAGAATCATGTATTGACACATTTTTTTAAGTTATATAAATAACTGTCCTCTGTAAAGCTCTACCCAGCAGTGGACTGAAAGAGATACAGAAACCCAAGCCAAATATTATATGTAGGTATGGCGGATTGATCAAATGCCCTAAACGTAACCCCAGAGGAAGGCCAAAAGTGTCACCAAACCTCGACCTCTGAGAGCTCTGAGTCTGAGCCAACAACCAAAGGATATACACTGGCTAGAACGAGTGCCCAGGCACATATGTAGCAGTCAGGAAGCTCAGTCTTCATGGCTGTCTTGTCTGAACTCAGTGGGAGAGTATGTGCCTAAGCAGGCTGAGACTCGATGTGCCAGAGTGGAGAGATACCCAGTGAGGCTCAACTTTTTGAGAAGAAGGAGGAAGTGGAAAACAAACATATTTCCTACATCTTGTGCGATGTATTTATGTACAACACCGCAGACTTCTCAGTATTGATGGTTACAAAACCAAAAAGTATTGCTGATCTCTGACTATAAAGGTATTTGAGTCAAAATGCACTGACAATGTTTTATGAAAAATGAATGTCTGAAGTTCTTACTTTATTATAACATCAAGTATATATTGGGAACAACTGTGCTTTTAAAAAAATAACTGTAGCCCTCTTTAAGATCCATTTGAGAAAATTTTATGTAAGCAGTGAATTCTTTAATGCACTTCCTGTTAATAATATATATCTCTTAGAAATTACTCCTTTATTATTTCAGGTGTCCTCCAAAATAAGTATAAAGTTCTTGCCAAGTACGTTTTTACAAGAAGGAAGTATCCCTTTTCCTTGAATTTCCTCCTCCTAGGCATTGACATTTATTACAAAAAACATCATATGTTATAATTATATAAAAGTAGACTAAAGATAGTATGTGGAGCAGAAAAATTCTAGTCAAAAAATCTTATATACACTATATTTTTCCTTCTGAACTTTGACAGAAAATTAGGAAGACATGTGTAAGTATTCAAGGGATTTATCAGATTTATTTTTAATATGAGAATTAATTATATTTTGTATATAAATTTGAGTTGCTATATAGTGAAAGTTGACCTTTGGCTGCTTGCTAATGCTTCTATTTTCTTCATCAGTAGATATTCAAAAATGAAATTAGAAATATTAATTTATTCTTTCAATCTTAAGTTATGTTAAATTAGAATGTATGCAACCAAAGATGACATATGTGAGAAATTAACTTTTATTTATCTCATTAACACATATACATGTTTTAATATATTTCTCAGTCAAAACGGTATTTATTAAATTTTATGCTTTGCATCATTAGTAGACAATGTTAGTTTAATATTTAAAGCAATGTTGTTGTGAGTGTATGATATATTTTATATATTAAAATGAATATATAATACTATCTTAAAATTATTCTATAAACAGTATGTATAACTATATATGTAAATTAGCTTAGTATATATTCATGAATTCATATAATTATATAACTGAATATATTATTTATATTTATATATACTATTTATTCATATACATATATGTATATGTTATATAATATATTTTAATTATTAATCTTTTTTTCATTTACATTTTAAATGAAATGACAGCATGTCAATGAGAATTAAGGACTCTATTATAGAGAGCAGGAGAGGTTAGCAGTCAGGCTGTCCTGGTTACTGTGCATTGTTCTTCATCTCTGCAGGGAGAGAAAAAAAGAAGCAGAGCAAAATATAAAAAAGGTCCAGATAAGAAAGGAAAAAGCACAAGCAAATTCAACGTCACAAAAGATGCAGCAGTTGTTAAACAGATTAACATCATTAAAAAAACTATTGTGTTATGAAATGATACAAAAGATACCATCAATATATAGGCTTCATTTTGCAATGGTAAAAATTTATTTGCAAGGATAGTCTCAACTGGGAGTGCCCTATGTATGAACACAACTATTAACAGGAGTATGTCTATAGGCTCAACATATTGAGGTCATGTAGCTATGATCTACATGAGCTAGGTTGCATCTCATACTAGCAACAATACAGGACAGTGCCATCTATAACATACTGGTCATAAAAAGCCCAAGCCTGAGGGAGTCAGGGAGTCCTGTGCCAAGAATTAGCATTACTAGATAATATGTGGCAAGATCACTATCTGTGAAGCTCTGAGAAGTTACTACATGAAGCTGTGAAGGTGAAGTTTAAGGTGCAATTATGCCAGGATACTGTAGATACCAAGTTGATGAGATGTGCACCAAGTAGACATGAATTATGAGATATCCCAAGATAAGTGTTATGTTTATTGCAAAAATCAGAGCTAGAGGGCTAGAGGCTTTGGAGTCCATGTTATCCCATCCCATCATGAGCTTTCAGTATATCAGACATGGAGGTAAAATTTGAAAGGAGAGTCTGACCATGAAAATTAAGCAAATAAAAGTATGTCTTTTATTAGCTGGCAATCAAGATCAGGCTCAGATTTCAAGGTCTCTTGGTACAAAAATATAAAGGTACAGTGTTTTTAAAACAAAAATCACAATTACAACAATGTTCGCATGGGTTGGCAGAAGTTTTGGAGTATATTTATAACATCTGTCTCTTTGTAAAACTTAGCAGTATTTGTTAGTATTCTGTCTAAACTCCACCTCCACAGATATCTGGCAACAGCCAGGTATGTTCCTCCCCACAGTTACCTGGCAACAGTCAGGTAGGCCTGCCCACTAAAAAGGGGCTATCTGCCCCCTCCTCCTCCTCTTGCTCCCTTGATCTCTCACCTGCAGGTTCTCTCTGCCCCTCCGCCATCCCTTCCCCCTCTCTACATATGGTCATGGCCGGCCTCTACATATCCTCCTGGCTCCCCTCTCCATGCCCTGAATAAACTCTATTCTATGCTATACCCTTGTGTGGCTGGTCCCTCAGAGGGAAGAGATATCTCGGCATGGGCCTGCTGAGACATCCCCTTCCGTCATTGGTTTCCATCTTTTCAGTATTTTCTAGACACCACATGACATATTTTATTTGTGTTTCATCTACATAAATTTTAGCTTACACAAACATTAATTTTTTGTTAATATATCTGAGTCATGGTCAGGGTCATGAATAGTCCCAAAAGCCAAAGCAGATGTTACTAATGGGGTGGGGAATGGCAAGCTGAGAACTGTCTAGATTGACACAAATACAGAGTTAGAACAAGATGATGGTACTTTAGTCAATTCAGTTTGATATTTACCATGATAGATTTTGGTCTTGATTTGATCCAATCTTTCCTATTGTGCTTCTATTCTCCCCATTGGGAACAGGAGTGTTTGCTTTGTCCAACAATATGCTGGAGGGGTGCTATTTGTGTTTATTTTGTGATTGTACATGGAGCGAATCACAGTTAAAAGATTGCTTTGAATCTCAGAAAGGTCTCTGAAGCTTTGAATGATGGTAGTTGGGCCTGTGAAAAATGCATTTTGCCTTATAAGTGCATAAGATCAGGAAGCAGAATGTGATGTGCATGTGAACTCTTTTCATTGGCTCATGTATTTGAGCGCATGGTCTTGAGCTGTTTCTGAAATTGGTGGCACCTTTACGGTGTGGAGTTTCAGTTAAAGAAGTGGTTTGCTGGAAATTAAAAGTCTTGCACTTTAAGAAGGCCAACCTTACATTAATAGAATGTGTAAGGATTCAGTGATAAAAAGACTTCTGCACGGAATAGTTTATACCAAGACTGATCCAATTTTGATCCCAATTTTGACTCCAATCTCTACTTCATTCTTTGTGTCTTCTTTCTATCTATAGTTTATGGTCAGTCACCTGTGTGTTGAGGTGCTGTCTTTTTTGCCTGTTCACAACATGGTATTTTGGCTAATACTTTTTAAACAGTGTAGAAAATATTGTATGAGAAAGAAATGAAGAATGGTTTTCTACAGCAAAAGCATTACCAATTTCACAAGGAAAGAAGTTATGTTATGAACTCCAACTTATTCAAAATAACATTCAAAACTACAAATAAATGTTATCAAGTTATATCCAAATGTTGGTCTAAAGTTACTTTCAGCTGTTAGCTGTTTTATGAATATGTTACAACTCACACACACACGTTCTGTTTAAGGAGCATGGAAGTGTACATAGTTGTTCATTTAGCTCAGGTTATAAAATCTAGTGGAAGTGAGAGGCATTGTAAGAGTAATTATACTGTTTCCCTAGAGACAGGTTAAACTTAAGAGCCTGATTACACAGTAGGAAGATTGAGTACATCATTTGAAATTAACTTACAGCCTATTATTGGCTTAGTTGCAAGGTACAGTAAAGGCATAAGGCATATTCATAAAAATATATTCTCACAGAGTTCATTTCCTTTCAGATTTTTGCTCCTTGATTAAACAAAATGCAGTTACTGCATGCTTCTTCTGCGCTGCTTATTAGCCAAAACAATATTTCCTCCCATAAGTTGCTTTGCACTTTTAATATGTTGATAGCAATATTATATGGAAACTAGCTAGTATAAATAGTTTAAAATAAAAGAATGAAAACATTTGCATTTATTAAAATACAGTTGACATTATCCTACTTCTTCTATCCCATAAAATTTATCATGCCATAGGATAAAAATACAGAATAATTTGGTTATATTAGATGTATAATGTTGGGATAATAATAAAATATTGGACAAAAAGTATATTTTGCCAAAATATATACCATACACTATTTGTGATATTTATTTAAAGTTACCTGAACTTCAAATTTACCTTATTTGAGGTTCAAATTTAGTTTGACTTACTGTGTTTGCTTTTGTTCTGCCTATATGAACATGTTCAAGATGTTTCAATTACTTTCTCATACAAAGTGAAACAGAAAATGTATGACATAGCTCTATTTGAGCTTTGATTTACTTCCAAAAATATTGTCTTATTGTTGATTTAATGCCTCCACAAAGAGCTGGCTCTATCTAGAAGACAGCAGTTTGACATCTACCCAGACCCTCACTGTTTATCCCTTTATTTTCTTAGCTGCCTATTCAACTATGTAACCTACTTGCTAAAGTAAACAAGCATAGCAAACTGCATTCTCTTCCTTGAGATACTTGTCACCAACTTATATAATGTACTTTTCTTTTTTGGCTATTTCGTCCCCACTATCAAATCATATTTAAACACTAGGTAATCAGACTTTTTATAGGACAAGATTGGACACATAATGCTTTGAACAAAAACAACACATAAAAGAGGCTAATAAAATTTTGCAGTTATAATTAATTGAATAAGTACTTGCTTATGCATAAGGTAACATAATTGCTTATTACACACAGTATTGTTCTGTAGTGTGTTATCTTCCTAAGTTTGTTAAATACAACTTGAGTGGATCTTACTAAAATGAATTAAATGACCATATCATTCTAAATTATATATGCTTAAAATTCAATAATTACTTTTTGATAGAATATATAATGTCTTCTTTTGCTTTATTTAAAAGCATTTAATGAACATGTAATTGCGATTATTAAAGTTATTTAGATATTGTATTAAATACTTTTATAAACCAGTTCTAAGCTTAGCCATGCAGACTTATTTCCTTTTTCATATACTTTTGTTTGAATATGGAGACCTAGAATTAGAAGCTCCCACTCCTTCCATGTTTGTTCTAAGACTTGAAAGGATATGTGTAATGGCCTGTGCTGTCAGTCAACAGGGTCTAGCAAAGAGAGAGTGGAGATGGAGGGGCAAGAGACACGAAGAATGGAGACAAGACAGAGGGTCTGATCAAGTCTCTCTTCAAGTTTATTGAAAGGAAATCCTGCGTATTTATACACTTTACCACGTGCCTTGCCCTCGTGGACAAGCAGGGGAACACGTTGAAGGCACTTTGCCATGTGCCTTGTAGCCATGGATACACGTGTGCCTAGCAGTCTGGATACCACGTGCACCTTGCAGCTAGAGGCATTAAACAACGAAACAGGATATATGAGAAAAAATGATGTTTATCAGATTGTGCTCAGCTGTTGTAGGCTGTTGAAAACAAGTCTCTTGTCAGGGTATATGGCTCAAGATGGCTGCAAAGATGATAGTCGTTTTCTGCTAGGAGTCAGCTCCCAACAGATATGAACATTATATGCTATTACTTTCTTCTTAATAGGACAGTCAGATTAAAATGTTGTACATTAATTTATAATCCAATGTCTACTACTGTTGAGCCAAGAATATACCAATCAGTAATGTCTTTATAGCCCTCATTTATATTGATAAATAACACTATGGGGAAATGTGTCTTTTTTTTCTTTAGGTTTCCATAATTATAAATACACAACTCTAGGGATTGCTACATATGGAAGGTGAGGGCCAGTGTCTGGAGTCTCGTGTACAGGATGAAATTATGTAGATCTCCTGTTGCCCCATTATATCTCTCTAAGAGCATAATCTAGAGATTGAAGCAATCTATTTTTATGCTTTCTTTTGTAATTAATTATTTTACATCCCAAATGTTATCCCCTCCTCGCACTAATCAGAGCTTTTCATCCCATCCCACTTCCCCTTTACCTGTGAAAGGGTGATGCCCCATCCCATCCCCCTTCCCTTGGAGATCAAGTCTCTAACAGGTTTAGGCACATCTCTCACTGAGGCCCAACAAGGCAGTCCTCTGCTATATATGTGCCAGAGGCCTCAGACTAGGCTATGTATGTTCTTTGGTTGATATTTTAGTCTCTGGGAGCTCCCAGGCATCCAGGTTACTTGACACTGTTGATCTTCTTATGGGGTTGCCATCCTCTCCAGCTCCTTCAATCATTCTCCTAGGGGTCTCTGACCTCAGTCCAAAGGTTGGCTGTGAGTATCTGCATCTGTCCCAGTCAGCTGCTGGTAGAGCCTCTCAGAGGACAGCCATGCTAGTCTCCTTTCTGCAAGCACAACAGAGCATAAGTATTATTGTTGTGGTTTGGTGCCCGATCATGGGATGAATCCCAAGTTTGCCTTTCCTTCAATCTTTGCTCCTTTTTTATCCCTGCATTTCTTTTAGACAGGAACAATTCTGGGTCAAAAATTTCAAAGGTGGGTTGATGTCCCCATCCCTCCACTGGGGGCGCTGTATAACTACTGATGTGATTTCAGGTTCCAGATCCCAACTGTTGGCATTTTAGCTAAATCACCACCATTGTGTCCTGGGAGCATCTTAAATCCCAGGTCTCTGGGACTTTCTGAAGGTTCAACCCCTCCCACCCAAGTACCAGCAGCTTCAAATTTCCATTGGTTCTCCTGGTCTTTTATGATTCTCTCCAGTCTCACCCCATAACTGATCCTGCCCTTTCCCCTCCTGCTACCCTGTCCCACCCAAGTCCCTCTCTTACACTGCCTCCTGTGATTATTTTGTTCCTCCCTCTAAGTGGGATTGAAGCATTCTCATTTGGGCCTTCCTTCTTGTTTAACTTCATTATTTTTCTTTTATTCTTGGTTATTTTATTTATTTACATTTCAAATGTTATCCCCTTCCCAATCTCACTTCAGCAAACCCACTATCCCCCTCCCATCCTCTCTGCCTCTATGAGGGAGCTCCCCCACCCACCCACCTACTTCCACCTCACTGCCCTAGTATTCCCCTATGCTGGGGCATCAAGCCTCCACAGGACCAAGGGATTCCCCTCCCATTGATGCCCAATAAGTCAATCCTCTGCAACATCTGCAGCTGGAGTCATGAGGTCCTCCATGTGTATTCTTTTGGTTGGTGGTTTTGTCCGGGGGAGCTCTTGGGGAGGCGGGGTCTGGTTGATTGATATTGTTGGTCTTCCTATGGGGTTGCAAACTCTTTCAGCTCAAACAGTTCTCTTAATTCTTCCACTGGAGTCCCCGTGTTCCAGCAGAGCCTCTTTGGGTACATCTATACCAGGATCCTGTCAGCAAGTGCTTCTTAGGGTCTGTGTGGGGTATCATGGCTATTCTATATTGTTGGGCTAATAGCTACTTATCAGTGATTACATGCTATGCATATCCTTTGGATCTGGGTTACTACCTCACTCAGGATGATATTTCCTAGTTCCATTCATTTGCTTGCTCATTTTTAAAAAATAATTCCTATATTTTGATGGGTGGCCAGGAAGCAGTGGAACCTTCGGGTGTAGGCCCAGAGGAAGATGTCACGGAGCCATGTTCAAACCCAGGGAATTTCATCCTGAGATGGGCCATATTAGGATTGCTCCCCCTTGCTCTCTCTGTGCCCTGAGTCTGAGTGTCTGAGAGCATGTCACCCTGTGCTCCCACCTTTGCTCCCCTGCCCCAGGAGGTCACATAGCCCTGTATCCAGGTTAAACCTTTTCTCCCTTTATAAGGTTATGTTCAGAAGCACCAGGAATTTCTCCATATGCTAATGAGGCATCCTCAGCACCCTTGGCCTGGATAATGACATGCACTCACCCTGAAAGCCCCTCTCCACATCCTGAAGGTTTAAATATTAAAAGACCTGAATCACTGAAGCTGCTTCTGAAGACAGCTACATTCACCACTGCCTTCCAACCTGCTTTCCCTTTCAGGATCCACACTGGTTATGTCCCCAGGCTAATCATGCTCTTACAGCTGGGGGAAGCAGAACCTGAATGGCACCTTGACACCTTAATTCAAATTCAAATTAAGTAACCTTGGTTTGCATCAACCCATAAGAGTGACAAAGGTTTGCACTGGCCTATTAGTTTATGTGTATATGCATGTGTGTAAAAAATAAATTGTTAAAAACTATGTGCACTATAGCATGATTATTGAACAAAATTTCAACAAGGCAAACTCAACAATGAACTTCAAAGTTTATGCTTACATTGTTTAATTAATTTACTGAGAAGGAAGTATTAAAATATTTCATGGATGAAAATGACTTGGGCCAATAATTATTTCTATGAGTTATACTCTCTTCGATTAATTTACTTTGGTTTGTTGTTTGTGTTTTGCAACTACATGAAAAAATGGCATATATGATTTTTTTTTATTTAGTAACTTTGTTCTTTGGCAATTTTATACATATAATACATTTTGATTGCCCTCACTCTTCTTACTTATCTCTTTTCATCCCTGTTTGTCTATGAGAACATAAATTTGTATGTATTCTTTCATGATGGGCTCACCAGTGGGTACACAATAGCAGACAGAGACTGCTCTTCTCACAGTTCAGATTAAAGGTGGAAAACGCACAAGCCCTCCATTATCACTGATTTGTTATTAACAAGCTATTTCATACTCCGATGATAGCATATCTCAGCACTTCTTCCTATTTTCATCGTTTAAACTCTTTTCACTCTTTCTGTTATTTTCCCTGAACTTTGTGAGAGGCAATATGCTGTCTTGATTAGGGCTGAGCCTTCAGTTATCACCTATTTTCAACATCCTGGGTCAGCCATGAGTCTGAATTCTTTGCGTTCAGTGAACAGTTGTTTTGAAAAATTGGCATAGTGTCAAACATTTTTCTAAATGTCTATATTTAGAGAGATGCTACTTTCAGCCCTAAATAGATGTGGGGTATTGGATCTGGGAGGATTTGGCAGAGAAGCTATGATGAAAATACACTATAGGAAAGATGTAATATAGTGTGAGAGGATTTATGCCATGTTTCCTAAATATTGCACATTTTCTTAAGTGTATTTAAAGTAAAATAATCACTATTAATTTACTTCCTGTACTGCTGAACTGTGTGTCTCTGGAGGAAAAGAATTATTTCTCTGCTCATTTTTTATCTACTTTTATCTCATAATTTCAGCATCATTCTTGATATGTAACATGTATTTTCCATATTCAGAGTCCAAAGATTATATAAACTATTTTAATTTACATATGTAATTATGAAACTGGAATTCTTTTGTCACTTTCTTTTTACAATGCTTTTCATTTATTCTTTGACAACTTCAGACATGTTTACAGTGTACCTTCCTCATAATCAATCAAAATCCTCCTTCCCACTCATTTCAGAATCCCAAATATTTCTTCCTTCTAACTTCATGTTGTATTTTTAATGTTTTATTGTGTTTTGTTTTGTTTTAAAATTTGTATACAATAAGTTTTGATCATCTTCACCCCCCTCCCCCAGCTCTTCCTAGATCCAGCCTACCTCTCTTCCACCAACTTTGTGTCCTTTTCTCCCCATCAAGATCAATTTGTGCTATTCAAATATTCATGTATGTGTGGCCTTCCACTGGAGCATGATGAGTTTATCAGGGGCTACACTCCTAGAGAAAACTGACCTTTCCTCTCCAAGCAGCTAACAATTGCCAGTAGCTCCTTGCCTTGGCATGGAACTGGGTGTAGAAATCCTCCCTCCATGCTGGGATTTGGTCTGGCTTGGGTTTACAGAGCTTGTGAATGCTCTCACAACCACTCTGAGTTCAGTCTCCCTGCTGTTTCAAGGAGACACTTGTCTCCATGTAGTCATGCCTATCACCTCTGGCTCCACAGTCTTTCTGTCCCTTCTTCTGCAATGATCTCTAAGCCTTTGGAGAAGTAGGTGCAGTATATTGATCCATTTAAGGTCAAACATTCTGCAGCCTGTTCCTCTATGTACTTTGGACAGTTGTTGATCATCTTCTACTGTAATCAAAAGCTTGTCTGATGAAGGTTGAGAAACATCTTACTCTATGGGTATAATGATCAGTCACTGGGAGTTGATTAAATACTTTTTCCATTTCCAGAAAAACTGTAGACGGTTCTCTCCTAGGGTCTGTGATCTGTCTTGCCACAGGTTCTTGTCTCCAGTAATGGTGCCAAGTATGGGTTTTATCTGATGGAGCAGGTCCCAGTCGGGAAATAGTTGGTTACATCCACACACCATGCCACTAGTGCATGAGTGGGCATGCCTTTGCCAGCCAGTCATTATTGTAGTTCATAGGGTTCACAGCCAGAGAAGATTGATACTTTTCCTCAGTGGTGTGCATAGTACCTTCCAGCACGGTGAAAGTTTCCATATCAATATCAGCTTGATCTTTCTGTTCTATTGCTCAGATTCATGTTATTGTTTGCAGTAGGCTCTTAACTTTAAGTTCTGGATGATAATTGAAGAACATTGGCCTATACTGTTCTGGAGTTTTTTTTTGAGATCTACTCCAAAATAAGTAACTTATTTCTGGCATCAAGTTTCTTCTTGATTATTGTATTAGTCAGGGTTCTCTAGAGTCACAGAATGTATGGAATGTCTTTTATATTGAGGGAATTTATTTGATGACTTAAAGTCTGTAGTCCAATTCCCCAATGATGATCAGTGAAATACATTTAAAAATAAATGAATTAAACTCAATATAATGGAAAATAAACTTAATTAACTTTAAGTTTGTATTCATTGGCTAATTGGAAATTATTGAAGTATTTATAAAACATAATGCAAACAAACATTTATTTATGTGATAATTTCAGTTGGAATTTTAAATTAATATAAAATTAGTATTTACTACTAATAATTACTTTGTGAGTTAAATTTATTTTAAAGCTTTGTTGTTTACAGTTTTATTGAAAACTATCGAATCATACTGGTTATGATGAAGGAGTTTCATGCCTTTACTTTGGAAAATAAAGAAAAGGAGGCGTAATGGATAATTGAGTCAGTTCATGTTAAGCAGTGGTCTAGGCATTGCTTTTCTATATCAATATAAAGCCACTTAGGAAAGAGCACTATAACTTTCTCTAGTTTATCCATCCTCTATCTTTTGCCAATGACTGATCTCTTTTTAGACATTTACTAGAATAAAACAGGTAAGAAGAATTTAAGTGAAATTACAACTGATAACCAACTCCTAATTCTCCCTATACAAATGATTGAGAGAAAACAATTTATTTTGATTATATTAAAAATAGTCAAGTTTTCTTTTCTTTTTTTCTTCTTTTATTGGCTATTTTCTTTATTTACATTTGAAATGTTATCCCCATTCCAAGACTCCCCTCCTGAAACCCCTATCCAATCCCCCCTCCCCTGCCTCTCTGAGGGTGCTCCCCTAACCCTACCCACTCCAGCCTTTCTACCCTGCCATTCCCCTACACTGGGGTATCGAATCCCACAGGACCAAGGGCAGCTCCTCCCACTGATGTTCAACAAGGCCATCCTCTGCCACATACATGACCTGCCAGAGCCATGTATAATCTTTGGTTGATAATCCAGTCCCCGGGAGCTCCAGGGGGGTTCTGGCTGATTAACACTGTTGCTCCTTCCACAGGGCTGCAAATCCCCACAGCTCCTTCAGTCCGTTCTCCAACTCACCCATCAGAGACACCACTCTCAGTCCAGTGGTTGGCTGCAAGCATCCACCTCTGTATTTGTCAGGCTCTGGTAAAGCCTTTCAAGAGACAGCCATATCAGGCTTCTGTCAGCAAGCACTTCTCAGCATCCGCAATAGCATCCAGATTTGAGGATTGTATATAGGATGGATCCCGGGTGGGACAGTCTCTGAATGGCCTTTCCTTCAGTCTCTGCTCCACACTTTGTCTCCATATTTCCTCATGAGAGTATTTTGTTCCCCCTTCTAAGAAGCACTGAAGCATCCACACTTTGGTCTTCCTTCTTCTTGAGCTTCATATGGTCTGTGAGTTGTATCTTGGGTATTCCGAACTTTTGGCTAATATCTACTTATCAGCTAGTGCATGCCATGTGTATTCTTTTGTGATTGGGTTACCTCACTCAGGATGATATTTTCAAGTTTCATCCATTTGCCTGTGAATTTCATAAAGTCATTGTTTTAATAGTTGTGTAGTATTCCATTGTGTAAATGTACCACAATTTCTGTATCCATTCTCTGTTGAAGGATATCTAGGTTCCTTCTAGCTTTTGGCTATTATAAATATGACTGCTATGAACATAATGGAGCATGTGTCCTTATTACATGTTGGAGTATCTTCTGGGCATATGCCAGGAGTGGTATAGCTTAGTCCTCAGTTAGTTCTATGTCCAATTTTCTGAAGAACTGCCAGACTGATTTCCAGAGTGGTTGCACCAGCTTGCAATCCCACCAGCAATTCAGGGTGTTCTGCTTTCTGCACATCCTCCCCAGCATCTACTGTTGCCTGAGTTTTTGAACATAGCCATTCTGACTGGTGTGAGGTGCTAACCACCAAAAATAAGTTCCCTTTTCATAGATTACACATTGACTATGTTTTATATAATGACTTTTATTTAAAAGTTTTTCATGAGTTAAATTCACAGACTTTAAAAATACACTGAAAATGCATGGCCTTGTTGTCTTGTATGTCAGAGTACAAACACAACCTAGACAAGGATAGCCCATGTTTTCCTTTGTTAGTGTCAGCTTAACAGTGTACTTGAATATGAAAAATTTAAAATTTCTTAATACTTTAGGGATATTTTATCTTAACATTTTAGAATAAATACGGTTTATAATTTTAACTTCAACTCTAATGCTATATATATAAAAAATAATATAACCTTCATAATTCACCCTTTGCTGTGCAGCTCTAATACTGTAAATGATTTGCCAGTTCTCAGAGCAATTGGCTGTAAATTGTAGGTTTTTTTAATAGTTATTTTATTTATTTACATATCAAATGCTGTCATTCTTTGAAGTTTCCCCCTGCAATCCCCATATCCCATTCCCCTTCCCCCTGCCTCTATGAGGGTGCTCCCCACCCACCTACTCCTGCCTCACTGCCCTAGCATCCCTCTATGTTGGTACGTTCAGTCTCCACAGGACCAAGTGCCTCCCATCCCATTGATGCCAGATAAGAAAACCCTCTGCTATATCTGAGGCTGGAACCAAGTGGTCCCTCCATGTGTACTCTTTGGTTGGTGGTTTAGTCCCTGGAAGCTCTGGGGGAGTCTGGTTAGTTGTTGTTCTTCCTATGGAGTTACAATCTCCTTCAGCTCCTTCAGTTCTTCCCTTAACTCTTCTCTTGGGGTCACCATGTTAAATCCAATCGTTAGCTGCGAACATTTGTATCTGTATTGATCAGGCTCTGGCAGAGCCTCTCTGAGGACAGCTATACCAAGCTTCTGTCAACAAGCACTTCTTGGCACCAGCAATAGTGTCTGAGTTTGGAGTCTGCAGATGGTATGGATCCCTTTGTGGGGCAGTTCCACTAGTGGATGGCCTGTTCCACTCTCAGGCCCTGTATTTTCATTAGATAGAAACAATTCTGGGTTAAAATTTTTGAGATGGGTGGGTGGCCACATCCCTCAGTAGAGGACAGTTCCTATCCACTGGATATGGTTTCTACAGGTTCTATCTCCCCTGTGTTGGGTATTTTGGTTAATTTCATCCCCACTGGGCCCTGGGAACCTCTTGTTTTCCTGGAATCTGGGACTTTCTAGCAGCTAAGCCCAGTTTCCCATCCCCTACTACTATAGACACCTGTGTTCAATTTCCTGATCCTTTGTACTTCACCTTGACTTCTCCCACACATGATCCTGCCCCCCCCCACTTATCTTCGCTCTACTCTCATCCTTGAATATCCCTCCTTCCCTCTACTCCCATAATTATTTTTCCTCCTTCTAATTAGGACTGAAGCATTTGGCTTTCCTTCTTGAGTTTCACATAGTCTGTGAGTTGTATCTTGTAGATTCAGAGCCCTTTTGTGTTAATATCCACTTATCAGTGAGTATATACCATGTGTATTCTTTTGTGAATGAATACACTAAGCATGATATTTTCTAGTTCCTTCCATTTGCCTGCAAATTTCATTAAGCCATTGTTTTTAATATCTGTGTATAATACTCCATTGAGTAAATGTATCACACAATGTATTTTTTGTATCTTTCCTCAGCTGAGGAACATCTGGATTGTTTCCAGCTTCTGGCTATTATAAATAAGGCCTCTATAAACATAGTAGAGCATGTGTCCTTGTTATATGTTGGAGCATCTTTTGGTTATTTGCCCAGGAGTGGTATAGCTGGGTCCTCATGTAGAACTATTTCCAGTTTCTTAGGAACCACCAGACTGTTTTCCAGAGTGGTTGTACGAGCTTGCATTCCCACCAGCAACGTAAGATGCTCTTCTTTTCAACATTCATGCTAGCATCTGCTATACAGCTTCAATGGACAGTGTTGGTTAAAGCAAATACTAAAAGTCTTACCTATTTCAATTTGTACCTTATTTTATTTTAGGTAAGCATATATAGATGGCATTTGGAAATGAATACAGCCAACTTGTTGGACAGACATAAAATGAGTGAATAAATCTGAACCACTTTATTTCACTCTTATACAAACTCAAGAAAAACAAGTGTATAAACAGTAATTAAATTGAAGCCAATGTTCTGCACAGCGAGTTCAGTTTCAGAAGCAGTAGCAGTGACTTGTAAATTGTGGCAATCTCTTCTTCTGAAGGAAGAGGCGAGAAATATCTTGTAAAGCAGGAAATCAAAGAATAAAATAGGATTCAAAAAAGTCTATGGATGAATAGCAAACAGTAATTTGAACAAGAAAGAAAAAAATGGCATTGGTTTTTGTACAAACATGAAATGAGAGCTCAATTGAAAATCTCAGAGAAGCTGGGACAAGAAGTGTTTATAATTTGGCGTGTGTTGTCAGTTTGGAAATATTTGCATAAAAATAATGAGATGTGTTAGGGATGGGAACAAAGCTGAGACATCAACTTACTTATGTTTCAAATCTGTTTTATGCACATACTCTGAAGAAAATTTTATAGATTATTTTAAGAGTGTTGGCTGTGCATTTTATCTTAAACCATTAAAATGAGGTCAACAGTGGGATTTTGTATTTTTGCTGGTACATACAGGATTTAAGATTTGATGGTAGTTTAAATTTCAGATTTTCAGATTATAAGCAACCGACATGTACTGCCCTTAGCATTTTAACATTTCAGGCACAGCTCTAATCTTTGTGTATTTTAGATCCCAGTATCTCTGTATTTTATCATATCTTGCTCAAATGCAACTTCAGGATACAGACTATTCAAAATTAAATCTGAAATTCTAACATAGCTCAATAAATAAAATGAATGAGTATTTAAACTTATCTTAAGATTAAATCTGTCACACCATTTTAAAAATAAAGTACTGTATCTAAAATCTTAGAGCATTTTAAAAGTTGAACTTGAAGGACTTTAAATTCAGTCATAATTTCTTTACTGTATAAAACTTTGCTCTTCAATCCTGAGAATTTACTTTCTGACATGTCAGTTCAGAGAATCTAACAATCATAAACATTGCATGTTATTTTTAAGTTCTCTTAGAGTTAAACCAGTAATTTCACATTTCAGTTCAAAGTAGGGACACTTGATTTATGACATAATTTAACTCTCTTACTTCTCTTGTCTGTGTCCATGTATGTGACTGTAATTACTTATTTTCTTGCATGACTGAGGAAACTGATTAAGATAATATGACCAAATATACTGTGCATGATAGGACTTGAGATCCTGGCTGATACTATTTGAATTTGGTGTTCCTCTATGCAGTGAGAGTTTATTGGTGGGATAGATAAACAGCATATCTGCTACAAAGTATGCCACAATAAATATTTATGCTTCAAAAAACTTCTTAAATATTATCTGTATTTTTTTAAAGTTTATGAAACTATACTAAATTATCTAATATTTTAATTGCAGATCTGATAAGTAATAAGATATTTGAGTGGGCTAATATATCTGCTTGCAAATATAAAATATTAAGAGTATGAAGAATTTTTCATAATTATTCAGAATGTTTTAATTCTCATCATATACCTAAATTAGTGATTTCTCATCTGGAAGATGGCACATGATACATATTTAAGTAATATTTTTATAAAGTTAAAAGCTATAACGATGGCTCTGGATTAAAAATCCTGTTCCTCTATCATAAGGACCAAAGTTCTGATCCCAGAACTCTTATTCATCAGATGTTGAACTCTTGTAACTCCATGTTCCCAATGATCTGATGCCCGGTTCTCATGTCTACAGGCAAATGCCTACACACAGTTGCATACATGCAGAAGGAGGTAAATTGGTAGAAAATAAACCTAAAATTTAAGTAATAACTACACAGATGAAAACAGACAAATGAAATTTACAATATATTCATATCAAAGTGATCTTTTGCATTGCCTAAAAAGAGTTGCTTTTCTTCTAAATAATTTAATAAAATGATTACATACTAAATAATTTAAACATTATCATCCCATAACTTAGGTTGTCAATGAGAAATAGAAAACAACTTTTATAAAAACATAAGCAAAGTCTTTCAAATTACGTCAGTAGGAATGGTTATTTTTTACAAGCCTGACAGCTTGAGTTTACTACCTAGATGTCACATAATAGAAAGGTAGAATTGACAGGTAAAATTGTCCTCTAATGACTATATGTCTGCTTTTAAACAAATTATAACAGTAAGAAAGAATGCTTCTTCATTTTTATGACAAAAATTCATGATGTAAACAATTTAAAGGGAGAAATGCCTACTTTCACTCACAGTTTTTGTGATTTCATTTGACTTATCAAATCAAAGACTGATAATTCCAGGCCTGTGTGAAGCAGAATGCTTAGTGACAGGATCAGGTGGGAGAAATTGGTAATCAGTATTTAAGAGGTCTTTCTCAGAGAGTAGTGATCCCTTTGGGAAAGTTCTCTTTAGAAAAATTAGGTTGGCATCTTAATTATCATCCTGGATATAAATATAATTATTTCAGCCAGACTAGAACTAACAAATTATATCAATGGGGACATGGAAGAAGATTTTCTCCTTGAATAGGGAGTCAGTTACAAGTCAGCTGCAGAGCATGTCAATTCAAGGGACTTCATAACAATTACTTGAAATACAAAACAATTTATTATAGATGCTAAGTTTATTTTTTGTTTGTTTGTTTTTTTTTATTGAAAAACAACAACAACAAGAACAACAACACGCCCAGGAATACATCATTGGAAAACAGGTTCTGATCATTGGCCTACTAGGCTTGAGTTGCTTGAGTCTTCACAATTTAATATGTGCTTATAGATTCACATGAAGAGAATAAACTCGGGAGCTGGAGGTGTAGCTCAGTTGGTAGACTACAAGAATAGAGACCCTAGTTTAATCCCCTGCAACATATACACCAGGGAACATGTCTATAATCCCCGCACTCAGGAGACAAAGCCAGGTTTACAGATTATATAAATTTAGTAATTCTGCACTGAAAAGTGAAGGAAAAATGGTCAAAGAAATACTTTCAAAGAGTGGTTGATATATATTATGCTTTAATTATATTATTTTATCATGAGAGACTCTACCAGAGCTGGACCAATACAGATGCGGATGTACACAGCCAAACATTGGACTGAGTTGTGGGAACCTCAGTGAAGAAGTTAGGGAGAGAACTGAAGGAGCTGAATAGGTTTGCAACCTCTTGGAAAAACCAAAATATCAACCAACCAGACACCTCAAAGCTCCCAATGACTAAACCACCAACATAAGAGTACACAGGAGGTACCCTTGGCTCCGCTGGATATGTAGCAGAGGATTGCCTTACCTGGCATCACTGGGAGAGGAGTCCCTAGGTCCTACCGAGGCTCAATGACCCAGCATAGGGGAATGCTAGGGCGCTAAGGTAGGAGTGGATAAGCAGGTAGTGGAGCACCCTCATAGAGGCAGGGGGAGGGAGGAGGGAATGGGGGCTTGTGGAGGGGAAACTGGGAACGGGGATAACATTTGAAACGTAAATAAATAATATAACCAATAACAATGAAAAATTCAAGAAAAGAAATCATTGTGGTATAAAAAGAAAATGGTTATTTCCTTGCTTTTTAAAAGTTAACCTTCTCACACTCTATCCTGTCACCTGCAATTCCAGTTTATAGTTCCCATTTTTGCTCCAGAGTAATTTCTTAGCACATTGAAAAGCTTTGAACAATGGTATATGATATATATGATCAGTATATAAATGTAAACTATAAATGTTTCCTTTACCACCACACAGGCTTTCACTTTTCAATACTGTGTGAGTGAACATTGAAATATCTGAAAATTGAGACTTAACGAAAACTCATATAGGTTTAATCATTGACACAAAACCAAAAATATTTGTCATTCATAGAATAAATTTGATATTAAAATGCATTTCAGAAAAAAAAGTATTGATTCCTTACCAAAACGTATCACAAAGTCTTTATTCAAGGTGATTCAATGATTGGCTTTAGGTTGACTAAATAATTAAATGTGAGAACAAAGTACACACTAGTGTATAATAGTCACCTAATTTATTTATTTATTTCACATAAAGTAAGATTCAGAATGGGAAGGGAAAAGATCTACCCAGTAGATACTCATAAAAAGTCATATATTTTATTATTTGAGATTCAAAAGACAGCAAAGCTTCTTTAAAGCCCAGACATTAAAGTATAATGTTCTAATAACTATTGTTCTCTGCGTTACTGACAACTGAACAAATAGGCAGAGCTGCCTCGCCAGCAGAATAGGGATGCTATGCAGCAGCTTTTGCTTTTGAATGATGGTGAGAATGAGATGTTCTAAATGGGGGCAATCATTATTGATTTGACTTCTTAAAAACAAATGAGATTCAGCAAGGCTTAAAGAATTTAATACATTCTAAAATATAACAATGGAAATGTTTTAAAATCAAAAATATTATTTTGCAGTTTATATTAAAATATAGTCAAATAATATTCCTCTTCCTCCATCACACACTCCCCCATGTTGCTCAATATAAAAATTTAGCCCTCTTTTCTTTTAGTCAAAGCATTCCCGGAATGAAGCTATGCTAGACACAAAAGAGCAAATTGAAAGTGCCCAGATTATTAGTGTCATCAATTAGTCATGTCACCATTACTAACCAAACAGATTGTCACATGTCTAAAATTGCCTTGGTGTGTATGGAAAACAGTTTTCTTGCAGTCATCTTTGGTTTGTTAATCTTTCCACCATTTTTAATATAATCCCTGTGATTTGAAAAAAAAATACACACACACACACACACACACACACACACACACGTGTGTGTGTGTTGTCATTTAAAATTGAGCGTTTTTATTGTTTGCACTTTATTGATTGTAGGTTTTGATATAATTTCCATCTACTACAAATAAGGGTATCTCTGATAAGTGTTAAGGAATGCATTAATCTATGGTTATAATAATGAGTCACTAGGAGTCTCTAAAGCTATGTCCATTTGTAGACTAAGTATAGTAAGTTCTATGATTTAAGTGGTGGACCCAGACATGAAGGGAGATTGGGAGGAATTAGGATGAGTTGAGGAGGTAATAAAGTAATAGGATAAGTAAAAATTAAATTAAAATTACAATAAGAAAAAATACTAGTAAGTTTCTTCAAGGGACTATAATCTAACTAGCCAAAGTTCTTGGCTCTAGTTAAAGTTTGATTTCAGCTATGGTGTTGAACTTAAAATTCAATCAGAAATTGATGGTTACATACATGATTCTAGTGTTACTTTTGCATCAGTGGGCTTGTCATCCCAGGCTAGTGTCCATTGTAGCTGACAAAATTCAGAACTGGAAGACACTTATAATTAACTTTTTCCTCTGTTAGTGTACATGATACATATTAATAGATAATATTGCATCCAGGCAATGAGAATGAAGATTTCAGGTGATAGCTAGCATGACTTGTCCAATTTCTATGATTCAAGTAATCTATGTCTTCAGCAAATGTGTCTTACACTCAGGTTTTAATGAATAGTAATGTGTCTCTGATTATTCCTGATTATAACATTAATTTGTTGCTTTTATTATATTGTTTTATTTTTGTTGTTTAAAAGTTATTCTTCCCAATTAATGACCATTATGTTGATATTATTCCTATTTTTCTCTGTGTATTGCATATTTGTATAAGTGTGCATTTCTATATAGATATGTGTTTATTTTCTGCTGTCATTGTTTTATTTGGTTTTGTTTTGAGATGGAGTTTCTTTATGTAGCCCACGATAGGTTTGAACTCTCATGAGCTCAGGTTATCTCCCTGTTTCAAACTCCTGGGGTTAGGAACATGAACAATCATATCTGGATGCTTTCAACTGTCTTAAGTAATTGATGCATTTCATAAAGATAATTTTAAAAGAATTTGATTTTATAAAACAGGCATAGAGTTAACAAGTTTCTATCTGTTACAGAATTGGAATAATAACATGAGAGTTCTACATGAATTTGCACAGGCTTAGTTGATGATATTGTTTATTCATCTTTCATATTCTCATTCTTTACACTTCACCTGCTTTAAATATATAGGAAATGATTGATTAAGCTTATACTAGATTTTTGTATAGTAAATCAGTTGGAGGTGTAAATACATTTGCAAATGGAATGGTATTGGGGGTTTACAGACACTAATAGTGTGTTATTAAATTGTATGGCATATAATAGATGAAATGTGTTCTATAGAACCATGTAGCAAAATCTTAAATAAACTTTATATGTATTACAAAGAAAATTATATGATATACTTTCTATCATGAATATATTCACTGAGTAGATTTGAAGTACAAAATATGAATGCTTATACATCATCTTCTACATGCTAATTTCACATATTTTCTTTCACTGAAGTTTAAGATAATGGGTTCTTCTACTTTGTAACAGCATCTTATTCAAGAGAATGTCAAAGATAAAGCACAACCAATATCTTGGTGTGATTATTATTATTATAATGAAACTAAGAACAGTGCATAAAACTCACTGATATCCAATAGTGATTAAATGCAGAAATATTACAATTACTTGAATAAGACATGAAAATGACATGAGATACAATGTACAGGTTGCAGGTTAAATACATACTTGCACTTAGAAAAGAAAGTTACTTACAATTCCATGGAAGTAGCACAGGAACAGAATTATTTTTAATGTACATAGTTGTTTATAAACATCGAAGGAAAATGTATAGTGTACAAGATAACTGGACAGATAATAAGAACTATTTTAAGCCTTTAGTTTCTTTACATACTTTATACTTGGAGATTTTAACTAGAATAAACTAAATATCTCAAATTCTTAATTTGACTTATAAAGGTCAAATGTTTCATTTAGGAATATCTTAATTAAGAAATCGGATTGTTTATCTATCCAGTACATTGAAAATTTAATTATTAAAATTATTTTGGAAAAATTACTATTCAAGATTCTCTAAATTTCAAGTAAAATGACTTTCTAAATCATCATAAAAGATCATTTGTAGAATAAGAAAAAATGAGGCTGTGTGAATTTTTCCTGGGAACTTAAGTGAGGTTATATGTGGATATTTTGAATCTGATGTAAAAGGTTTTATTTTTTGTACTTCCATGTGGTTCCAGGAAATCCATATAATTTGTTTTAGAAATTTTTATCTTTAAGACACCATCATTAGTAAGTTCATATTGATATAGGCATTGTATTAATAACTTTACTCAGTGTTGTGTACAAATCACAAATAGATGCTGTAAACTATTATAACATTATAGTGACAATAACAAATTTAAAAGTCAGTTTAATAAGAATGATATTCTTAAAACTGAGATAGTAATTATAAAATCAATGTTCATTGATGAGAGTAAGCATGGACTAATATCAATGGTCATGGGTTTAATTTGGAGTGGCAAAAATATTATTTACACATGGGTCAAATATGTTTTAAATTTGTCATATACATAAGAATTTATTAATTACTTCAGTATGATAATGTGCATGTCATCTATGCAATAAAACATGACATTACTAAGAATTACCCTTAACTTAATGCAAGTTCCATGTAAACAATAATTGTAAAGTTTTATCATTTTAAAGATGATTTTACTATCTGAGTAGAATTATTATATGGGCTGGTTCGTATTTTTCTTCTGCTTCTCTAACATTTCATGGTCTATACAGCCAATATTAATTATTTGCTATTTTCTGAACAATATAAATTCATATACACTTTGAACTTTTAATTATGTTATACCTTGGTCAAGAATTCTTTTCCCTAGAATAGTGGACAAGTGCACAAGTAGAGCAGTTGTCTCCATCTAAGTGATGACTGTCTGTGCAAGTAGTTCCCAATCTGTAGGTCACAATCCCTTGGGGGTTGAACTACTCCTTTGAATGGCTCACATATCAGATATCCTGCATATCAGATATTTGCAAATTATAAAGAAGAAATGAAAATATGTTTACAGTTGGGCATCATCGTATTATGAGGAACTGCATTAAAGGGGCATAGTAGGAGGAAGGCTGTGAACCCCTGGTTTATACCTAGTACAAGAAAGGACTCTAAGTCAGATACCTAATATCTGTAGAAGGAACACCTGCTACTCATGAGAATTCCTTCTTATCTTGAAAAACCTCTCCAAACCCATTTATACATTACTGCCTGTAGAGAAGCCTTTATTTAACCACTTTGAAAGCAAGTAAAAAATTAAATTCTGCATTTCATTCTTTGACCATCAAAGTGATCCCATGTTTTAATGAATATAAAGTAAATATCAATAGAAACAGTTCAAAAATGGATATTGAAAATGAAGAAATGTCATTTTAGACACACACGAACACTCATGCACACACATATGCTGTGTGTGTGTGTGTGTATGTGCTGAAGATTCTAATGAAGCTATACATGTAATAGATTGAGATGCAATGATTTAAATATGACAATAACTCAAAAACTTAAACAGTACAAAAGATTGTGTATATTTATGAACTTGAACATAAAGCCATAAAGTCACAGTGTTACCAGATTTTGGTATCCCTTTTTCTATGGAAGGAATATAGCTGACTAAGAGTTACTAATGTGTTATTCAGAAGAAGAAAACCCCATAAATCAGTGATAACAACAATTTAGTCAGTGAAAAGAAAATAGCAACGTGGGAATTTAAATTACCTCAAGAAAACATAAAACTGCTTGAAGTTGAAAGCAGAAAATAAGGCAAAACACAAACAGTGATATTTTCTGGTTTTGTAAGAGTAAAAAACAAATATTTAAAAAACTTAGAGAATTTCAAGGCACAGTGGTGTGGCTTCAAACAGCTCCATTTCCAATCCTGTGCACTACACATTTGCTAACAGTTTTCCTATTCAATTTTCAGGTTAGAAAACCAAAGTAAAAGTCACCATATCCTGAAGTCCTCCCATACTTCACTCTCTCCCATGTGCCTTCATTATCAACAGGTCCCAATTTATTGCCATCAGCTTCTGTTTGTAAAGGCATTGGTGAAAGCTTGTCATTTCTGTCCTTAGGGCTTTCTAAAGTGATTTATATCATGTTCGCTTTGTGAGTACGATGTTCATGCTTGTCTTACTCTTTCACTTGTACTTTTTTTATACAGTTCAAGAGAACACTTCAGTGGAGAGGCTGGGCTGTGGACCATCCATTATGTTTTCTGATTTCTTTCTCACAAAGGACTCAGCTCTAGTTTTACCTCCAAGACTGTAGAACTGATGACAAATTGAGATACAAGCCAGTTTTCATAGAGCATTGTTTATCGGAGACATGAGATTCCCTAGGTGATACTTTTTTTCTATATAAAACTATGTTCTATTTAAATAAAGTGAATATCTTAATAATACAAATTATACTAAAACTAAAATCGGTATAATTCAAAAAAGTCCCAAGATATGCCATGACCAATTTCTTACTTATTCTCGGAGTCTACAATATTAGTTCATACCATTGGAAGAAACCATTTTTAGTATTTAAAACATTATATTCAGCTATTGTTTTGTAACTATAGCATTTTATTTAGTTATTTTGTATTTACTCTTTGACAATTTTATCATTGTATATTGTCATTTAGCTGAACTTGCCCAACTTTCTACTTGAGTATTAAATTGGAATCAGGTAACAGGGCAGTAATGTAAAATTAACACTTATGCTCATTTATGATGGAATTTTACCTTTGAATATTTTCTATATTTTGGGTTTTATTTGGACATTTTGTTCATGAGCAATGACAATTATAGACTTGGTATCAATAAAATACAAAATAGAGTGCAGTTGATATTGATTACTTATACAAAATTTTATGCTCACCATATGAAGAATTTGATCAGTCTAGAATAAATTAGCCCAATGCAGCATGGTGATACATTAATCAGGAATATTATTTTAAAATGTCGTAAATACATAGGATGGTGAACACAAATATAGCTTTAACTTTCAAATCAGGTTTTAAACTACTAAACAATTATCACCATGAGTCAAAAGTGTCTTCCTACAATCATTCATTTGATAAATAAATAACATCATGAGCAATTTTATTATTCACAATATCTGTGAGAAGAATTGTACTTTTACATTGTTTTCTTATCCTTACTTTCATATTTTAACATGTGGCATTTTAGTATAGTAATGACCAGTTTTTTTTTTTAATGAAAAATGCTTAAAAGTTTAGATTTGCACCAAAGAATTATTATGTTTTGTATGTATTCAAATTTTAAATCTCATTTTTACTATAAGTTAGATTTAATAGTTTATGGTTTAAAATGTATGTTTGATTAAGTCAGCAAAATTTATTAGCTATCTTCTGTATGCATTCACATCCCTTATTTAAGCAGAATTCATTATTTTAACACTTTTATTTTCTTGTTTCCTTTTACCTGAAAATTTTTCATAATGTTTTGAAAGATATAATTAAAGGAGAAAATCTAAACATTTAAAAATTCCATTCTCTACATATAGACCACACTGTAAGCTTTATGTACTATGCATGTTTACTATATGTAAATACTGTAAACATATTCTGTGAACAAAAATATGAGCAACTGTGTACAATTCACTAGAATTTGGTTATAGGCTATACAGATGGCTCATCAGTCAAAAGAACATTTACTCTGCAGAAGACCCGGATAATAGTTCTAAGAACACACATGGTAATTCACAAACTTCTGAAATTCCAGTTTCAAAGTAATTGATGTCCTGTTCTAGCCTCTGAGGACAGCAGACATGAGACTGTACACATACACATATGCACTCAAAATGCACATGATGTAAAAATAAATAAATAATCTAAAGATTATTTTGTTCATAAATAGACATAATTTTAAAAACTCATCCTACTTTATGTATATAAATCCTACATCATCTTAATATTAATAATATAATTTTAACTGATTTAAATAAATAAAAACATATTATTACTGATAAACATTGTGCACTGTTACAATATGTTGAATGCAGCACATTACAGGAAAGGGTGAACTTGATATTCTACCTGTGACACAATCTGGCTTGGTTACATGATGCTTTTACCTATTCTTTCTGAATGCTTGAATTACAGGTTGTGCCCTTACTCAAACATTTGGAAAATAAAATTTTACAAAACGTATGGTTGAGTTACTAGGTAAAAATTGAGGTTTTTGTAAACTTGAGATCAGCCAACAAAATATTTCTTGAAAGACATTTATATCTACCAGGTACATTTATATCTTCAGGTAACATTCTTTTGTCAGTAAAATTGCATATCAGAAGTATCAAAAGTTTTTGGTGTCAAAGGGACCATACAGTTGGGTCTTTGTTTTGTTTTGTTTTGTTTTGCTGGGCTTTTTTTTATTGATTATTTACTTATATTTCAAATGTTGTCCCCCTTCCAGGTCCCCCATCCACAAGCCCTCCAGGCCCTTCCCCTTTGCCTCTTTGAGGATGCTCTCCCACCCACCCACTGTTACTTCATCCCTCTAGCATCCCTCTTCTGTGGAACCTCAAACCTCTATAGGGCCAAGTGCATCCCCTCCCACTAAGCCCAGATAAGGCAGTCCTCTGCTATATACGTAGCAGGAGGCACAGAGCAGCAAATGTATGCTCTTTGGTTGGTGGCTTAATCCCTGGGAGCTCTGAGGGGCCCGTTAGTTGATGTTGTTCTTCCTATGGAGTTGCAATCCCCTTTAGCTTCCTTAAGTCTTTCCCCTAGCTCTTCCATTTGCACATCCCCCACCCCTGCCTGCTCAGTCCAATGGTTGGCTATGAATATCTGCACCTGTCTTAGTCAAGACTTAGCCAAGCCTCTCAGAGGACAGTCATGCCAGGCTTCTGTCTGCAAGCACATCTTGGCATCAGCAATAGTGTTGGAGTTTGGTGTCTGTGCATAGGATGAATCCCAAGGTAGGAAGGGGACCATATATTTATATCTTTCATGGCATATTATGATTGAAAAATTACAGCTTATTATTGTCACTGTAAAATAGAAATATACATACAGCCATTATAATATAACTAGAGAATTAATTTATTTAATAAAGCAAAGGATGTTATATATTGTGATTATTTGAAAGGTAGCAATTTTTTCTGTTGTTTCTTTTTTGACAGATGGACAAAACTTTCAAAAATGCAAATATTGCGATTGGCTTCATGAACATTCATATCCAATATAAAGTTCCTTCAGATAACATTAGATTTAGTGAAGACTCTAGGACATCAGTATAAAGCATGTTATGAATAGGTAAAATATTTTGTAAGCTTGAGATAGGATATTTGAGTGACTTTGATGTAGAATGGTGGGGAATTATAGAGCTGTACATAGTATTGTAGAAAGTATTACTCACTATTTTGAGACAGCATGACGCAGCAGTTGTAAACTAAATACTGCTGCCAATGTTCTCTTTCATCTGACTAGAGAAAGAGTTGGCTTTGGAACTTAAGTCCTCTATTGTTGTTCAATGAAATCCTACCTTCTATCTTTTGTCAGGTGTTAAACTGTACAGAAGCAGCAAATAATGCATTGTGTTATCCAATTCAAATCCAACTGAGAAGGAACATAAAAGAGGGAAGAAATAAATTATTTTGACATATATAATAACAATATCATTATTTACAAAAGCAGGAGTAGAATTTGCAGATAAGGACAAGAATCAAGATGAGCTATGAATTATTCTCACAATTAAACAAGCATTATCATGGATCACTGGACATAGAAAACAAAAAGACCTTGTGATACAGACAAGCACTGGAGAAACCAGGAAAGTTAAACACACAGCTTACCTCTTCAATGAAATGAGTTGCTTAGCTGCTCTTCCTGAACGCTAGTAGTAACGAGCTTTGCAACCTAATGATTCGTTACAGTCTGATGAGACAGGCCCTGCCATATCTCACAGAAGTTTTGGTTTTCTTATCCAGACTCTTTCCTCTTAAAAACTTGAGTATTGCCTCAGACTGCAAAACCCATTCTTAGAGTGATGATGTCACTTACTTTAAAACATTTAAGTGACTTCTATTTATCTTAGGGCCAAGCAATTCTGTACCCACAGGCATTATGTTTACCTCAGTCAAGCTCCCTAGTTACTAAATCTTCGCACTGTCTCTGACTCAACAGTATCTATTCTCAGAAAAGAAGGCAGATGTATTCTGTAAAGAATCTCAGTGTAAATGTCTTAAATTGTACACTTGGGACTGAGTTAATTTTATCTAAATAAGCACCCCCCCAATGTACTTAAATATGGCTAAAGTAAAATGATCTGGGCTGGAATCTAAAAGTTCTGGCCAGGCACTGATTACTATAAAGTTGGACTGAGCCAAGTTTTATTCTTACCTCAGCCTGACTGTTTTATCTCTGCCTCCTGTAAAGCCTGCAGGGGAGTCAAAACTACTGGTAAACCTGAGAAAATGTTATGGAATTTTTGTAAGTGCAAACAATTTACCAGGAGTCAGAAAGAACGTCAGAATATGCCTATCAGAATGCTGGCAGATCCCCAGCAATACAGGTCTAAAAGCAGTTGAAAGTGCTCAATCAATACTCTTAATTTCACTAAATAAGTCACTTCTTAGTTACTTTTGCTTTTGGGTTTTCTCCATGTGGCCTCTCCATCCTAAAACTGAGAACATGTTCAATCCCATAAACATATGCATCCAGGTAACATTAGGAAGACTGAGCAGGTTTAATTTATATACCTAAAAAGTGTGTGTGTGTGTGTGTGTGTGTGTGTGTGTATGTGTGTTGTGTGTGTGTGTGTAATGACAGTTAAAGAAGAATTTTTGTATCTGAAATACAGTAAGCATGGAAGGAGGACAAAGAGGAAAATGGTATAATTATATTAATCTTAAAAACTAGAAATACACATTTACACAATGTGTATAAGCGCTCAGTTATGAAAAACAATGACTTCATGAAATTGGCAGGCAAATGAATGGAACTTGAAAATATCATCCTGAGTGAGTTAACTCAGTCACAAAAGAACACACATGGGATGCACTCACTGATAAGTGGATATTTGCCCAAAAGTTCGGAATACCCAAGATTCAATTCATAGACCATATGAAGCCCATGAAGAAGGAAAACCAAATTGTGGATGTTTCAGTGCTTCTTAGAAAGGGGAAAGAAATACAAACAGAAGGAAATATGGAGACCAAGTGTGGAGCAGAGACTGAAGGAAAGGCCATCCAGAAACTACTCCACCTGGGGTCCATCCCATATACAGTCATCAAACCAGGACCCTATTGTGGATACCAGGAAGTGCTTGCTGACAGGAGCCTGATATGGCTGTCTCCTGAGAGGCTCTGCCAGAGCCTGACAAATACAGAGGCGGATGCTTGCAACCAACCATTAAACTGAGCATGGGTTCCCTGATAGAGGAGTTGGAGAAGAGCTGAAAGATCTGAGGGGATTGCAGCCCCATGAGGGTGGGAGGAGCAACAGTGTCAACTGACCAGACCCCCAGAGCTCCTGGGGACTGGACCACTTGCCAAAGAGTGCACATGGAGTGACCCATGACTCCAGCAGCATATGTGGCAGAGGATGGCCTTGTTGGACATCAGTGGGAGGAGTAGCCTTGGGCCTGAGGGTGTTTCATGCCCCAGTGTAGGGGAATGCTAGGGTGGGAAGATAGGAGTGGGTGGGTGGGTGGGGGAGCATCCTCATAGAGGCAGAAGGAGGGGGGATAAGATAGAGGGTTCCCAAGGGAAGACCTGGAAAGGAGAAACAATTGAAATGTAAATAAAGAAGAGATCTTATAAATTTTTTTAAAAAGTTCGAAAACTCCAACTGAAAAAAATAATAAAACTAGGAAGAAAAAAGAACAAAAAAGCTAGCAGCAGAATATTCAACTATGTCAAATATCTCAGCTATTGAATTTCTCTGCATTTTAAGAACTATAACTCTCAGTTTTAAAGAGCTCACAGCATTAGATCAGAAATAAATAAAAAAAAAATCTGTATATTTAAGATCAACTGTTATTAATTCATTTACAAAATACTTATTAACCTAATCATCTTAGTACCTCATAGCAATAAAGCTAGAAGACAAAGCCCATGAGACCATTTTAGAATTCTATGGACACATTTCCATCTTGTCCTATAAAAGGAAGAAAGATGAGAGTTCTCCTCACTACTGTCTCTGGGTGGCTGACCATTCTTGAATATTTCCATTTCCTTTTTTTGACTTAATTTCCCTTCATTTGATTCAAGGAGTTGTTGAAAATGCTAGAAAAAATTTTCAACCTTTGCCTAAATAAATTGTGTAAAGCAGTGACTTTGGTCATATGGATTTGATGTGGTGCCCAGACTTCTATATTTTAACTTGTTCTCTTGTACATTGTTGGGTGAATTTCTTGAATAGCATAGGGCTTCTTCCTGGAAGCCACGTGTGGAAGCAGATGATCATTCTGGTTTCTGACTGTTATGACTTTTCCCTCCCATAGTTTATTCTTTGTTTTAGGCACACAATATGATGCAGACCTACTACAAGTAGTTTTTATATGATTCCATGCTTTGTAAGGTCCCAGTCTTCTGTTGTTAAGGTTATCTGCTATAAAAAATAATCTGCAGTAAAGAGAGAAAAGCAGTATGCCTAAGGATCATGGATTTTGGGGCTGTTAGTTTATGTATGGGTGTGCATGAGTCCTGTTGGGCTATTGTGGTTTCTGCTCTTCCAGGGAGCAGAAGCATGGGGAATTTGACTGAGTTCACGTGGGACCAGGGATTGCTGAGGGGCTTCACCAGGGGGAATGAAGAGACCTCAGTCTGAAGTCCCCTGGGAGCAGGGCTCTTGAGTGATGGTCTCTGGGCCGAAGCGGCTGACCCCAGAGGCCAGTGGTCTATCCTTGGACTCCCAGATGCCAGCCGCTGAAGCTGCAGAAGAACAGAGACTGGGGGCGTATGGACTGGCCCACAGCCGAGAGGAATGAGGGGAAGGGAAGCCCCTACAGCACCTGGTGAGTTGAGTGAGTATGCTTGGTGTGGCTGGATCAAAGCTCGGGCTAGCCTGGTTGAATTGGCGGCCTCCAAGGCAGGCATGTAGAGAAGCTTCAGCAAGAGATTAGGTGGAGGCAATAGCAGCAGCAATGGCTAATTAGTTAATCGCTTTCTCCAGAATTTCCTATGGCGGGGCCCCAGAAACACGAGGAAGTCCATGGTTTTAAAGGGTTTATCATCATGGTGGAAAGTAGATGAATCTGGCTGTACTCCCCACCTCTCTCAGGGCAAACCTGAGTTAAATAGGGAAGGAGGAGGGTCTGGGAAGGAATACTTAGTTGACCATGCCTTCAGGTATCACATTAATATGGAAATCTCTTGAGGCTGAGGCCTGTAGTCATGCCCTCTTCCTGTGGAGGGGCAGGTAGGGGTGTTGTTGTAAGTGACTGAAAGGCGCTGATCATGGAGGTCTTAGACCATGTTTCAGGAGCCTGGAGTCTGGGAGCATCTCGAAAGGTATGCCATCCCTCCCAGGGTCTCCCGCCATTTCTAACCAGTGCTCTACCAGAAACCGAGCTATCCTTTTCACAGTCCCACAATGGATTGTTAGTGAGCATGCTGAATTTAAGGTGTTTGAGTCTTACTATCATATACTGTTGTCCCAGGCCAATCCTGAATGTTAAGCTTTCATACAGGAAAATCCAAATTATGAAAGAGAAGCCTACAAAGAGAAATGGTTTTTCCTTAAAAACTTCCAGACTTAATACATCAGGAAAAAAGGGGGTTCTAAATAAAATAGTTTAAAGGAAATTTTTCTCAGCCTCTGTCATACCAACATTTTAATATTAATCAAACAGTTTTATGAAGTGATTTCAATACTTGTGAGAGAAAAGTATTTAGTGTCACAAATATGGTAAATGGGTTACTAAAATTAGAATTATTCTAAAGAGCTTGCAATTATTAAATTTAGTATCTTTAATTTCAAAAGTGAAGTTGCAGTTTATTGAAATACTTTAATTGCTAATTCTAACATTAAAATTCCTGTTTCCCTCCTTAGTGATAGTGTATTCTTTTTCTTCTTTAATGAATTTTTCCCTATTGTGTGCCCAGACTTCTCTTTCTAAAAATAAAAGCAATTTTAAAATGCTGTAAATGTCACATTTCTTTGTTAGAGGAAATTTCAATTTATAGAAATTTCCTCACACTGGGAAGTAAATATGTTAGGTATAAAATGTCATTTATGTATGTGGGTTTTTTTATATATACATATTCATATATATATATATATATATATATATATATAATATATACATATATATGCCATTTACTTGGGAATTATATATACATATTCACAAGGCATGGTATGGTGAATAGATGCTCTAGCTTTATAACAGCATAAAAAATATTAGGTATGCATGTCAGTGATTTTTTTACAGTAAAATAGACCTCAAGTATACTCTCACTTGCTGTAATGGTTTAATACTGTCAAGTTGATAGGATGTACCATTCCAGAGATAAGATTCTGGGCATTTCCTCGAAGGATTTTTCTAGATTAGGTTAACTGAGGTGGGATGAGTCACCCAACTGTCCAACTGATAATAATATGAATGACATTGAGCATCAGTATTTATCCTATTGATTCTGCATGTGAATGATATGTGAACAGCTGCCTCAATGCTCCTGAAGTTATAACTTCCCTGCCTTGATGTGATGAATCTGTGATCCATGAGCCACAATAAATATGCACTCTCTAGTTTCTTTCTTGTCTGTTATTTTCTTGCAAAAAAATGAAAAAAACTAATGATGCTTTTTCCTTTTTAAATGTTTGAGACAAAAAGGTTCACAGCTGAGCAATAGTCAATAAAGCACAAATGCTACACTTTCCTAGAAAAGGACACTGAGGAACCACAGTTATGTACAGGGACTGAAGGCCAGGCTCTGATCAATCTTGTATTTTAGCAGTCTTTAGAGTATGTGGACCCAAAGATATTCTCCTATTCTCAGCCAGAAATCCAAGTCATTCTTGATATTGATGAATAATTTTTAAGGATCAGCCAATTATTAGAACAAAATTGTGCTTCTCCTGATATAACTTTATAAAGAAACGACATAATGATTTAATATTGAAAGATAAAACATTTATATATTTTATATAACATATAAATATATAACATATAAAATGTCTGACTTGCAGAATGGGCAGCATGATTACAATTTAAAACAAAAGTTATAAACCCTTAGTTACCAGAATCATATGATAAAATTGTGTGTGTGTGTGTGTGTGTATTGTATGTTCACCAGAGAGGGTGTTCGTGTGCTTGCCTGTGAATATACACAGATACAAAAAGAGATTGTGGGGTGATATTGTTTGTAACTCTCACCTTGTTCCAGTGAGACAGGTTTTCCTATGAAAACCAGAGCTAGTGTAGTATCCTGCAAGCCCCAGAGATCTTTTTGTATTCACTCCACACAGTCCTAAGGTAACATGGTTAAATGGGTGCTAGGATTTCAAGCCTAGAACCATATACTTGTACAGCTAATACTCTTTACCCGCTGAGCCACCTACTCTGTCTAAACTTAAAATAGCATATAAAAGAAAACATTTTTGATGACTGCAGCCAGTACAAGTTTTGAAAATTCAACTACCATGCTTTTAAACTTGCGACACTGAGATGGCTAAGTGAAAGGCACAAGAGGGCTTATAGATATTTGAGCTCAAGCAGACTGTGAAGCTATTTGTAGCTAATGCCTACTGTATAAGGGAAAAAATACCTTCTCTATTGGAACATCAAATAATACATCAAGCACACTCAAAGGTAGGCCTAGTCCAAGGACTAGTTGGTCAACATAAAGCACACATAAAAAAGCATAAAACTCCATGTTGTGTGTGTATGTGTTTGTACATGTGTACATTTTTATTGGTTTGTTTTCATTATTTTCACCTTACTATGTTTTTTATTTATTTTGATTTCAATTTTTGTGAATTTTTGTTTGTTTGTTTTTGAGAGAGAGAAAGAACATGAAGTTAGGAATAAGAGTGATGGGTAGGACTTGATCAAAGTTGGAAAGGGGAAAGAATATAATAAAAATAATATTGTGATGAGAAAATGTAAAAGAAAATTGAGATGAAAAATGACAATATGTAGCCTAAGGTAATCTTCTCTTTTATGTTTATTAACTTATTTCTGGTGAAAGGTAGCAAGGTTCTTGTTATCAGGGAGAATACAGCTTGGTGGTGAGAAAAGTGCTTTTGAGATATTTTAAATGTTTTACTATTCTTATATTGTGTTTTAACAAAACACTAAACTCACTGTCATATTAGCAGAAAAACAAAACTTTTATTATTTTATGTATGTAAAACTGATCTCATAACTATGAAATTGCTTCTTAATGGGTTGACACTGACTGTTTCAAACTATGCTTCTGAATTAAGTGAACTGTTTTATAAAAACAAGAGAAACTAAACTAAATGAAATAGACATAAATTACTGCTATCCAACTGAGGATAAATTTTATAGAAAGATTTTTAGAGAAACATAATATCATAATATTGTTTTGTTTTGTTTTGCCTTAAACTGAAAAGTTAGAAAAACTCTCATGTTAAAAGCCAACTATTTTATTCCCCCTGCTAAGTGTGATTCAAGCATCCTCACTTGGGTGTTCCTTATTGTGTAACTTCTTTAGGTCTGTGTGTATATCATGGGTATTCTGTACATTATAGCTAATATCTACTTGTCAGTGAGTACATACTATGTATGTCCTTTTGAATCTGCATGAAATTACTCAGACTATTTTCTAGTTCCATCCATTTGCCTACAGAATTCATGATGCCCTTGTTTTGTTTTCTTTGTTTTGTTTTTTGGGTTTTTTTTTTTTTTGTTGTTGTTGTTGTTGTTTGTTTTTGGTTTTTTTGGTTTTTTTTTTTTTTTTTTTTTCGTGACAGGGCTTCTCTGTGTAGTCCTGGCTGTCCTGGAACTCACTCTGGTAGACCAGACTGGCCTCGAACTCAGAAATCCGCCTGCCTCTGCCTCCCAAGTGCTGGGATTAAAGGCATGCGCCACCACTGCCCGGCGGCTGATGTCTTTGTTTTTAATAGCCGAATAGTAGTCCATTGTGTAAATGAACAGTATTCTCTGTATTCATTCTTCAGTTGAGCTGTTTCCAGTTTCTGGCTATTATGAAGAAAGCTTCTATGAACATAATGGTACACGTATCCTTGTGGTAAGGTGGAACATCTTTTGGGTGTATGCCCATGAGCAGTATGGCTGGGTCTTAAGGTAGAATTATTTCTAATTTCCTAAGAAACCCCCAGAGTGATTTCCAGAATGATTGTAAAAATATGCAATCCCACCAGCAATAGAGAAGTGTTACTCTTTCTTCACATCCTCACCAGCATGTTCTGTCACTTGAGTTTTTGATCATGACCATTCTGATTTGCTTAAGTTGGAATCTCAGAGTTGTTTTGATTTGCATTTCCTTGATGACTAAGGATGTTGAACATTTCTGTAAGTGCTTCCTGGCCATTCAAAATTTCTCTGTTGAGAATTCTGCTTAGCTCTCTACCCAATTTTTAATTGGGTTATTTAGATTTCTGGAGTCTAATTTCTTGAGTTCTTTATAAATTCGGGATATTATTCCTATGTGGTATATGTAGGGATAGGAAAATCTTTTCCCAATCTGTAAGTTGCCATTTTTTTCCTATTGACAGCTGTCCATTACTTTACAGAAGCTTTTCAGTTTCATGACGTCCCATTTAGAGCCTGGCCCATTGGTGTTCTGTTCAGGAAATTGTCTCCTATACTAATGTGTTCAATGCTGTTTCCTACTTTCTCTTTTATGAGATTTAGTGTATCTGGTTTTATGTTGAAGTCCTTGATCCATTTGGCCTTGACTTTTGTGCCAGGTAATAATATAGATCTATTTGCATTATTCAAACTGCAGACATCCTGTTAGACCAGGGGCAGAGGGAGGGAGAAAAGTGGGTTGGAGAGAGGAGGGGGAGGGGAGTGGGGTCCAGGTGTGGGAATAGACAGGAGAGAGACCCAGAGGGCCAGGAAAATGAATGAAAATCTGAGGTGTTAGGGGTTGGGGGAAGTGAAATCTTTAGGAAATCTTAGAAATCTGAGATAGGGAAGGCTTTTAGAGTCAATGCATGGTGGTGACCTTAGCCTAGAGGTCTAACAGTGCTGACATGGAACCTGAAGAGGAAATCTCTTTTAGCCAGTCAAGATCCCCACTGGAGGCATAAAGATATCAACCTACTCACAACATTTTTGACCCAAAATTCATCCTGTCTAAAAGAAATGTAAAAACAAAGATGGAACAGAGACTGAAGGAATGGTCAACCAATAACTGTCACAACTTCACAACTTGAAACATGTTGCATGGTCAAGCAGTAATCCCTGACATTATTAATGATGCTTTGTTATGCTTGCAGACAGGAGTCTATCATAATTGTTCTCTGAGAGGTTCTATCAAGCAGCTGACTAAAACAGATGCAGTTACCCATAGCCAAACATTGGATGAAGATTGGATCCTCTTATGGAAGAGTTGTGGAAACGTTTGAAGGCCCTGAAGAGGATGAGAACCTCACAGGAGGACTAAAGGAGTCAAGTAACCTGGAATCTAGGAGCTCTCAACGACTCAACGGAAGAACACACAGATTGGAATGAGGCCCCTGGCACATATGTAGCAGATATGCAGCTCAGTCTCCAGGTGGGCCCCCCCAACTGGAGAGAGGCTCTCCTTAAAGCTGTAGCTTGTCTGTGTTACCTGTTCTCCAACAGTGCTGTTCTGTCTGGCCTCAGTGGAAGAGGAAGCACCTTATCTGGAAGGGTGGGAGAATACACAAATTGTTGCTACCCTCTCAGAAAAGAAGAGGAAGAGGAGAGAGAATGAGGGAGGGTCTTGATAAGGGGTGACTTGGAGGAGCCAGTATATGGGATGTAAATAAATAAAAATAAATAAATTAAAAAAAAAATCCAACTACCTGTGGATAATGAGTTATTCTTGATAACTTCCTTTTTCTTTTCTTCTACATCAGTACACAGCTTGTTCTTTTTAATCTTCCTCTCAAACATGCTTCAGCTTCTTGATGTTATCAAGAAGAACTAAGCTTCTCACTGACATCAGTGATCTACATTTTTACTTCAACTCCCTTCTGGGAGATGTAAACTTACTCAAAGATACTCTCTTTTTACTTGCCTCCTGTTAATCAAAGTTACCAATTAAAATACAAAGCTCATCTTGCCATTGTTTGCTTCTCAAGTACTTTTTATTAATTACCTTTGCTGATCATTTAAATCAAATTTATTAATCAATAATCATGGCTTTACTCCCTTGCGTACCAACATGATTTTCTGAAAACATTGTTTATTTCACACATTGCGAAATATGTTGCTGTATAGCAGGAACAATCTTAATTACACAGCAGATTTCTCAGAGAGGCTCCTAGTCCAGCTTCTATCTGAAAACAATAGCTCCTGAATGCTCATGGGAACTAAACTATGCTAATTCTAGGACCTTAGTGTAACTGTGTTCAATAGGAGTCACTAGCTGATATTTTGCTACTACTCATTTAAATGTTTATACTAGACTCTACTCAAATAAAGCTGATTTTAAATTTCCATTTACTTCATTTCTAACTTCACCTAAAGTGTATGTTAAATTTTAAGTTTTAAATCTTTCATACAGTGAGATGCAGACATGACTGAGGGTTAAGAGCACTTGTAACTAGCTCTTCCAGAAGACCTGAGTTCAGTTTCCAGTGCCCTTATCAGCTATTTTACAACTTATCATTCCAAGTCAAGAGAGTTCAATGCCTTCAGGCTTCAGCAGATACCCACCCACATATGACATAGACTTACAGAGACATGCACTACAGATAAATAAAAATATCTTTAAAAATTGTTTTTAAAAACTATTGTAGAATTAAAACTGGAGGAGAAATCAGAGTGCCATAAATATGTTTTACACTGCATGTTAAGTAGAAATCTGGGTCAAGGGCTCAGTCTAAAGAATCCTTTTAGGAAAATTTGTTGTTCAGAAAGCCATGAGCTTCACAATTTATGAAGACAGATAAAAGGATCCTGTAAAATACATTTTGATAATATCAACAACATTTCATGGGAAAATCCAATGTGATAAAAATGTTTGTACAATTTCCTCAAAATCTAATACTTAGGAAAGACTTTGATAGAAAAGAAAAACCCAAAAGCGAGGAACTAACAAATAACATATCGTATCTCAGTTTGTAAAATGCTAGAGGTATAATAAGGAATGAAAACATGTATCATTTATTTAGCTCCTGATTGCAAATGATTTCTAATCTTCTTGAACATTTAGTTATGTTAACTAGTCAATCTGTTATGCTTTCAAATTCAGAGATTGTGTGTGGAATTGCAATTGTTAACCTTAACTTATCGGAGTGACTAAACAAATTATACCAACTTGTAATATTAAAAATGGATATCTGCTTTATATATTTTTTCATATTTTCTTTTTTTGCCTTCTAAAAACTCTCAAGAAACTTAAAGGAAGAAACTATATTTAAACAAACAAAATAATCAAAAAACATAAAAACAAATTCATATACCTTTGTTATACTAGAATCCTTGCTAAGTGTCATAACAGTCAAATTTTGAAGATAGTTTCCAGAAGAAAGAACTGATATTAAAAGAAATAATAACACTTTCTTATATGCTCTGGTATTTATGCTTAATAATAATAGCTCCAAATGATCATTTAACTTCAGAAATAGAAATAATCTATTTTATATGTTCTTAATGCTAAAAGCAACAAATAACAATATTTATATAATGGAAGAAATAATCTATATATAGTATTTTCATTAATTTATTTTATTTAAATTAGGTTATTTGTGGTTTTGACTCAGTTCTGTTGTTGTTGTTGTAGTATCTTTATTCTAGGTATTACTCAAATTAATGTAAAGCTAACAAAGACAGAAGTAGAGATAGTCTAAGAAATATTTTTAAATGGTCAGCTACCAAATCATATATACAAGTAACATTATATAGACTGTAATGGTATAAATGTGTATTTAAAAATATATAATATAATATATATCACAATTAATGTATTCATATATGTACTTAGGAATACATATCATATATATATATATATTATATACACTAATTAATTTAAAAAAAGCCATGAATATGAAAGAACAAGGAGGAGTATATGGAAGGGTTTTCAGAGAGAAAAGGGAAGGGGAAATGATAAATTTATAATTTAATCTAGAAAAATAAAAGAAATAATTTTTAATGTATGGTCACATTGTTAGCAATTAGAGAAATTCAAATTAAATTTTGAGCTTTCCTTCTATTCCTTGTCAAAACTGCCTAAAATTAATAAAATGACTGGTGAAAAAAATGCGGGTGAGATGTGAAAAGAGGGGAATACTTGAGTATCCCTGGTCTGACCACAAACTGGTGCAGAAGCTGTGAAAGTCAGTGTATAGAATTTCAAGTTTCAGGGCTTTATGTTGTCCCACTCTGACCTCTACCCCATTGATTAGCTGCTGTAGATCAAAGCTATTTGAGAGAAATCACAGTGAAGATCTAGCTTTGATAGTGTAGCAGAAGTCAAAGGTCTTGAGCTAGACCATTGAACATTTTCAATGAGCATTTGTAAGCAAAAAACTTTGGACAAAATGATGTACTATGGGACACATGTGGCACACTACTGCTTCTGTAATTACATATTTTTTCCTTTAGGGAGGAGATTGCAAGGACAAAGAACATGTATGCAGGGACAGGGAGATGAGTGGATTGGAAAGTATGATATGAAATCCACAAAGAATCAATTAAAAAGTTAAATAATGTTTTGGAAAAGTTAAAAATTTCAAAGGCTGGAGTGGAACCACAGAATCTGTATGGGTTTGAACTAGGGTCTCTGTATATATGTTGTGGTAGTTTAACTTGGGTCTCATGTGGAATTCCTAACAGTGAGAGCAGAGCTGTCTCTGAGTCTTTTGCCTGCTCTTGAGGCCATCTCCTCCTACCGGGTTGCCTTGTCCAGCCTTGATATGAGGTTTGTGCCTAGACTTACTGTATCTTGTCAAACTTTGTTTAGCTGATATTCCTGGGAGGCCTGCTCTTTTCTGAAGGGTAAGGAAAATTCAGTAAAGTCGTAGAAGGGAAAATGGAAGATGGTGATGGAAAATTTGGACAAATGAAGAAGGGGATACAACAAGTTGTATTGTATAGAAGAAGAATAGTTTTAAAAAGGAAAGAAAAAATTAAACACCACCTCTAATGAAAGAAACTAGCATTCAGTTAAAGCCATATTATTAATATTACCTGTATAATATTGTTAAGTAAAAATGTTTCTATCTTTAAGAATTAAAACACAGTTTCTAATGAATAATGATTCCTTAGAACTACTATCCAGCACTATTCATAAAATATCTTCTAAGCTGATGAATTAATGAAAAAAATCTGAATAAACATCATGACATAACCCATGATATAAGAGTTATCAATTTTAAACTGAAAAACATTATTAGACTTGATAGAAGGGTATATCATATAATATACATTATTTTATATATTGCATATTATAGATAAAATTATAAATTACATTTTGGTAGTGTTTTGAAATTGATTTAACCTGATACAAACACACTATGATGTTACAGATGCAGAAATGGGAACTTAACAGATATATAGTAAAATAACTTTAAAATCCCTAAAGGGAATAAAATGTGAATTTATTTTAAAAGATAGAAAGGACTATAAGTGATGTAAAAAAGCAAAAAGTAAAAAGCAATCCCTGTGAAGGATGGTATATTGATATTTATAAAATTTTTACTTAAATTGAGAAAATGAGATATAAATAATGTTCACATTTTATTTTTACTTGTGCTTTTATGTGGTAGTCATGAACTCTCCCTATACCATGAGTGGGAAAAATCAGCTGCTTAAACATAGTTTCCATGTTGCTGATGAATTACATAGTCTAAAATGCTTTTTAATCTCTAAATTTCTGACCATTAATTGTCATTTATGAATTGGTCATTTATGAATTAATACTTGGAAGAAAAAACAAGGAAAGAAAACTTAAACGTTTCTTGCTATTGTTGTAGACACACCCTGAAATTAATTGCTCATCTTATAGGCAAAGATCAGAAGCCCTTAGTACAGAGAAAAGAAACTGCAGCTCTCCTGTCATTTATTCTCCCATATAAAGATTCTAATTTAAAGTTACTTAAGCAATGAATGAACATATTCATGAGATAATTCAGTATAAAATTATTCACAAAAGTGATACACAAATCTTCGAAGTTTTATGACTTACAAGAAAGAATAAGAACAGCAATTTAACAGTGCTGTGTGAAGTTTCAGATAATCAACCTGGAATTTAGAGGTTTATGAAAAATCACTCCACTCAACAGATATTCATGATACTGCATAACAGATTGATTTTAAATGTAGTGTAGTGATTAGTCTCAGCGAGCAAACATTACTGTGTATAATTAGTTTTAGTGAGTCAGAAAAAATATTATCTATAGTGATTGATGATACTCCAGCAATGAATGTGAGAGTCAATAATTAAATTAAATTACTTTGAAAGCATGGGAAGAGTTTGTGCCATTTTGGGAGCTTAAATAGTACTTATCTCGGAAACTGTCAGCAATGTTTTGCCTCTCAAACTTTATTTAACTCTTGTTTCTTCCATAGATTTATATCCATATTTTATGCAATAATTAGTGATAAAGTTTAAAGTATATTCTATCTGCTGCATTCCTTGAATCTTTGTGAAAGGCTGTCTTCAAACTTTTCTTATTCTGGGATAGTTTAGAAAATTATTGCATTGTAAGCATCTCTTTGTCCTCTGAGACTAGGATCATTTAAAAATGATATATTTATTTATTCATTCATTTATTTGTTGTCTGTAGTTCTGAATATATACGCACATATATGTGCAAGGATGCACAGAGATCAGTTCCCCAGAAGTATGTAGTTACTGGAACAGAAGTTTTTATTTTCTTTATGTTTCTTGGTATCACTTCAGGCTGACTACTCTTCTTTCTTTCTTTCTTTCTTTCTTTCTTTCTTTCTTTCTTTCTTTTCTTTCTTTCTTTCTTCTTTCTTTCTTTCCTTCTCTTCCTTCCTTTCCTTCCTTCCTTCCTTCCTTCCTTCTCTTTCGTTCTTTCTTTCTTTCCTTTTTTGTTTCTTTTTTCAGTCTATTCATCTTGCTCCTTACTAGGAACATTTTCAGTGTGTTGGTCTCCATTAATGGTCATTAACGTACCACAGGTAGAGTCATTTCTTTCAGCAGCTAACAGCCTCACTTTATAGCTCCATTGTACTCTCACTTTTATGAGGCTAGATATTTAAAACTCTAGTTTCCTTAAAATCCAGTATGTTTATGGAACATTTTTTTTTTTTTTTTTTTATCCACTTATACTGACTCCAACCTACTTGAGGGCAGTAGTTTCAACATACTGAGTCCATGATTTGAGTTCTTATTTTAATTTTTCATTACAAATTATCAACAATTATGAGAAAGCTCTACTCTCCCATAGTCAACGTACATTCTTTTGGGTGACTTTTCCCCTCAAATATCCTCTAGTATTATTATCTATACTTTTCTCTAAACCATATCGCCATTCGTTTTTCCAAAAAGCAAACTATTCACTTCCCATGATGAGCTTATGGGCAATACCACTGACTATATTTCAAAAATAGGCAGAAGGAAGGATATTGGGATCCCAGAAATAGTAATAGTAATTTTCTGAAGCCGTTTGGTAATTTGTCCTTAATTTGCTATTTTTTTCATTGTACACTGTTGGCTCACCCTCAATGTTTCTTTCATAGGCAGCTAAAGTGATGCTTTTTCTTCTCAGTTAGTCCAATCTCATTCTGTGACTTTTTTTCCCTCATATGGTAACACAAATGACAATTTACTTTTGTCTACTTTGTTACCCTCCCACACCTTTGTAATTTTGGCTCTATTTATTCATTTACAAAATTTTTCTGACAGAAAAATACATATCACCAAAATAAGACCACTGACTAATTAGAAGCCCTATACAATATTGGGACATGAAGTTAGGTGATTTCTACATTAAGAAAATATCATAGTTCACTTACATATTCTAAATGGTGCATGTCAATCAGTGAAGTTTCTTGATCAAATCAAGAGCTAAATTTCATATCAATGCCTGAAGTTATGGCTGGCATAAAACCATATATCATTTATTGGGTAAAAGCAAATACATGTATTAAGTTAAAGTATCACATTTTAATGTAATAAGTGATTTTCTCATTCATCATATAATTCTCATATTTATATATGCTTTAACTGTTTATGATAGGCATTGCAGAATTTCATTTGAACTATCATCATCACAAACACATGAGTAATCTACTGTCCTAGTCTTTAATGGCTGTCATATCCCTAGGAAATTTACAGCTCTATTACAAACTTACAGAAACTTAATAAATAGGTTGTTTGCTGCTGCTGAAGTATTGCAGAGTGCATAGCTGTTATATATTTATGAACAATAAGTGTTCATATGTATAGAAAAAGATATTAGGTCATGAATATAAACCATGAATAGCAAACACCTCAAATTATTTAATCTAAGAGTTTTACATATTAGCAATTAAATCTGAACTAATGTGATACCAGGAAATTTTTATTTATTTGGCTGTTTTACTTCAAAAGTGTTTTGTTTCAAAAATTTGAATGTTTTGATTTGTTTAACTGTTTCTTATTCTTCTTTATATTCTAAATTTTTTCTCTTTCATATTTTATATTAAAGATTTAACTCTTTTCTGAGAATGTGAATCTTCTTCTACTGACTCTTTAGGAAAGCAGTAAAAGGTCTTATTCTATAGTCCATAGATGTCAATAAGCTGAAAAGTACATGTGACATGTGTCCTAAGTATGGGTTCTATTGACTGAGAAACAAAGATAAATATAAAGGTCTAGAGGTTTGAGGGAGTCTGAGATAAACATTCTTGGATCATTGGCTAAGGCCTGGCCTTACAGATAACAAATGTAATTAACAAACCATCCTCCACCTTCTGGGTGGAAGACAGGTATACATTTTGTCCACTGAGGAGGCAAGCCTATTTGATTAGCATTCCTGTTTTCTCCAGTGCTTATCTGTGAGCTCTAGGGCCCTCCACATAAGGTGAATTATTTCTTCTATCAATAGTATTGTCCATGTGGGCTACCTGTCACAGCTGAATACAGAGTAGATGACTGATCATGAACTGGACTTCAAAAACTAAAATGAAAATCAACCTTTTTCTCTTTTGAAAATGATTGCTTCATTATTTATCACGGTGAAGGACAGTTACTAACACATTTCTATCCTAACTTTATTAGTCCTCTTAAAAACTGGATAATGAGACATTTCTTAGATACTTTCATCTTGTATTAGCATAAACAAGATTAAAACTAAGCAATTATCTTTAAAATATAAATTGGTTTTCCATTATTTGATAAAATACAAATAATCAGCTTATGCCATGTAATATTTTCTAGAATTTACAATATCAAATGTTGTATGGAATTAATATCAAAATTGAAGAATTTTTACATCACTGTAGACTAATGTTCGAACACAATAGAATACTACTGGTCTTTTGAATTGTCCTGACAAAATACCATAATCAACACAAAAATTGGGGACTTTTTAATTTCAGAGGGTTAGAGTCCACTACCATCATGGTAAAGAAGATGACAGCAATCAGGAAGACACGGTGTTGAAGCAATTGCTGAGAGCTTACAAGTGATCCATAAGCATGATAAATAAGAGATCCAACTGAGAATGTTGTGGCTCTTGAAAGCTCATCCATCTCTACTCCTACAACCCCTCTAATAAGACCACACCTTTCAATCCTTTCCAAAGAGTTCCACCAACCAGAGACCAAGCATTTAAATACATGAGCCTATTAGGGCCATTTTCATTAAAACCAAAACATAATGTTAATTTTTCTAGATTCCACATTGAATTATGAAATAAAAAAGGAAAAATCTCTCTCTTTTTTTTAATGTTTATCCCTTCAATGCAAACAAGGTTGACATGGAAAAACTCAGAGATCTCAATCTTGCACAAAGAACTTTAGGGTACTAAAGAAGGCTGAAAGTAGGAGAAATAGTTTTCTCCAGAGAAAAGTCCAATTGATTGTCCAATAACAAATGATCAACTGAAATTCAGCATGTAATATCTAACCCTGTACATGTATATATACATACTTATATGTATATAATAACAATTAATTTAAAAGAAAGCATGGATATGAAAGAGAGCCAGAAATAGTGTATGGAAGAGCTTATAGAAGACAAATGGGAAAAGATAAGTAACATAATTATACTATAATCTTAAAAATAAAGAAGGAAATATAAAAAGTAAAAAACAGTTTTATGATTTATTGATCCAAAAAAGTTTTGAAGAGATATTTGGGTTGCTTATTCCTCCTCATACCCATTATAGAATGTATTGCATTTTGATATTTTAATATTTAGAACCATTTAGAAGATCACTCAGAGAAACAATGTGAGTTTCAATGTTCATTTGTGAGCACAGAATATTTCCTGACTCATAGATTCCTAAAGAACAAAACTCTTGACCAGTAGTTGTTTTGTGTCAAATGAAAAATAAAGATGTATGAGTTGAAAATGACTTTCAGTTGTTCATAACTGGGATCATCAATCATCTCATTACCATGCTGTTTGTAAGATCAAACACCGCCAGTGGCATGATGCAATTGCTTTGGCTATTCTTTCTTATAGTCCTATATATAAATGATATGGTATAGTGAAACAAAGCTTCGGACTGAGAATTTCTACTGAGAATGAAGAAGGAGTCAGAAATAGGCAATAGCACACCCTTTCATTAAGCTCCCTCCTTGTTTTAGAATTATATGAGCTAACCACTAATTTTCCCTCTTTAATCCGAAATGGAAGCACTATTGTCATCCTACAGGCTCTCAAATAGGTTCAAAACCAGAACTGCACTAAAATCACTGTGTAATGTAGAAGTTCCATCAACCTCCACTTATGACTTATGCTATAAAATCATACCTGGTAATGTTCCTTCAATTTAGCAAGTTTAAAAACAAATATGTATCATCCAGCATGACTTCTGACTTCAGTCATTTTTGGACCATGATTTTGTCTTGATTCAACTTCAAACATAATTTGGTTCTTTCCACCAAAAAAAATACAATGAAGTTGACTCACCTAGTATGACACCTTAATTAACTTCTGTTAAGTCATGAAAATTTCTTAAGCATTGTCATGACTCTTCATTTGGGGAATCTTTGAGTACTACTAGTCAGCTCGTATTTTACTTTGTAAATGAAACCTTATTATGCTAGTCTGCTATTTCCTTCAAGACATTTTCACCAATGAGATGAATAATGTAAACAGAAAAGGATCTCACATTCCTAGTCACTTCATACATCAGTATTACTCATAAAAATATTAGTTAGGACCTTATGCCAAGTCATAAAGTTGTTGTAATATTCTATGAGTATATGAATCTTCTCATCAAGTAATATAGTAGAAAGAGTCCTCCATAAAAGTGAGTGGCTCACTGGAATGAAAGAAAGCCTGAATTAAGACTTCCACAAAAGAAGTTAGTCTGTGATCTCCCTAGACTTTGTGTGTGACCCATGTAAAAAATTAGCATTAAGCATTTCAGTGAGCAAGTCAGAGGAAGAGACAGAGACATAGAGAGGAGACTATCTGTTTTAATACCCACATGCTGTCTGCCAAATCCTCTATTATATCTTAAATTTTAGAGCACTTTCTCTGAATTTGTTCAAAATTTCAGATATTAAAAATTGTGTCAACTGATAAGCTAAATCAAGTCATAATTCAATATACCTACTCCCATGTATTACATGTATTTTTTTCTTGTCTATACTTCTTCTCTAATGATCTTTAAAATGACCATTATCAGGGTTTTGAAGTGAGAAGAGTGTATTTCAGAAAATGTCCATCTGAAGAAATGTTTAGACTCTAGGTAGGAATTTTAATAGTATTATAATTTTTATGCACTTTTAGTTTCCTTTCTGCCTGCAGTGGTTCCATCTTTCCACTATTAAGCATTATTATATTCTTACTTACCATGTTTGCACCTCCTGAAAGTACTGAAAATATCAGCCGATTTGTAGGGACAGAATGATTTTAGAATAGAATAAATATTTGTGAAATATCATACATTGAACAGCCTTGATAAATTGGCATTAATTTTCTTGATTCTCAGCACTAACTTTGTTTGCATAGAGCTATCCAGAGCACCCTGATACTACCATGACTAACAGTTATAACCATTTGACTTTAGAATGAGAATGAATAGCTGTAAGTAGGGACAGCTGACTGACTTTGCAAGTCCAAGGTAGTTCAGTTAGTAGTGAATCTTGCTGCCAAAACCCCTGATAAGTTTGGTCCCTGCCACCATACACACACACAATTTTATTCTTTTAAAGGAAAGAATTATATGACAGACCAACACCATTACTGTCCAAGCCCTCTAGTAGCATTTTATAAGCTAACCAATGCTGTATTCCCTAACTTTGGTATTTATTAGTATATCTGTGATGAGTCTAGATCTCTATAATCAGAGACTTAAGAGCCTTTCTGCCTAGGTAAAGTAACGTATAATTAGAGCTAGATAGATTTCATGCTGTTACACTTAAGATAAATATCACTCCACTATAGAAGCACATGTATTAATTGTGGATAAATTGAGGAGAGAAATGATCACATAAATAATTAAGCAAAATTCAACACTGTTTTCAAATAATATGTGTTCCAGTGAATATTGGAATGGGCATGGCTTTGATTAAAAATAAAGGTTTCATATAATTTCCTTAAAGTGACTATCAACCAAAACCAAAGTAAGAATTGAAAAGCACACAAGGATGAGCCACTCCACAACTTCATGGCACACATGTATATTTGTGAATATATGTGGTGAAGAGTTATTTAAAGGAGCAATTTGTGAGGTCCTTATTTTTCGTTTTAAAAAGAACAAGTCTCTGAAGTTCCAAAGACTCTGCATTTAAGAAATGTATTGATAAAATGTACCAATAAAACACCCTGTTATAGGAAAAGCTGTTCAGGTAGCAATTGCTGAACAGGAAATAATGAACAGACAAAAACAGGCATATGCAGTGGCTATCTTAAGAATGTGTAATCATGTGATTTTTTTTTTATATAAAGACTCTGAGTTGCTGATTGAAATGGTCTATGCTTATCATAAAATCTAACAAGTAAGTACTTGTATTAAAACGAGAGAAAAATCACTTTTTCTTATAGCCTAGCAAATTGCAATCAATACCCTGCTTGCCTAGTAGTTGAGATATTTTTATCAATTTATCTGCAATTACCAAAGAAATATCATGCTGAGGTAATTACATGCTGTTCCCACTTTTTGAAAAGTAGCATTTTGTAAAAGCATACTTGGATATATCTACTGGCCCTGCAGAAATTCAAAGGGAAGCTATGGAAACTGCTGAGGAGAATGCATTAAACTTTACTATTTCATTTCAAAATATTAGAAAGTTTAGTATTAGTTGCAAGTTACAAAACAGGCTTATTTATGAGTCTGAGGGTAATGATTTCAGCTGTATTTCTCTATAAAGACCTATAGTTAAAAATACACGTGTTGCTTATATTGTATGTCTGCTGCTTGCTTTTGTTAATTATATTCTTCCATATGTTTTTGCAATAACTAGTAGTACAAAAGAATAAATTATCATAGAGACCATTTTATTCGTTTTTATGAAATTTCAGGTAAATTTGAATCATTTCATTTGACTGAGTGCATTTGTTTTACAACTCTGCTCTTAAGGATATATACTTTGCTATCATCTCAATGGTCAAAAGAGATATAACATAGACATTTTCATCTCTTGTTTGTAGGGTCCTTGAAATCCATGTTCAAGCTGTGTAGCCAGTGGCCAGCTCTGGAGACTTAGTGCTTGACTGCAAGGCAATATTTTTTTTTGATATAAAATGCTCAACAAAGTAAGAACAGTTGTCACCCAAAGGTGACTATCTTTCAAGGAAATCCAGCAAAACTCCAAAGAACATCATATTTATTTTTAATATAAATAGCTTATGAAAAGGCTATTTTATGTAGCTTGTGAAAAGGTAGAACAGATATAATAAATACACAGGTTCAACACAGTAAATTAATGTAATGACAAAATCTCACTAATGTTTTCTGTAGAAACTTTTTCAATACAGCATGAAAGCAGCATATTAGAGATTACTATTTCTTAGTCAAATTGACAAAGTGTGAGATAATTACTTTATCTAAAGGAAACTGTTATTTGATGTCTAATGAGTTCATTGTTTCTATGTTGTGGCATATGATCATTTTAAACAAAAATATACTGCATTTAATACTGCTGAGAAAAACACAAAAGCTGCATTTAGACTATAGTGGTTTGTGTTTATGTAGCTCCAGTTGAGAGAACATCTTTCATTGGTAGGAAGACTTATTATGATAAACAGAGAAAAACTGTCAAGTCTGAATATTGCTGAACTTATCAGACTCTAAATTTTTTATTGTAAATTTTCCTCTGGGTCTTCTTGCTGCTTGTCTATTAATTATTATTACCAGTGAGATATATACAGTCCAATGTGTATTTTTATTTATTATATTTTAACTGATGTCTTTGACAATGTCTTACAGAGCACTTTGATCATATTCAACTCCAATGCCTCCCCTAACTCCTCCCAGATACATCTTCACCTCTCTAATCCTTCCCCATGTCCTGTGCTGTTCTTTCAATGAACCAATGACTTCGATTTGTCTGTGAGATGCTACACTTGGAAATATCTCCTTAGAGAGATCTATATGCTCTATCTAACAAAAGCCACGTACTATCCATAGTTCCTTAGTTAGGGGTGAGAGCTCACAAAGCCCTTCACAATTAGTACTAGAGTACTAACTAGTTTAATCTTGTGCAGGCAATCACAGCTGTTGTGAGTTCATGAGTCTGGCAGCCATCTCATGTCCAGTAGATAGTGTTTGGCTCTTGTCTTCCTCAGTCATTGGCTCTTAAAATCTTTAGGCCCCTCATTTCAAGATTATCCCAGGCCTTTAGGTAAAGGGTGTGATATAGATGTCTCATTATCACTAAGCACGACACTGACACAGGTTCTCTGCATTTTGACCACTCGTGAATTTGTACATTAACCACCATCTGCAATATTAAGAAACTCCTCTGAGATTTGCACTAGTCAAAGAGAGCAAAGATATGAATTTTAAAAAGCTATTTTGTTCTATATCCTTCAAACAGAACAATATCATTAGTTCAACCCACAAGGCCTCAAACTACAGCGACATGTCCGTCTGTATAACCTCACTTTGCAGAATGTATTTATCAGGTATAGTAGTTTCTTGGTGGAGCCTTTAGTATTTCCTTTATAAAGAATCATTTAATCTGAAAATATGGTTACTTTGACTTCTTCCAATCTTATTTGGTTTTTTTTTTTTTTGTTCTTTGTTTTTTGTGTGTGTGTGTATGTGTGTGTGTGTGTGTGTGTGTGTGTGTGTGTGTAATCCTTTGCTTTACTCTAGGTAAGATTTTAATCATACTGAATACAATTGGGTGAAAATGGGAACTTTTTCTTGCAACTGATCTTTTAATATTTTTAGTTTTTGTTCTTGTTTTTCCTTTTATTTTTTATTGGCTATTTTATTTATTTACACTTCAAATATTATTCCCTTTTCCAGTTTCCCCTCCAGAAACCTCCTATCCCATACCCTTCCCCCTGCTTCAATGAGGGTGCTCCCCCACATACCTAACGACTCCCACCTCCCCATCTTGGCATTCCCTTACACTGGGGCATTGAGCCTTCATAGGATAAAGGGCATCTCCTCCTATTGATGCCTGACAAGACCATCCTCTGCTACATATGCGGCTGAAACCATGAGTCCCTCCATGTGTACTCTTTGGTTGATAACATAATGGTGATGATTTTAGAGAAGTCCTAATGTTCTGATAAAAATTTGTATTGTTGGGTATTTGGCAGAAATGGTCTTTAGACATCTATTGGGTCTCTTGTTCAATGATCATATTTATATCCCAGTGTTTGCTTATTTTTTTACATGTTATCTTTTTTAAATGTTCAAGTGAGGTACTGATATCATACATTTCTCCTGTAATTTTATGTTTAACAGTACTTTATGAATTTGAATGTGTTTATCCATAAGTATATATACATAATTGTAATTTCAGATTGATGGATTTTCCTTTGATCAAAATGATGTAACTCTCTTCATCTCTAATGACAAAATTTGGTTTTAAGCCTACTTTATTGGATAATAGAAAGGTATTGTCTTCTGATTTCATTTGTTTAGAATATTTTCCCATCTTATAAATTAAGACAATGTTTATCTTTGCAGTAAGTTTCAGTTTGGGGAGTGATTAAAAGAAGGGTTCAGTTTTCTAATTTCATCTGTTAGTCTGTGCCTTTGGGCACATAATTGACGTGCCATTGATACACAGTTACAAATGAAAGCAAGTTTTGTTCCCTGTTAATTTGCTGATTTTACAGTGTTTTAGACTTTCTTGATTTTCTTTTGTTTAATGAGTGCCACAACATTTACTTTTTCTACCTGTTGCTTCTTGAACATGTTTACCTTTGTCTTTAGTTTGAAATATCCCTTTCAGCCTTTTCTATAGGCCTGAATTCCACTTCTAAATTTCTTTTCTCTGCTTTTACGATAGAGAGATTTTTCCCCCATCAATTACTAGTTTGTATTGGTAGTTTTGGTCATTCTGGGTTTAAAAAGCATCAGCTCAAGCTGCTCTTGATGTATAGGACTTGTACTGAAACATCACATGTTGTTCAAATAAATGAGGCTTTGTATGTGACTTGTTTGATGTTTTAGAGCTTTCAATATAATTTCCTTGTTCTGTACATATACTGCTTTCTGTACAATATGATGGGATGAGTTTCTATTCAGGTCTTGTCTATTTGATGTTTTATATACCTGAAAGGGCTTCTCTTCATTAACCATAGATACTTTCCCAGTGATTTTATCATACATGTTTTTATTTATCTTATATAAAATTCTTCCCTTCCCTCTATTCTCTCAATATGTAGATTTTGATTTTTCACAGTGTCAGAGTTATTAACATGTTCTGCTCATTTACATTTTAAAAAAAATTATCATTGAAAATATCAGGTTTGGTTTGTTTTTCTATTTATTTATTTATTTATTTAACATTCCATATTTTATTCCCCTGTCCCCGAGCCACCCTCCAACTGTTGCACATCCCATATCTCCTCCCAGTCTCCATGTCTCCATGAGGATGTTCCCACACTTCCATCCCCCCCCAAAAAATTTATAAAGATACATAATTAGAAAAAATGTTAAATGTTCATCTTCCACTCATTTACAAATTAAATTCTTAAATTAAATTAATGCATATTTTAAGCAATGTTCTCATTAGTAGTCTACATGACATTGATAACTCCTTGGAAAATTTAAAAATAATGATATAATTTAGTGTATACTTTAGGCCAAAAGAAATGAACTGTTTTTTATGAGAATGAAGAGATTCTTTAACTGAATTTTTTAAAATTGAAAACAAATGGAAAAGGGAGAGAATGAAAGAAGCCCCAAAAACATAGTAAATAGAGTCAAAAAAGACAAAAATGACAGTTGCACATGGATTTCGTTCAGTGTTGTTTTAATATGTAATGATCATAATTCATAAATCATAATTGTTAATATTTATTACTAATATTTAATGGTAAGTGTGAGATCTGGCTTTTTAAAACAGAAATTTTATTTAATATGCAATAGAGAAATGGAATTAATTTCTTAGGCCTCTTCTTCTGCTTGTAGCTTGAGTCATTCACTTGTCTTCCCTCTCTGTAATGTGTATACACATTAAACAGAAAGTTTATTCAAACATGTTATTTTATGTAAGTTATCACCTTGTTAAAGCACTGTAAACTCACTAGCCTTTTTACTATTATGTGTAAAGTTATTATTACTTTCATTACAGCAGACATTATTCTGTGTTTCTTAAAACGGCACTGATATAAATCTCTGGAATACCAAAGCAATTCTTAAGGAAGTATCCTCTTTTGTTAAACTGTCAGTTCCCATTTTTCCCTGAAGTGTTTTCACTGCTTTCTATATGGAGACAGCATGGAGTCTTCTCTTTCAGACAGCATTGCTAGTATTTCACACTGGTGAGCAGGGCTTTGCAGGATGATTAACTGGAGGTCTCCCCACTGTGCACAGTTAGCAGAAGCTGGTATAGCAGATGTTTCTCCTTCAGATCTTTAAGGACTATAATTGTGTGGAAAAAAAACATTGTTTCACTTAATTCAATTTCCTACTTGCTTTCATTTGCTGGAAAATTTGTAGTTTAACTCCACATGAGTATATTGTTTTGAACAAGTAGACTTATACAATATATGATTCAATCATGTGCTGATAAAATATTATAAAGAACTGACAGTAAAAGATAAATTTTCAGAAATTCTAGAATCCCATTTGAACTTGAATTAACTCTTTTTATCAGAGCAACTTAACTGGTTCCAGAATTCTTAAGGTCTAGAATGTTTCTTTCCAGATTACTGCTATGTCTTTTAGCCTAGAATGCTAAGCACTGAGTATGTTTCCTTTTACTTACATAGTTATTAGTTATTTATTTTTAAGCTAATAAAAGTTGAACACAGGGCATCATAAATTCTACAAAAGCACTTATCAATTGAGTTATGACTCCACATTTTTTACCTATATTACTGAGAATTTTAGTTTCTTTAAAAAGATATTAGGTTATGTGACTATGTATTCCCAAGTGTGAGATATGAGGGTGTTCCAGATTGTTCACAGGCACTAACAGTATCTCATGCTCTTGGAGAAGCGTGTTTTCTGCCAGCTGCATATAGTTTGTTGCTGATTCCAATGTCTCTTGAAAGGCTATAAATGCAAGAGGCTTGAGAAAGCCTGGGGGTACTGCCCTCCCCCCATTACTGTAGGTACCTACTGTTGCTGGTTCTTTTGTTTTGTTTTTTGTTTTGTTTTTTCGAGACAAGGTTTCTCTGTGTAGCCCGGGCTGTCCTGGAACTCACTCTGTTGACCAGGCTGGCCTCAAACTCAGAAATCCGCCTGCCTCTGCCTCCCAAGTGCTGGAATTAAAGGCGTGCAGCACCACCACCTAGCTTGTTGCTGGTTCTTGTTACTGCTTTTGCTATTGTAGGATTGCTGGATGGATGGCTGCATGGCTGCATGGCTACATGGCTGCATGGATGGATGGATGGGTTGCTGGATTGCTGATTGGCGATATTCTGAGAACAAAGATTGCACTTGCCCCAACGAGCCTGATACCCCTAATAAGCAGGAAATAGTCTAACGTAGTCTAAGCCTTCTTTCCCCTCTAACCTTCTGTCTCTCCTGAGTGTGGTGGCAGTGGTGGGTGAAATGGATTAGGGTAGAATAAGGATTTGAAGGGATTATATAATAGAACCCAATGAAGTAGCCCAAAAAGTATGCCAACAGTATGTTTCATATTTTATATTATTTATATTCATATTGAGGCAATATCTCACAAACTCTCCAGGCTGGCTTTGAACTTACTCTGTATACTAACTCTACTTGGAACTCATGATTTTTCTTCCTCAATCTCCCATGTAACTGGAATAACTCCCATGATAATCTGGAGTCATCAGGCCCATTTGAGAATTTGAGAATTTTGTGCCTCCTACTAAGTGGGATTGAAGCATCCTCACTTGGGCCCTCCTTCTTGCTAAACTTCTTCTGGTCTGTGGATTGAATCATGGGTATTCTGTACTTTTTGGCTAATATCCACTTATCAGTGAGTACATAGCATGCATGTATATAGCATCATTCAGGATGATATTTTCTAGTTCCATTCATTTGCCTGCAAAATTCATGATGTCTTAATTTTTAGTAGCTGAATATTTAGTAGCTAATATTTCATTGTAATGAACAATTGAATCCACAGTAAATGAACCACATTTTCTGTATCCATTCTTTGGTTGAGGGACATCTGGGTTGCTTCCAGTTTCTGCCTATTATGAATAAGGCTGCTGTGAACATAGTGGAGCACATGTCTTTGTGTTATGGTGCAGTATCTTTTAGGTGAATGTCCAGGAGCAGTATAGCTAGGTTTTCAGGTAGAACTATTTCTAGCTTTCTGAGGAACCATCAGATTGATTTCCAGTCTTTGTATCAGTTTGCAATCCCACCAGCAATGAAGGAATGTTCATCATTCTCTACATCCTCACCTGCAGTGAGAATTTCTCTTGTACATTAAGGCATAATTTTATTAATGTGTACCTTCAAAATTAGAAAATTTTATTAACATATTCATGTTCTTTACAAAATATGAGAATGGGAGGAACTTTGAAAATTAAAAATACATAACAATAAGTTAAAATATAGCATTGGCAAAAAATAAATAACATAACAGGCTTAGTTACAAGGAATCATCACCATATTTGGCTTCTTACATGGATGCTGGGGTATTTTATCTGGGATATATGATGATAGTGTTTTCAATGTCACTTGTACACTTGTATGTTATCTAAGATCATTTAACTCTCTAAATGATAACTACTTTACCTGTAGTCTTTCATATTATCTACTTAATATGAAAACGTCAAAACTAAAACCACAAGTTATAATCCCATGCCTTTAATCCCACACTTGGGAGGCAGAGGCAGGCAGATTTCTGAGTTTGAGGCCAGCCTGGTCTACAGAGAGAGTTCTAGGACAGCCAAGGCTATACAGAGAAACCCTGTCTTGAAAAACAAAACAAACAAACAAACAAAAAAGAACTGGCTGAATTTAGATTACCACAGATTATGTAGTTCATATTAATCTCAAACTGACAATCCTCTTGCCTTCATCTCCAGATTTTTGAGACTATATGCTATTGTGTACAGCTAAAAATCATATTCTCATAATGGTTTCATATACATAAAAGCAGCCAAATGATCTTTATTAACTTGTACTTACTTATTATGCAGTAAATCCTTCAAATTATTCTGTAGAAAGTATAAGATCATGAACAAATATTTGGGAAGATAATAAAGGATATACTATTAAATAGCTCTGTCTTTGAAAAGAGAATAATTCTAACTAAAGATTATAAAAGAAGAAAATTAGTATTAAGTATCATAGTAAATTCAGAGAGGTTTTACTAAATGAGTACTACATATATGGAAGATGTCAACAAGAAGACCAGTGAAAAATATGACACATTGAAAGTACTGTCATCATTTCTATTGGAACAGAAGTGAAGAGAATATGAAAAGAGAATATAAATAGTTATTTCTTTTATTGGTAAAGTTCAGCCATTATTCATTGACTTAATAGTACATGTATCAATGGTCTGCTGCAGTAAAGTGCTTAGCAATAATCACATCTTTAGAAATATATCTTTAATATTAGTTCCCATCAAAATTCAACACCAAATACTTATTTTTATGTGTTTATTATCATATTATGAACTGGTGTGCTCCTTGAAATGAGATCCTTTTTTACATGGTAAATGCAGGTACCCTTCTTCATTTTGTAAATGTCCTTATTCTTTCTTTAAATACCCAAAAGTTTCATGTTTCTTGCAAAGTGGTTATTATCTTTCTTTTAAAATGTAAAGTATTCTACTCTTCCAAGTATATGGTATAAACAGACATACTCAATTCTATCTTTTAATAAGATCAAATAACCTCTATTAGCTAGCAGAAATTATCATCTGCACTATGGTAAACTGTAACTAACTAGAGTGCTGAGAAGTTTGCATCTTGAAGCATTCTAAGGATATGCTGTTGAAAATCTGCAAATTAATCAGAAAGAAAAGCTATGGGGTTCTACAAAAACACATGTATGGATGAAAATGGTCCGATAGAAAGGATTTACATTTTTAAAAAACTACTGAATATTGTCTTAGCATAAGTAATTATGCCTACATGCAGTTTACAGGGAGAAAGAAGATATGAATGATATTGATTTAATGCCTATAATTAGTCCTTACAGATATTTTATACTTTGTCTAAATTGGTTTTCAGCTTTAAAATATCATTGAATGTGTTATATAAATGTAACAAACATTCGTAAGATGATATTCAGATAACAAGATAGATTGCATTCAAGGTTAAAATCTTTAGTTGGACCTCCTTTTTAGTATATTTTCTAGCCTCTGAGTGAAACCATATGAGAGAATAATGATTGTGTCTTACACTTTAGAGATGAAGAAACTCACACAGATATATCTGACACGTCCCCCAAGCATCATGCTAGCATTACCAAGGCCATTTTCTGTAGGAGCAACAAGCAGAGTTTGTAGAAAAAGGCAAGTGTGTGGGACATCTTGTCTCTGCAACTTGATGTTATGATACTGAAGAGACAAAAACATTCCTAGAGATGTCTCTGTTATCAATCCCATTCTCCTGTAATCCTTTGTAATCAAAGGATTCCCCAAAAGGAATCCTCAAAGGCCCTACCATCTCTGGTGTATGGAGATTGATCTTCCAGCAGATAATCTATTGAGGAATAAACATCCATAAACTTTGAATTGTTAAATTATGAATGTTCTCAATTTAATGAAGATTTGGAACTCTTATATATGAAAAAAAGGGTGTCTATAGTGTTTCAGTTCCTCTTCATAGCATTTAGAATGATAAGTTACAAAACTATTAGATTATGAATTAAACAATTTAGTATCAAGTTTGTTCAAAGAGATATGATGGCCCATTGAAATATTTCCTCATTCAAAACATAGTCAGTGATATAATTTTAGTAGTTGGTGAAATCTTTTTACTTTTATTATATAATTTATTACATAATTCATTATACAACTCACTTAGTTTCCTATTTAAGGCTACACAAAATTGATGGTATATGCTAATCTATATGCTGCATAATTTCTTGATCAGATCATAGGCAATCTTCTTAGTGATAAGAAGCATGCTCACTTCACATCATAGTGTTATAACCACAAAAGAGAATATTGAAAAAAAAGTGTATCCTGTTTCTTTCCTAAAATGTGAATTGCCCAGGAAGATATTACCCTATGACCCTTATCCTTCAATAGTTCAATGTTTTAGTTTCAAATCTATGCAGACTGACTGACTACTAATCCCTCCTCAGATTTTCACAGAAACTTTATCTGTCCCATCAGATATAAAATGTATAGGATTAAATTATTTTAATTTTTTGTACTTATAGAAAATGCACGTAGCGTTAACATTCACTTCATTTCTAAAAAAGGATTATATACATTTACTTAACAATATATGTGCTCAACATAGTTATCATCAACCGAATAATTCATTTTGGGTAACAACACCTAAATTAACATTAAAGTTAACATTCTTTTCATGTTTATTAAAAGAGTACAGAATTATTTCTGTTATTATATAGTTAATAATTCAAGAACTAGGACTAGTATTTAAATTTTCCTTACTGAAGTCTTGCTTTCATTTAGCTAATCTGGAATAAAATATTTTATTTTTCACCATAGATAATCCTCAGCTACCTCTATAGGCATTGTATTTGCAAGGGAGTGATTGGAAAATAGTTTGGAGAAAGAATGTGGTAGATTTGTTAGTTTCTCTATTTAATTTTTTTTCTTGTCTATATGAATGGCTCTTGCTTTACCGTAATGTATATTATGATTATAATAGTGTTGTAAAAGTAACTTTTCTTCACCTGATATAACTGTTGTCTCAGAGGCTTATAACTGAATAAACTTACCCTTTCTAGTTCTTTCTGAACTCTGGCTGATTGGTTCAACTCAGCTGTTCGTGGCACAACTACTCTCCAAGCTGACTGATTCTAACTGGTTTCTCTTAGCTTCTCACTGGTCTCAAACTCACTGGCAATTTGTTCTAATATCCTAGCTCCTTTTTTTATTACTGGATATTATCTTTATTTATATTTCAAATGTTATCCCCTTTCCCATTCCTCCCCCTGGAAAATCCCCTATCCCATCCCCTCCCCCTGCTTCAGTGAGAGTGTTCCCCCATCCATCAACTTCTACCTCACCACCCTCGCATTCCTCTACATTGGGGCATCAAGCCTTCAGAGGAACAAGGGTCTCTCCTCCCATTGATACCTGTCAAGGCCATCCTCTTCTACATATGTAGCTGGAGCCATGGATTTCTTCATGTATACTCCTCCTTGGTTAGTGATTTAGTCCCTGGAGCTCTGTGGGATCTGATTGGTTGATGTTCTTCCTATGGGGTTGCAAACCTTTCAGTTCCTTCAGTCCTTTCTCTAACTCCATTGCTCAGTCCAGCGGCAGAGCCTCTCAGGAGACAGCTCTGGTTTCAACCACCTCTGCATGAACTCACAAATGAACTCAACTCCACACTACACTCACTGAACTGACTACCAACTGACTGAATCAAACTCCACTCCACTCCAGTGAATTCTACTGACTGAACAGTACTGAGTGACTGTTTTGTCCTACACGCTCTTAAATAGCTTTTCTTTCCTCTGCTGTTCTCATAAGAATTGGATATATCCTATCTCTCACTATTTCTTTAAAATTTTTCTCTGATTTGCCATCTTGTCTGCCCCTCAATTAGACATCACATTAAAGCATGGCTGCTTCCTTCCACAAACTAACCCTACCTACATAGTTTGCGATTAAAGATGTTTATAAAAGGTGTGTCTGTATTCCAGTAGAGTAGCTATGTTGCTGGGTTAAAATTCTTCTACATAGTATAAAATTGTGTTGGTTGCTTTCTTCTCTTCTGTGCCTTCTTTCCCTGTCAAAGCGTCCCCTCACAGCCTCCTATTACCTTTCAAAATTCCCAAGTCTGCTTTGTGCAAGTTCTGGGTTTATGCATCACCTCTACTGTAAAGTTGATACAATCTATCAAATGAAAATAACATACTTTTCCTCCCATTCTTTACAGAAATGTCCAAATTCCTTACATCAGAGTTATTTATGTAGTCAGTTTCATTACCTTTTATGACTAAGCCTTCACCTTTTTCTCTCTCTCTCTCTCTTTTTTTTTTTTTTTTGATGACAAACGTGTTGCTTCTGTTCTTCACACCCAGTGTCACTGTATTTGTCATAATTAATGATGAGCATGTTGGTATCAGTAAATAACGTTTCTTGACTGAATCTCACTGTCTTTTCACAACCCATAAAGACAGTTTCAAGTTCTTTTCTAAATTTCAGTTAATTTCAGTTGATTGTTTCCAACATTTAACAGATAACGAAACTAGATTTATCCTTAGTCTTCTATCCTAACTCTATCCATTTCACTTGAGAAATGCAGTATATATCCAATGACCAGTTACTACTTGAAATATACTAATTTATTTCAAACCAAATGTATTTTTAGCTCAATCCTCTGTTATCTTCATTTTTTTTTCACAGATCCACCATTAATTTAGTCCTGATGATACTACATGCATCAGGTATAAAGTTAGGTTCATCTCCTACCAAACTAAATTGACTTGTGATTTCCTCCCAAAATAGCTGTCTTCTCATAAGCTGGAAGCCAGGAAATTTGTAATATGGATACTCTACTTCATTCTTATACATTTTATCTCCACAAAAAACAGAATCAATTTACTCATCCGTCGGTAGCACTTCTACCTTCTCAGTTTATTATTCTTCTTCTCCTTTGATTTGAGATGAACTGATTACTGAGATTTCTGAGATTTAATGAACTCATAAACCCAATAAACACAAATGATCCCTTACTTACCACTTACTGACTCCCATCTTTCTTCAAAAATAATTATCTTATTTAAAATATCTTTACTTTACAAAAATACCATTTTTAAAAAGAAAGAAAGAATACTTAAATAGAAATATTTTAAATCCTAACAACCTGTCCTAAGTATTAATTTGGCAAAATATTTTTTAAAAGTTTCAATTTTTGCTTTGCTTATGTACTAGACATTTTTATTTGCTATATGATTTAAGACATTTTTAATGTATTGAAAATTTAATATAAGAATAACTTTTAATAGAACTTTGTAACTCTTATTGAATTCAATGGAATAAGTGAATTTTTATTAAAATATTTATATCCTTTCTTAAAGAATGAACTATAAAAGAACAGAAGTGAATATTTTCATTCTACTATGTTTATGACCTTGTTCATGTTTTAATTGCTACTTAGTGAAGTGATCCCCTGAAGTGAAAGTATTTAGTACCATCCTATCCAAACATTGTTTCTTGGGTATTTAATTCAAGGCATTCCTCCTCTCATACATGCTTTCCTATATGTCAAGAAAACCCCCTATCCTGAATACAGTGAACATTATTGCAAAACTTGGAGGTGACTTACCAATTCTAGTCATATTTTTCTTCTTCATTTTTAGAAATTGGCTCTTTGACCACATATCCATCTTATTCTTGTAGCTCTGAATTAATACACTGCCTGTGGAAGATGATTTGTCTTCTCTTTTCTCTACACTTTCCTGTTTCCTTTTCACTTCAACACTTGTTTTTTTTCTCTAGTAAATCTCCCTTCTTGCTCTTCTTTAACTCTCATTATTCTCTCCTTTCTTCCTTTTTAACTGTAAAATAGAAGGCCATATCACTTTAAACAGAATTATATTTTATGAGAATTTTAGTAGATTTATGTCCTATGATCTATTTTTAATCTAAAATGCTAAAGCATTATATAAGTTATTTAGTTTTTCTACAAATAACTACTTTCAAAGTGTTTGAGCACTCTGGATCATGAACATAGATCTTACCTCATGAAGTCATCTTATAACCTGGTTACAACATAAGTACATTCTGTGATTCCATTACATTTTCATTATTTTCTCTTTGCACCAACAGGACTTGTAATCAAAATCTTTGAAGAAACTGGTATTTCAGGAATATGAAAGCTAATATAATTAATAATTACAAATTCAATTGAAATTGAATTAATATATCAACACAGCAACTAGAAATTTTTACTAGATAAAATGCAAAACTCCCACATAAAATAAAATATTATTTTATTATATTAAGTATTTTGTAAGAAATAGTTGCTTACTCTGTAGTATTTATGTGACTGTAATAGTAAGTGACAATAATTTAATGTTATTAAATATATAAATTATAAGAAGATATTTATGGAAGAACACAAACGTGTTTTATGTTTACCCCCATCAGGAAAATCATTCCTGTAGTTTCTCCTATGACTGGCAAAGAAATCTGAAGTAATACTTAATAGTTTCAAACTAATATTTTCATATCTTCTTTACAATAGTTCTTGTAATGATTTCTTGTTCATGTTTTTTACCTGGAAGTATTAAATACTGGAAAAGTTGAAGTCCATTGTGGTCTTAGTTCTTAAGAAAGTTATGATGAATGTCAGAGAACAGAAAGAATGAAAGTAATTTCTACACAAGGGAAATCGCAGCCTAAACATATCAAGAAAATATGATGTGAAGAATTTAATTATGTCTATTTAAAAGTAAAATAAAAAATAACTATCCTCTAACTGAGATTATGATCTATCATTTTCTTTCTCCTAGCATCAAATGCTTGGCATACTACCCTTTCCCCTCCTAATAAATACTGCATTTTGTGTGAAAACTGAGAAGCATCAGTATCACCTGTGTGTACATGTTCTCAGTCAATTCAATTAATTATTTTTATAAAAATTGGTGTGTATATCCATGTCTAAGTGCTTAAAATAAATAAGGCATGTGATTATTATAAAAGGATAACATATTCATTCTTGAAATCAAAATGGTGTCATTTTGCATATATAATTTCAAGTCAGTTCTAAAATATTGTTTTGAAAACTTTAAAATAAAATGTCCTTCATAAAACATGATTTTAGATAAATGGGATCTTATATAATAGAGTTCACAGTAAGCGCATCCCTAATTTCATAAACTGACTTCTTTTAAAAATATGAAATCTCCAACTTTCTATTTTGTGTATCTAATGACATATAAGTATACAACTTTATGGACACCCAATCAAGGAGCATAAATTTTATGTGGGAAAAAAACCCAACAGTATTCTTTTTTATGTGAAGTTGAATTTTTATACAACAAAAGAAAATTAATGTCATTTTTTATACTCTTCATTGCAACATTACTCAATTCAGAAATTTGATATAGCTGTGAGTTTATTTTTTTCCACTCTGTTAGTCAAATTGCTCATCTAAGATTACACATGATCAGTTCAATTTCAGGAATATTGTAAATGTCATTTGTACAGCAGGCTGTGTCATGGTTACTTTATTACAATTACATCTCCTGGAGACATAGTTGCTATTATATTCTCTATATACATGAAATTATTGGTGGTGTTCTGAACACAGACAAAAGTCAATTTTAAGCAAGCTGTTAAAATGATTTATTATTAGTTGCAAATCCACATATAAATAAAGATATTAAAAATCTTATCTCAGACTATGATGTTTACTATACACACACAACGCACAGTTGCATTAACTATGTAATATAGGGATATTTATGTAGAACAATACAATCTTATCTTTTTAGAAATTTCTACCCTTATTTTTTAAACTTAACTCTATTTACTTAATGCATTATTTTGTATTTGGGTTATAAACTTTTAGTCTTACGGCTTCAGCAGCATATTTTTTATTTTTCTCTTTTATACCTTTATTATATTCAACTATTATTTTTATAAAATAATAAATATCACTTTTCATCCAAAGCTTCTAATCAGTGTAAATATAGTTTCTTATCTCCTGATTAATCAATATGAAAGAGTAAATCTGCTTTTCCAACTGGGTATTACCCTAAAATGTCTGATATATTTACTTTTTTAAAATTCTACTTTTTTTCTTTTAGTTCATGATTATTTATCTTGCACCTATTTCAAACCGTGAGTGTTTTGACTCAAATTTTGATTCAACAAATATTTATGATTTTCTACCACATAACACCTTACTTATAAATGATAAAATTAAAAATCACAAACGTCTGACCCTATATAAATCCATGTACCAATGGATCCATGATTTTTGATTAAGACTATTACTCAATTGTTTAAAAAAAATAACATCATGAAATTGGAAGGCACATTGATAGAACTAGAAAAATATCATCCTGAGTTAGGTAGCCCTGATCCAGGAAGATAAGTGTGGGATTTATTTGGTTATATGTAAATATTAGTCAACGAATAAGTAATAACAATGCTATAATCCATAGACCCAGAGAGGTTAGGTATAGAAGAAGGGACTAGGGTAGAACACATGTCTCTCCCTACAAGGGGAAAATAGAATGGAATTGTGGGTGTACTAGGTATGGAAGGAATGGGAATGTGAGAGTCAAGAGGGTAGAGGAAGGAGAAATGGGGCTGAGGAAAGGAACATGAGGAAAGACAGCTAGAACTGATGGGCATTTGAGGAATGATATGGGAACTTAGTACAATGGAGACTTACTAAAATATATGAGTATGACCCTAATGAAATATAATAATGAAGGAGACAGAGCCTCTACTGGTTAACTCCTATTACCAAACAAAGTTCCCAGTACTGAGGCAAGGTTACATCCGATTGAGTGTTGGTCAAAGGGGTCCAATAGAAGTCCCAAAACAGGCTGATGAGATGGCTAGTGAGATGGCTCAGTGGTTAAGAATACTGACGGCTCTTCCAGAGGTCATGAGTTCAATTTTCCACCAGCCACATGGTGGCTCACAGCCATCTGTAATGGGATCCAATGCACTCTTCTAGTGTACACATATAAATCTTGAAGAAGAAGAAGAAGAAGAAGAAGAAGAAGAAGAAGAAGAAGAGAAGAAGAAGAAGAAGAAGAGAAGAAGAAGAGGAGGAAGAGGAGGGGGAGGGGAGGGGGAGGGGGAGGAGAGGGGGAGGGAGGGGGAGGAGGGGGAGGGGGAGGAGGAGGGGAGGAGGGGGAGGAGGGGGAGGGGGAGGGGGAGGAGGAGGGGAAGGAGGAGAGCTTCCATTTGTTACATAAGGACTAAAAGAGACATTGATAGTAACACAAAAATAAGGGAAGAGGGCAGGTGAGAGGGCTCACTGAGGGTGGGTGCTTGTCGCTGAGACTGATGACATGAGATTTATTCTCAGGAGTCATATGATGGAAGGAGAGATCTGACTCTTAGATGTTGTCCTTCTGACTTCTGGACTGTACATATTTCCCAATAAAAAAAATGAAAATTAATTTTATTGAGAACTTGGTTGCCAGCTGATAGGCATTGGAATTTTTTATTAATTTTTACATTTATTAACATCACAAACATTGCCCCCCTTCCAGAGTTCTTTATCCATCTTCTCTCCCCTTAGTCTCTTAGAGATTGCCTCTCCTGGCATCTACTTTTCCTAGAGCATCAAGTCTCTATAGGATTAGAAGCATCTTTTCCCACTGAGGCCAGGCAAGGTAGCCTTCTGCTACATACATGCCAAGTGCCTCATACCAGCCTGTATATGTTCTTTGGTTGGTGGCTCAGTCTCTGGGAGCTACCGGGTCCAGGTTAGTTGACACTGTTGCTCTTCCTATGAGGTTGTCACTCCTTTCAGCTCTTTTTTCCCTTTCCCCTACCTCCTCCATAGTGGTCCCTGACCCAGTTCAATGGTTGGCTATTACTATTTGCATCAGTCTCAATCAGCTGCTGGTAGAGCCTCTCAGGGAACAGCCATGCCAGGCTTCTTTCTGCTAGCACAATATAGTATCAGTAATAGTGTAAGAGTCTGATACCTGCACATGGGATGGATCCCAAGTTGGTCCTGTCATTGCTCAACCATTCCTTCAGTCTCTGATCCTTTCTGGGTCAAAAGTTTTGAGGGTGGGTTGATATCCCCATCCCTCCACTCGGGGCCCTATCTAACTACTGGAGGTGGTCTCTTTAGATTCTATCTCCCCACTTGGATTATTTCTTTGATGAGTTCAAATTCAGTTAGAGGTTAGAAGTCAGTAAAAATCATTAAAGACAGAGTTAAGTAAAAGTGAGTGATTTACAGTGATAGTTAATTAGTCATTGAGAGCCAAACTAGTCCTTGGGTGCCACATATTATCCCTCTCTATTCTCTCCTTTGTTCTCCACTCTGCTCTGCTTCTCGAACTGCCTCCTGTGTACCATGAGATGAGCTGTTTGTATTAGTATACACTACATATCACTTGGCTCTGATGCTCAATAGATCTGGAAAAAATGGGGTTGTGTATATTGACTGAAAACTACCTAAAGCATAAGGTAAAATAGCCAAAATCAATATTAATTTTTTTTTAAAGATTTTACAGTCAGAGGATAACTAATGCAAAGTACACACTCTGACTTATACATGAACAGAAGCACGATTCTCAATTGCTTTTCCTTAAACATCTTAATTGACAGTCAACAAATGATATGACCTTCTAAATTTAACAGTACATACATTTTCATTATCTACAGTAAATTGATTTGAGGCGGAAAGTTTTTCATATTCTAATTTTGTATTATGGTTGCTGTATTTTTGTTCATTTTGGTAATGCTTATTACTCTAATTGAATAAGCCTACTAGCTTAATGAGTATGTCTCTACTCAGTAATAAGAACTGAAAGGTTTCTTTCTTTATATTTTAAAAGGTTATTCAATTTCCTTTTTTACTGGCCCTTATTCATTATGCAGTTCATGATCCATATCATTGAAATTTTCTATCCCTTACATTGTCCAAGTGATACTTGACCTTCACAATGTCAATATCTTATTTTATATATTTTTATTTTTTATTTTTTTTATTTATTTTTATTGGATTATTTTATTTAATTTAGTTTATTCCACTTTACTCCATTCTCCCCCTCCAGGAATCCCTTCCCATCTACGTCCTCCTGATTCTATGAGGATGTGCCCTACCTACCCCCCAACTCTCACCTCCCCCTCGAATTCCCCCACACTAGGGCATCCAGCCTCATGGACCAAGGGTCTCCCAATCCCACCTATGCCTACTGGGTCATTCTCCCTTACATATACAGCTGGAGCCTGGCTCCCTCTAAGTGCTCCCAGCTGGTGCTTTAGACCTCGGGCTGGTTGTTGGTTTGGTGCTCTCCTCATGGTAGCTGCAAACCCTCTTAGCTCATCAGCTCTTCAGCTCCTTCTCTCTAACTCCTTCATTAGAACCCCTTCGATCAGCAATCGCTTAGCTGTCGAGCATCTGCCTCTGGATATGTCAAACTCTGCAGACCTCTAAGGACCAGCTATAGCAGACTTCATCACATGCACTATCCTGACATCCATACAGCATCTTACTCTATGCACATACTGGATACGACTGGATGGATACCTCCCTTGCTTTCTTCTCCCTCCCAAGTGGGACTGAGGCATCCTCACTTGAGCCCTTCAGCTTCTTGACTTTTTGAGTTCTGTGGACTGTATCCTGGGTATTCTGTACATTTTAAAGCTAATATCCACTTACTAATGAGTACATACCATGTATGTCCTTTTGAGTCTGAGTTACCTCACTCAGGATGATATTTTCTATTTCCATCCATTTGCTACAAAACTCAGAATGTCCTCATTCTTTTTTTTTTTTTTATTTTTTTATTTTCAGCAAATCAAAAAAATTTAAAAAGCATTCAAACAGAATAAAATGAGAAGAAACAAACAAGCAAAATACCAAGGGTCAGATATACTTATACAAGAATTCTATAGAGCCTTCAAACAAGCAATACTTTTTGAGTTATGTTTAAATAAATTCAGAACCACAATAAGCTCCTTCACAAAGCAAATAAATATTGAAATAGTGAAATCAAGTGTAAACCCAACAAAAATATATAAGTTATAGTCCAGTATCCCTCATGAAATACATACAAAAATTCTCAATGAAGTAGTTGCAAACTGAATACAAGAGATATAAAAAAATAATATTCCATGAATAACTGAACAACTGTTTTTTTTTTTTTTTTTTTTTTTTTTTAGAAGACCATACTCCATATACAGGCTGCATGTTTTGGGATAGCCCCCACTCCAGATGTTTGAGACCTACATGAAAACCAAGCTGCACATTTACAACATATGTGCAGGGAGGCCTAGATTCAGCTCGTATATGTCCTTCCTCTTGTTCTTAATAGCTCATAGGTTAATAGCTTAATAGCTTAATAGGCTCATTCTTAATAGCTGAGTAGTATTCCATTCTACACACCTTCTGTATCCATTCATCTCTTGTGAGACAACTGGGTTGTTTCCAGCTTATGGCCATCACAAACAAGGCTGCTATGAAAATAGTGGAACACGTGCCCCTGTAGCCTGATGGGGCAACTTTTGGGTATATGCTCAAGAGTGGTATTGCTGGATTTTCAAGTTTTGGGTTTTTTTTCAAACCAATAAGTTTCTGTCAACTCATGTAGTCTGATCTTTTATATTATGCAAAACAGAGTAAGGTTTATCAGAATTTTAAGTGTCAATTTCTCTTGTGTGCACTGAAGGTCCACTGTTTCATGTCTAGTGAATGAAGAAATCAAATAATAATCATTAATTACTTACATGTACCAAAAAATGAAAAATTGCAAATTTAGGCATTGTATTCTGTGGACGTATTTCCTCTTAAGTTTCCAACTTCAAATATAAGAGCTAATTATAGAAACATAAAGTATAGTGGAAAGTTTGAGGTGACAATTATTTAACATTTCAATTACTTGGTGTTACTGCAGTAGAGAACTAAGAAATAGGCAAGAGGTGGAGATACATGATAGATGATAGATAGATAGATAGATAGATAGATAGATAGATAGATAGATAGATAGATAGAATGTGATCCTATTAAATTAAATACTAAGAATCATAACATACACAAAGATAATAAACAATGATCTAAAACATAAAGTAAAGCAAGAAGTGATATTTAGTTCGCAGTGCAGTACAAAACATTGAGTTATACTGAAAGTAAAATTGTATTTGAAAAAAGAGCAGCAAACATTGGCTTCATGCCCAAAACCAAAATACATTATGCGCCATGCAGGAAGATATTGTTTTTCATGTATTACAGATAAAAGCAGCATATGTTAATAATTTTGTTCCTGTGGTAATATATAGTATGAACTATGTAGAAAATCCCAATGAAATTAATTTGACATGTGTTTCTGATTATTGGAAATAAATAACTGAAGATACAGGAAATGAACATAGGCATCAGATTCTTAGCTGCTTTTTCGCACAGATTTTCCTATGAACTGTTGACATTTCATTTCTTCTTTGAGAGAGTCTTTTGACTTCTTGAATTTTGTTCTCTGCAGAGTCTGCACACCATTTACTTCTTCTTTTCTTTTTTTAGCAACATGACCCCATACTGGCTAAATGAACAGTGCCCCATTTTTCATATTGTGTATGCTGGAGAGTTATTGATTAAACTTGAATTTATTATTATAACTTTACTCCTGTTTGTATCTGCTCAGCTACAGGTAGATATACTATCTGTGGTGAAACTGTATAAATCATTTAGGATATGGAACAACATTTTAATCATACTGATCCCAGTAACTGTTTAATATTGGCATATAATGTAGCCTATAAGTCTTTGTTCCTTATCTATTAAAACGGTGATGACAATGACTGATAGTTTAAAATTATAATTGGTTTTGTAGAAAGTATATATTAAAACTATCAGAAAAGATTAAATGGTAGGTTTTTTTCCCTTCTCATATAAAATATTTGATTAGTAAAAAAGAATTCTATGGATAAGGTACATTTACTTTACATGGCATTTTATTTTAATACATCTTTGTGCAGTTGAAAAGAGAAATGTTTTCATTTTATTCAAAATGTAATTAAACTAATATTTTAACCTGAAAATCATAATCTCTAAAAGTAATGAGATTAAAGTTTGCATACCATATCTAATGGGATAAAGTAAAATTTGAATGATCTTTTATCACCTGGTTCAGAACTTATACCTGAAGTTTAAAATTGCATGCAAGGCTTCTCATCATAAGTATTTTGGCAAGATAGTAACATCAGTGTGTACAATCAAATGTAAAGTCTGTGTTTTAATTGTCCTTTTTGCCTAAGGTGTTTTTACAACTCAGATCACTTGGCACAACTTTTCATTTGAAGGACATTTTGTTGTTGCTGCTGCTGTTGTTGATGTTGTTGTTGTTTGTGGTTCTTGTGTCAAAAAGTCTATGTAAAAAGAAATGGAGGAGTGATGATTACCTTAGTTGTCAATTAGACTGGATTGAAGGATGCTGCATATACCCCTTGGAATATCTGTGGGGAAGTTTACAGAAGGACTGTTATGAGACAGTAAGTTGGGAAGAAAGATCCATAGAATGTGGATGGCATTATCTGACCAATTGGGAGCCCAGAGAATAAAGGTTGAAGGAGAGTAAGCCAGCACAATCAGCATTCTTCAGGAGTGTTTCAATACCTTCTATCAGTGATTATGGTGTTAGACCCAGCTTCCCCATCCCTTCAGTATAGATAACTCAGAACCATGACTCTATAAGAATCTTCATGGAACTCAAAGTGACACTAGGGCTACAGCATTGATCATTTCCAACTCTAACTAACCTCAGGCAGAGGCTTGCAACTTCTTGGATTGAGCATCAATCAGGCTTGTTGTCTCATGGACATAAAGATAGCTATAATACAATAAAACAAAAAATTCAATGAAATCACTTTTATAATATTTCCTTTCTATACTATACTATATTAACTCTGTTCCTCAGGAGAATTCTAACTTATACTGTAATCAGCATGGTTGTACATTCTTGTCTTGCAAGGTACTTTAAATACAAAGACTTGAATAAATAACAGTAAATGTGTCCTTAGCAAAGTCATTAACAATTTGAATGTTACAATATATAAGTTCTTTAATCATAGTAAATAAAAAGAAAGAACCTTTAATAAACAAGTTGTGAAATATTGATTTTTGTAAATTAAAAGTTCTAAAATATATTCCCAATACTTTTCATTATATGCCTAATTAGAACTTTTAGAAAATAACATTGGACAATTATTTCATTTTCTGAGAACACTGATGTAGAAACCAATTAAACAAGAAAGATGCTGTGTGAATCTTTGGTTTGTGCTAGACATCTCATCCCAGGGGTATTATGAACATCAAGCAATTCCACTCCTGTCATGCTAGAGTTACCTCTCAACTGTAGTTGAGACATCTGACAAGCATCACCGCCATGCTAGAATACACAAACTCCCAGACACTCAGGCTTTTAACATTCCTAATCCAGCTTGTTGCATTCAAAGGAGTTTCAGTAAATGAGAAGATTTGAGGTGGAGATGGTTGTTATGATAGTTGGATTTTTCCCTCCAAAGAGAATAAAAGTTATATCCCTGCCCTCACTTAGTTATTTTTGTTTGGACATATCTTTTATTCTCAAGTGAAATAAGTTTGAGAATCTTATCTCAAAGTTAAAGTTGATCTATTACTCAACAAAGAAGAATCAGCTCTTCACTTATGGTTTATTGCATAGATATCTTTGGGAAATAGGTGAGCTGATTTTATTAGATTTACTAGATCTTACTGTCATTGTTTGAATATGCTTAGCCCACAGAGTGGCATTATTTGGAGGTGTGGCCTTATTGGAAAAGTTGTGTCACTGTAGGTGTGGGCTTTTAGACCTTCATCCAAGCTGCCTGGAAGTCAGTATTCTGCTAGCCTTCTTCAGATGCAAGATGCCTTTTAATTATGCCATCATCTAAAATTAGAATTTTAGTAAAATGAGGAAGACTGGCATCACAACGAGAAAAACAATGAATTACCTAAGTATGAAGCAGTAAGAAAAGAATAATATTTTGATACTTATAAGTCATTTATAAAATACTATTTTAAATGGTATGAATTAAGCTACAAAATAGATATTTTCATGCTAGTTAGAATGTTTTATATTTCTTTCATAATACTGAATTCTGGATTATTTTTAAATATTATTTAAAATATTAAAATTTTACACACTTACAATCAGTATATCTATTTGGAATTTTTGTAAGTTTTATGAATATATAGAATGTATTGTCCTCATATCCAGCCACAAACCCCATTATCATCTCTTATCCCCATAGTACCCTTGAAGTCATTTCCTCTTCCCAACTAGGCTCCGTCATACTGTCATGTGTTTCCCTCACAACCCCCCTCCTTTGGGTCTTATTGCATTAACCTTACCTGCCAGCACCAGCGCTGGGGATGGCCAGGTCACTCAGAGGAGTTAAGGAATTGGAGAGGGAGGAATGAGTCAGGCACAGAGGTGGGGAGAAACAGAATGTTGTAATTTGACTGCCTTGCAGTTTGGTTGCTTTTTATTCATACAAAACTCAGTAGGCAGAGATAGATTTATGTTGTTTTCCAAAACATAGATCATATCATTTTTCATCTGGACAACATGTTTAAAACTTCCTCTTGCACATCTGTGCCTTAAGAATAGTCATCATTAATAAACCAAAGATAGAGAAACATCTAGGTTCTTTCGAGTTTCTAGCTGAAAAATGGATAAAGAAAATGTGCTACATCTACATAGCAGAATATTATTCAGCTATTGAAAATAAAGACATCACGCATTTTGTAGCAAATTGACGGAACTTGAGAATATCATCTTGAGTGAGGTAACCCAGATCCAACAGGACATGAATGGTATGCATTTACTGATAAGAGGATATTAGCCTTAAAATACAGGAATAACCATGCTACAGTCCAGAGACCCAAAGAAGCTAAACAAGCAGGAAGGCCCAAGTAATTATGCTTTACTCTCTCTTAGAAGGGAGAAATAGTCATAGGAGCCAGATGAGGGAGGGGCCAGAGCGGAGAGGGGAGTAGGAGGGAAATGGGAGGATTCAGGATCAGGTTATAGGGAGGTTTAGGAGAGATACCTAAATGGTCATGAAAGTGAATGAAAATATGCAACTGACAGGGGTGGGTAGGTGGAGGGTATCTTGTGGAACGTAAGAGACACTTGAGAGAGGAGAGGTGCCCAAGAATCAGTGGGGGTGATCTTAGATGTGACTCACAGCTCTGGAGATGTGGAACCTGAAAGACCATCTCCTATAACCAGGCGGAACCCCAGTGGAACAAAAGGGACACCATCCCACATACAAAACTTTCTACCCAAAGTGTAGCCTGTCTACAAGAAAGGCAAAGACTTGGTATGGAGCAGAGACTGAGGGAATGGTCAAGCAATATTTGGCCCAACTAGAAACTCAGCCCCATGAGCAGGCACCAGTTTCTGGCACTATTAATGATACTCTGCTATGCTTGCAGACAGAAGTCTACTATGAATGTACTCTGAGAGGGCTCTACCCAGCATCTAACTCTGATGGATGCAGAGACCCACACCAAAATGTGGATGCAGTTTGCATAATCTTGGGGAAGAATAGAGGAAAGGATTGTGGGTCCTGAAGGAGATAGGGACTCCACAGGAAGACCAACGGAGTCAACTAACCTGGACCCTTGAGAGTCTCAAAGACTGAACCACCAACCAAAGAGTGTACCTGAGCTGGACCTAGGCCTCCCTGCACTTATGTAGCAGATGTACAGCTTGATCTTCATGTGGGTTCTGAAACAACTGGAACAGAAACTATTCCGAAAGCTTTTGCTTGTCTGTGAGATAAGTTTTTCTAGTTAGGTTGCCTTGACTGGCTTTAGTGGGACAGGATGTGCTGAGCCTCAAAGAGACTTAATTTGCCAGGGTAGGGGAACTCCCAGGGGTGCCCCCTGCCCACTCAAGAAAAGAAAGAACAGATGGGGGAAAGATTGTAGGAGGGTGACTGGGAGAGGGATCGCTATCAGGGTATAAAGTCAAAAATAAAAATAAACATGATCAAGTAGCATGATATTGATCATGATATTTTGCAATCATGTCTGGGGTTATAAATTTACTCATCATTGATAAACTCTAACAGAACATGAGTTATTTTTTACAATCATTTCCCTCCTCAATCCCATAACCCAACTTTTAAGAAGCTTGTTTCAAGGGAACTGAACAGAAAGAAAATCTTTTTGGGCAGCCTGGACAGATTGTCATGTACTGTCAACTTTTAATGGTCAGTGTGTAAATTGTCATAAAGCCCCCCTCCACAAAAAAATCTTCAGGCCAAAGCTGTTGCTCTTATTATTCAATTTCTGGCATAATATATGATATTGATATTTTATATAGTTGTAGAATTTATTTATTGTAGGAAACAATGCGGAGGGTGCCCGGGCCCCAAAGCCTCCGAGTGGCGGCAGAGGAGGCCCGCGACTGGGCGGGGTCTCACACGCGGGATTCTGGGCCCACGTCAGATGAGGCAGCAGAGGCGGAGCGGCGAAGCGGAGGCCTGGGTTCCGGAGCACTTCCCGCCCGGGATGCTGTAGTTCCCACATGGTCAAGGTGGGTCGCAGAGTAGAAGTAGGCCAAAGGAAGATAACGCGAACTGGGCTTCCATGAAGTAGCTTATGGCCATAATAGTGAATCTGGTGCGCTCCCCCCCAAAAAGCCAGGAGGGGTTTCCTTATATTGGGGAGTATCAAGGGGAAAGTTTAGGGAGGGGAAAACTTAATTACCTAAGTCCCCTGGCCTCATTTAATATGCAAATCTCAAGGCAGAGGGCTCTAGGCACTTGTCTTACTTGACTTAAGGATACAGTGAAAATGGAGAGGGCAGTCTGGGGCCTGGCTTTTGGGGGCGTGGCCCAACCTCAATCTCAGGGTCCTCCCAGCGCCACATGGCACCCTTCCATGGCCCACACAATTTATATTCTAAATTTTAGGTATTTTGTTCCTTGCTAATAGGAACAACACACTTCCCCACACAAACAACTTTTCTAAGGTGAGATCTTGATACCTCATTTTTATCATTTTATCCACACCATTCTTTGTCTTATCAGTATAAGTATTCTGTGTAGGGAGCAGAGATAACTCAGCCAGTAAAATGTTGTTGCTGTATCTTTCTTTGAGGGGCATCCATTATGCAGCTCCCAATCCTATGTGCCAATGCAATTAACTGAGTTATATACCAGGAAGAGGCTTTTAATCTGATCTGCTGCCAACTCTCTAGTCTAACAAATCTTGTTTACCATTTAAAGTTTTTTTTTTTTTTTCTTATGATTATCATGTGCATAAGTAAGTACACGGGTAGAAGTTCTAAGATTATCTTGGGGTCAGAGTCTCATAAGGAGATTTCTGTTGTTTTCATGTGAATCACAACCATTAAGTTGGGCTGAAAAGGGTATCTCCCTAAAAAGCAGGGGAAATAGTATGCTGAGGGTTTCCGGCGAGGCCCCAGCAGCACTACTTTTGGAAAGTCTATAAAAACAATTCATAAGAAATTTTCCTGTCATCAAAATCTCCCCAAGTCGTATAAATATTAAAAGCCCACAAAGTATGCAACTGTGATTATCAAGATCGAAAGTGAAAAAAATGGCGTGACAGGGGTTTGCTTCAGGGAGCTCCAGGAGCTGTTGTGACTTTTATTGTTCTTTTTAGTCATGGCTGGACCATTTTTATTATATGATTTTTTTCCTATTTTACTTTACATCCCAAAACCCATTTATTGCCCCAATCCTGGTCCCCCGTCCCATTTTCCTTCCCCACATCACCTTCCTCTTCTCTAGTGGGTGTTTTTCCACACACTTAGATCCTCCCCACCCTGTTCCCTCAAATGTCTCGTGAGGTGACCGAATCCTCCCCAGTGAGGCCAGAAAGGCAGCCCAACTAGAAAACCTACCCATGGACAAGGCAACAGCTTCTTGGATAGCCCAAGATCCATTTGTTTGGGAACCACATAATGACCAGCTTCCCAAATCTGCGGGGACTATGTGCAGGGAGGCTTAGATTCAGCTCTTGTATTGTCCTTTCCCTCTTGTTCTTCCATAAGAAATTCCCAAGCTTCATTTTTTACTTTTGGTATGTGTGTTTGCATATGTCTGAGTCAACTGTGGGGGGGGGCCTCTCAGGGGTACCCAGGGTAAATCCTGTCTGTATGATTCAGGATCCCTTTGTCGATGAAGGTGGGCAGAGAGGGGGGGTGGAACTGTTATGTGTTCTTGATTGAAAGAGACAGAAACAATATTTCATAAAATTTACCCTCTGGCTCTTAATGTTTTTTTCTGTGCTCTGTTCCAAAATGTTCCCTTCCCCTTTTAATGGTTTTAATCCCCATAATTTTTATAATTTTATATTATTAAGGGTCCCAGGAAATAAAAAAATGATTTTCCAGTGAAATTTTGAATTCAAGATAGAGCCATCATTATTGACCAGAAATAAAGGCCCTTAGCAAATAATTGTATCCCAGTTTACAGTTTTTCATAAAAATTAAAATTCCAAAATTCAATTTTGATTCAGTTTTCCCGATAAAATCAACTTAAAGTATTTGGGGAAATTTAACAAGGAAAATTTGTGGTATTTTTATAATTAAACTAGGTCAATTTGTTTATTATGTGTTGGGGAAACAAAATTTGGTTGAATTCTTATACAAAATACATTCAGAAAAAACACTTTTGTTTATAGAACATTTAAAAAAATTACCCAAATGTAGGCTATGAGTATTAAATAAATAAGAGAAAACAACAATAAGTCATCTCAAGAATGAGATTATTTGTTCAACCTTTTCCTTCTTCCTCTTTAAAAACCAAATGGAATAATTATGGTTTTCATTCTAAAATAAAAACTTATACAATTGAAAAGATAAAAAGGAAAATTTTTCCCCCGTTTACTTTGAAATTTTATAAAAAAAGGGGGTCCCAAAAATTTACAGGGGTTAGACAAAAAGAAATGAAAGGGGGAAAAAAAAAAAAAAAAGTGGGGGTTTTAAAGATTTTTGGTTTTTGTGTTAGCACTTTTTAAATGGCCCCTACTTTTTCCTTTTTCTTAAAAAAAAATTTTGGGGGTATGGGATTAAGATGTAATTAAAAAAAAGGGGGGAGATAATTTTTTTCCCATCACATTAAGAAACCCCCTTTTGTAAATTTAAACATAAAAAAATTTTTTGGGTTTTAGATATGTAATATCAAAAAACCCCTTTTCTCCATTGTATCCAATGAAGTTCATTTTAAAAAGGGGTCTATTTTTTAATACTGTGTTTTTAAAAAAACATACTTTACCTTTTTCTTTTTATCTAGAGATAATAAAATTACTTAATATATTTCCGAAAAAATTTTTTTTTTTTTTTTTTTTTTAAAAAAATTTTTTTAGGGAAGGAAGAAAAAAAAACCCAAAAATTTGGCAAAATTGGGGAAAAAATTTAAAAAATTTTTTTTCTCTCTGAAAAGTATCAAATGCTAAAAAAGCCCTGTTTTACATTAGATTTTTTTGTTTATTAAAAATTAAAGGAAGCCCCCAAAGAGGGGGTGTCCCTGCCTTTCATATTTAAAAATGAAGGGGGTTTTTTAAAAAAGGCAAAAAACCCCCCCGGGTTTTGGGCCCGATTCCATTTTGCTCTTGAAAAAAAATGAATTAAATGAGGGTTTCCCGAGAACTTTTAATCAATTTTAAAAAAAATCATTTTAAAGCAAAATTTTTTTTTTAAAGGACACAAGGAATATTTTTAAAATTATGATTTGTATAAAAGGGGGGTTTTATAGTTATTACCAAATTTTTTTTCAAACTTTTTTTCAAACAATTTTTTACTAAACATTTTTTTGGGGAAAAAACTGAAAAAAACCCAAAAAAGTAAAAAAAGTATAAAATTTCATTCATGTCTGTCATGGGTAATATACAAAAAAAATCAGGCAAATTTTTAAAATTTTAATAAAATTTTTAAAAAATTTTAAATTAAAACTTTTTTTTTATTTTTTTTTTAAACAGAGGGGGAAAAATTTTATTTCTTTTTCCCCCAAAAAATTTTTAGCCCCTTGCTAAGGGGTTCAGGTAAATTTTTTTACCATATTTCCAAAAAAAATTTCATATTCTTGGGTAAGTGTTTTTTTGGTCTTGTAGAAATTTTTTGGTTTCCGGGCCCTTTTAAAAAAAAATTGGAAAAAGGTCATAAATTATTTATTTAAAAAAAAAATCAAAATGCAGAGGATTTCCAAAAAAAAATTTTCCCCGGGCCCCCGGGGGGGGGGTAAAAAAAAAAGAATGGGGTTTTAATTTTTTCATAATTCATTAAAAAATTTTACTCTTCCCAAACAAGTATCTGGGTAGAAATGAATCTGTAATTATTTTATATGAGAAAAAAATTAAAAAGGGAAAAACTTTGCAAAGAGAGACTAAGGGGAAAAAAACACAAAGGACTGAAAACAAAAAATTTAGTCTTTTAAGAGGGCCCCCCTTTGCAAAATGGGGGTTTTTTTTAGGAAGGCTATAAAACAGAAATAACAAAAAGCAGTAAAAAAAAGTCTAAAATTGACTTTTTAAAAAATTTCAAAAATGGGGGTTAAGGGGCATTTGTTCTTAGTCAAATGGTTTAAATTTTAAAAAAAATTTTTCCCCTTTTCAAAAAAGAATAGAATTTTTAAAAGTTTTTGGGGGGGAATGGGGTGGGTGGAATGAAAAAGGGAGTTAAAGGTTTTTGGGGAAAGAAATAGGGGGTTGAGGGAGTAATTGGGAGAAAAAACAGCTAAAATTGAGGAACATTTGGGGGGGTGGAAAATCTATGTCAGTCAAGTCTTTCCCCCAAATTTTTAATATAAACCTAAAAAAAATTAAAAAAAAGTGAAGGAAAATTTTTGTCCTTTTTTAGTAATTTTTTTCAAACCCCAAATAAATCTTTCCCCGGGACTGGAGACTGTGGGGTTAATCAAATTTTTGGGGAATTTTGGGGGGAAAAAGGGGGGGGCCCTTAGAATTCCCCAAAAAAAAACCCCCCCTGGTTTTCCAAGACAAGAAATTTTTTTTCTCCCCAAAAAAAAAAGCAAGACCCCAAAGCCCGGGGAAAAACCCCCTCTAAAAACTTATCGAACAAGATGTTGTTAAGATGGGACTTTATAGAACTTTAAAAACCCCCCGTTTTTATCCCTTTTTGGGGTAGGGGGAAAAAACCCCCAAAAATACTAAAAACAAAAAAGAAAAAACCCCCAACCCAACCACTTTGATCTATAATCTGTTCTCCTTGCAAAATATGTGGGGGAATGGGGTCCCCAAAACTTGGGGGAGTAACGAAAAAAGTTGATTTGAATTTAAAAGGGGGCCCCCTCTTTTATACGGAGTTCACCAGACAAAGGGTTGCCTGACCAAGAAAACCAGTACTAGATTTCCAGGACTGGGGGTTTTTAAAAACCCAAAAGCTATTTTGGGATAAGAAAAAAAACAAAAAAAAAAAAAGCAAAAAAAGAAAAAAAATGAAAGCAAAATTTTTATTTGCTGTTGGGGGTGGGTTTAAAGGGGATTTCCCGGTTTTTGGCGGGCATGGGCCTAAACCCCGAGACCCCAAAAAAAGGGGGAAAAAGGGGAAAAAAAAGGGGGTTCGGTTTGGCCCCCCAAAAAAACCCGGGTTTCCCAAAAAGCAGTCAATCTCAATAGACCTACATTGGGTTTAGTCATGTAGGCCATTACGCCCCTCCCAAAGTGCACAGGTAGAGGGGTTTTTAAAAACAGGCCTCAGGCCCTAGGATTTACATTTCTAATGAAGGTCAGAGGGTGGAGCCAATTTAAACTTGCCCCCGAACCTCCCCCTTTTTCCCTCCTACTTAACCCCGGTCTGCCCTGGTTTGGGGGGGGGAGGTACATCCAGTCCATCTACCTCCCCATGCAAAAAACCCTTTTTTGGAACCCAAAGGGCTTCCCCTTATTTTGGGGCCTGCAGGCCGCTGCCGCCCCAAAACCTCCAGCCACTGGAAAAACCCGGGGCCTTTTCCCCTGGTAGGAGAACAGGCTGCCCGGAGGCCTCCGGCGCCTCCACCTCACAGGTCCCCGGCCGCTGCTGCCTGGGCCTGGGGCCCGCTGCCAGTGGGCCCGGGGCCTGCCCCACGGGGCCCCCGCCATTTTTTTTTCCCAGCTGTACCCCTAAATTAGTGATTTATTTAGCCTATCAGAGAGCTTTTTATAAAGCAGATGTGAGCAATTGCGAGACTTACGCCAGAATTATAGAGTTGACTTTGAAACACTCAGTTGCAAGTGGAAAGTCTCCATCAAATCCTCCCCTCAGAGGCAAAAACCCTGTGGAAGAAAGGGAAAACAGAAAAAGATTTAAAAAAAAAAAAAAAAAAAAAGCCCCAAAAAAACAGGGAAAAGG